>OY723406.1:3707144-4069356 GCA_963210345.1 Inga oerstediana
AGGTTTCCCCCTTACAAATGGTTTTTGGTCAGGAACCTAATATTTCCCATATAAGAATTTTTGGGTGTGCGGTATATATGCCTGTAGCACTACCACAACGCATCAATATGGGCCCTCAAAGAAAGATGGGAATCTATGTTGGGTATGAATCTCCATCAATTATAAAATGGTTAGAACCATCAACAGGAGATTTATTTACGACACGATTTGCCAATTGTCATTTTAATGAATCATTTTTCCCAACATTAGGGGGAGAAAACAAGCAACTGGGTAAAGAAATTAGTTGGAATGAATTATCATTGGCTCATTTTGATCCTCATACAAAACAATGTGAACTTGAAGTTCAAAAGATAATTCATTTACAGAATTTAGCTAATCAAATGCCAGAAGCATTTACTGACCCAAAGAAAGTGACAAAGTCACATATCCCAGCTGCTAATGCTCCTATTAAAATTGATGTCCCTGAAGGACAACCTGCTATGAATGAATCCAAAGCACGCCTGAAGCGTGGCAGGCCCATCGGTTCCAAAAATAAAAATCCTCGAAAAAGAAAATGAGCAAAGAATATAGATGGTCAAGTTGAGGATAATGAAGAAAAATTAGTAGCTCCAGAAGAGCCATCTCCTGAAGAGATATTGTAACATCCCAAATTTTATTCACCAAGAATATATTGTAATTATTATATATATTCAATGAAATGGTGAATATTTAAGGCCAAAAGAATTAAATATTGAAAATTGAAGGTGGAACAGTGCTTTCAGTGAAATCGCCTGCAAGGCAGTGAGATTGTCATATAGTTTTGGAAGACCAAATGATGACCAAAAATTATGAAATTTTATAGGGTGAAAGTAGACATCCTAAGCTTTAAGTTGATAGGTCATATGACTCAATTGAAGCTATAGAAAAAAAGATATGAATTTTTGAAGTTGATCCAGAAAATCTGGAAAGTTTCTGGAGCAGAGATCAAAGATGTAAAATCTGGGAATAATATGATCATTTACAGTAAAATTACATATTTTTCCTTGAAACTAGACTCAATGAGGGTTCCATAGGCTTTGGAATCACCTCGAATCGATGTCTACAAAATTAGTTATGATTTTTCAAAGTTAGGGCAGAAAATCTGCCAGAATTGCCATTATTCCGAAAATTGAAAATGAAATGTGTTAGAAATTGATTAATGAAATTAAAATGGCAAGTGTCATGAACATACAAGGAGATAGGACCCAAGTACACACATGATCACAAGGGATGGCATAAGGTTGAGTGAGTTGGTAGGTTAATGTTGAGTGTACACAAAAAGGGAAGCATGGCAAGGTTGAGTGTACACAAAAATGGAATGATGGTGTACATGAAAGGTGTTGCAATCTCAACCATAGATGAAATCAAGGGCTAGGAAGGAAGATGACAAGGTTAATAAAATATCTTCTCTTCCCCTTCACACACACATTTCGTTCAAGGCACAAGGGAAAGAGGAAGAGAGAAAGCTTGAGAGATAGAGAGAAGAGGAGAGCTCAAGGAGGAAGAAGTCTAAGGTAGGTATTGTTGTTCTTGTGTTCAAAGCTTCCTCTCTTGCATAATAGCTTCTCTAATCCCTTTTTCTCTATGGATCACCATGTTAGCAAGCTAATCTCAAGGTTGAGGGGAGAGAGAGGACGTTCTAGAGATAGAAACACCAAGGATCAAGAGGTAATATCCAAAATCTCAACTTCTTTGTGTATTGAAGTTGTTGTTGGTGATTGTTGTTTGATTTATGTGATTTTTGGTTAAGTTGTAAAATTGGAAAAGCCATAATCCTAAGGGGTTATGCTGCCCAAAATCCTTTAAATAATGATTATGAAGTTTTTAAATGAATTAATCAAGGAATAGAAGTGGAAAAGTACAAGTTTTGGAAGCTAAAACACAAAGCTTCATTTTTCTATTTTTCCCTTCAATATTTCGGTCAGACCAGAACTGGTACAAGGAGTTGGATTTTCATGAAATAAATGGTTCCATTGGACTCAGTGGGCAAAAATAGGTGGGGTTACAGTTGGGCAATTTTTCGGTAGAGGCCGAAAAAGCATAATTACGAAAACGCCACTGAAATCACTAAATAGGGGCTGTCAAGGGTATTTTCGTAATTTGACCATGAATTTGGCAATTTCGAGGCCGGAAATGGATTCCTTGGGTGAAAATAAGTCAGAATAGCCCTAGTCAAAATTTTGGGAAAACGTGCCATCGGGCAGGGTACGGCGGGGCCGGGCCGGGTTCCCGGGGGCATTTTTGTAAATTTTCACCATAGACTAATATAACCACAATAAACACTATGGAAGAGTCTAAAATGATACTTGGATAGGTTATGACCTATTTCTGGTACATTTAATATTTTAGGACCGATTTGGAGGCCGGATACGACACGTTCTTCGAGGCACATTTAAAAGAGGATTATAAAGCTTTGAGGTAGGGACATTATCCTTCATACACTATGCCATAAGTTATGTGATTGTGTGGATGCCATTGTTTTGTAAATGCATTTTATTAATAACATGATTTGCCTAGAGAGAGGCTATTAGTGCCAGAGGTGCACTTACACTGGGAGTTGGCAGAAGTCCAACCGGTGTAGATTGTGGGGCTGGGCCCTACTCATGTATACATGACGATGATGTGTTTATATTGTTCATTAATTTGTGCATACCTTGGCGCATGACATATTTACTTTTCGCATTTTCTATGAACTATATTATGTCTCTATGGGGATTCTTTGGAATCTCACCCTATTTTTAAACAAATACCTCAGCGAGTACCAGTGGGCCAAAGGACAAAGATGTTGACGCCGGACAGTAAGCGGCACGTGTCTCGAGGCGAGGATATGAACGTGGTTATGCCTTAGTCTATGCCTTAATATTTTGGATAATTTGTAAATATTAATACTTCCGCTGTATTTTCTGTTTCCGCCGACGAACAATATCGGAATTGTAAACGAATGACGTTGGGATTGTAAACGAATATTTTTATCAGTATAATTGTACTTTTCTGTATGCCCATTGAATTCCGTCTTTATTACTCTTCGATTATCGAAATAGAAACGGGTGTTGACAGATATTATCTCCAGAAGAGAACATTGTAGTCCCAGAAGAGACCCAGGTACCTGATATATGTGAAAATAATGAGATCTCAATAAATTATGTTATGAATGGAATCCGATGGGATAGAAATGAAGTCAACGTTGATGACATCTTTGCTTATCATATAGCATATGATGTAATAAATGATAATGAGGATCATGAGCCCAAATCCATTAGTGAGTGCCAACAAAGAAAAGATTGGCCCCTATGGAAAGATGCCATTAATGCAGAATTAAAATCATTGGCAAAACGAAAAGTATTTGGACCTATAGTCCTTACACCTGAAGATGTAAAACCAGTTGGATGCAAATGGGTCTTTGTACGAAAAAGAAATGAAAAGGGCAAAATAACTAGATATAAGGCACGTCTAGTAGCCCAAGGTTTTACACAAAGACCTGGCATTGATTTTGAAGAAACGTATTCACCAGTAGTGGATGCGACTACTTTTCGTTATTTAATCAGTCTAGCAGTAGATGCAGGACTTGATTTACATCTAATGGATGTTGTGACTGCCTATTTATATGGATCACTTGATAGTGATATTTATATGAAAGTTCCTGAAGGACTTAAGATGCCAGAAGCATCCAATTCAAGTTCTCGAGAACAATACTCAGTTAAGTTAAATAAGTCCCTGTATGGCCTGAAGCAATCAGGGCGCATGTGGTATAATCGCCTTAATGAATATTTGTTGAAAGAAGGATACAAAAATGATCCGATATGCCCATGCATCTTTATAAAAAGATCTAATAGTGAATTTGCTATAATTGCTATTTATGTTGATGATATCAACATCATTGAAACTCCTGAAGAGCTTCAAAAGGCAATTAATTGTTTGAAGAAAGAATTTGAGATGAAGGACTTGGGAAGAACAAAATTCTGTCTTGGATTACAAATCGAGTACTTCAAGAAAGGGATCTTCGTATATCAAGAAACTTATACAAAGAAGGTCATAGAGGGATTTTACATGGATAAATCTCATCCATTATGTACCCCAATTATTGTAAGATCTTTGAAAGTAGATAAAGACGCATTCCGACCCCGAGAAATCAATGAAGAAGGTGATGAAGAACTACTTGGTCCAGAAGTACCATATCTTAGTGCTATTGGAGCACTAATGTATCTTGCTAATCACACACGTCCTGATATATCATTTGCTGTTAATTTATTAGCAAGATATAGTTCTTCACCAACACGAAGGCATTGGAATGAAATAAAGCATATTCTTCGTTATCTCAGAGGTACTACAGACATGGGGTTATACTACTCAAATGTATCCAAGCATGAACTGGTTGGTTATGCAGATGCCGGATTTTTGTCTGATCCACATAATGGTAAATCACAAACGGGCTATCTATTTACATGTGGAGGTGCAGCTATTTCATGGCGATCTATGAAACAGACTATATCAGCCACATCATCTAATCATGCAGAAATTCTAGCAATACATGAAGCAAGTTGAGAATGTATGTGGTTGAGGTCAGTGATACATCATATACGTACAACTTGTCATTTATCTTCCGGCAAAATGATCTCAACAATCCTTTATGAGGATAATACTGCATGTATCGCTTAACTTAAGGAAGGCTATATCAAGGGCGATAGAACGAAGCATATTTCACCAAAATTCTTCTTTACTCGCGACCTTCAAAAGGATGGTGAAATAGATATCCAGCAAATCAGTTCAAGTGAAAATCTAGCAGATTTATTCACCAAGTCACTCCCAGGTACAATCTTTGAAAAACTTGTTCATGATATTGGTCTTCGGAGATTCAAAGATTTCAACTGATATTATCAAGAGGGGGAGACGATACACGCTGTATTCTTTTTTCCTTATCTAGGTTTTGTCCCACTGGGTTTTCCTATAAGGTTTTTAATGAGGCAGCACTCGACGGTGTATCAATGAATGATGTACTTTTTTCTTTGGCTAGGTTTTTATCCCACTGGGTTTTTCCTAGTTAAAGTTTTTAATGAGGCACATTCATAATGGACATCCAAGGGGGAGTGTTATAAATATTAAATATGTGGATGTCCATTGACTCATATTAATCTTCTAGTCAACTTGATATAAAGAAGAAAAGAAGACATGACACAAAGCAAAAGCAAAAGAAGACAAGGACATAAAGAAGATATAAAGTAACCATGGTCATGTAACCAGAGTTAAATATAACCATGGTCAGGCAACCAGGGTTAGATTTCTGACTCTATATAAAAGGCTGTAATCGATTGTTTCAGTAGAACTGAATGAGAACTTCTCTCTAGAAATTCTATAATCCTTTCTCTGGATTCTATCAATCTTCTTTCTTATCATATATACTTTTATAACAGTATTCTTATTTTGTGGGCTCGTATTAATTTTAATTTCATTCTTTTATTTTTTCCCAAAAACAAATTATCTTGTGCTCCATTGAAATACTGACTTCAATCCCAAAATTAAATGATGTGATCAAAGAAATATTTAATCTATTATAGTGAATATAGTTAAAGTAGGAAGTTAAGTTTTGCTGAAACTAGCAGAGTCGCAGTAGAAGTGCTCAAAAAATCATGGACACAGATTTAAATATGTTCCATCACATGTTTGATCACGTATAAATATGTTATCAACTATTAAGGACCCGAAATAGTCATTACATTATTTGGGTCATGATAATTAATATTAATGACTTTTCATTGAGTCTCCTTGACAAACTCCCAAAACTAGAAATCAGTAAATTATTCATATGTTCATTTTCAGAAGTAAAAAAAAAAAAATGTAAAAATGTGGATACTTGGTTTTTTTTTTTTTTTTTTTGATTTTATGTGGATACTTGGTTTAGATCCCCACGAAACATCATGCATATTTCGGATTTAGTAATAAAGAAGCAAACTAGATTCCCTGAGTAAAAGGGACGGTTAATTTAAGGCATCAAAGTTTTGAAATTTTATTGGACGAGTACATGTGTTTGGCAAAAGTAAGGTTCGAAATTTCTTGATGGCTGCGTAAAACGAACAAGCGAGCAGCCAAACTTCCTTAAAACAGATGATTGTAAAAGACACTACGAAAGGAGAACGTGTCGCCGTTGAAAAAATCTTAAGTTAACTGATTCCTCAAGTAATTGAAACTCATAATTATACTCCTAACATCAATATTTAAATGATCCATATACGACGGAAGCCAGGGAGACAAAACCAGTAGGGTCATGTCTTATTCACGAGGTCCAGGTACTGCACACTTCATCAATGAGACAAGATGGTAGGGACCCACCCATCAAATCGGTCTATCAAACACTCCAATACATTTATTATATTTAATATAAGATATATTTATATAATTTGATTACATTAATGAAGTTAGTTAAATTAATTAATAAGATAATCATTTTCTGAAATACCCTATTCATCTTTCTTAATTACTTCCTCCTCCTCCTAATTATTGTTAAGGGAGCATTAATAAAGGTAAATTAGAAAGATACTGATAAATATAAAACTCATATCTTTTATTGAGGATTAAGATCAGCTCCCCATATATTTCCTATATTAAGGATCAGTGGGATGGTTAATTAAGGGATTAAAAAAAGGGTTAAAATGCATCTAGTATCATAAAATATTTTATAGTGCATCCAATACCTTAAAATATTTTTACATGTGCATTCAACACTATAAAATATTTTTTATATATTAGTGCTGGTTGCACCTAAAAAAATATTTTGCATGCACCTAAGAAAACAACTTAAGGTATTGGATGCTCCAAACAAATATTTTACAGTATGGGACAAACATAAAACAATATTATAAGGTGCTAGATGCACCTAAGAAAATATTTTAAGGTAGAGAATGTACATTAGTTAAATTGATTATTTGTCATTATTATGCAAAAACTGCATGTAACTTTTTCTAATATGTCATTTTTAATGAAAATATCAAAAGTAGGAGAGGAGAGAATGAGAAAAATGGTGAAACTAATAAGGATAGTGTGAAAAACACACTTATCCAGATCTAAATATAGAATATAGTTTGTAATGTAAACTACATTAAAAAATAAATTTTATATTTAGAATAGAAGGAATATTAAATGAGGGAGATAAATGGATCAAGGTTCTGACCATATTTAGAACTAAATCATCTCCATCAACTAGGTCATATAAACTTTAGAGTGCTCACATAATATAAAACAATGACACTATACTGTAAAAAGTTAACGGCGACCGTTGTAGAAACCCATCTATGGCTAAAAGTTACTTTAAAAAAAAAAGTCATTAAAACCTGTTTTTTATAGTATAGATGTGTTTGTACTATCATTAATCTAAATATAAATTATATTTACAATATAACTTTTAAGCTATCTAAAGTTTGTAAAACCCAAGCTGAAAAAAAAACTCCTGCCACCTCTAATTCTAACGCACTTAGATAATTATTAAGATAAAAATATCATGTGATACCTACTTTAATTTCTTGGCGTTCCTCTCTTGTATAAAAAAATGGAGCACTGCGGATTCGTTATTGTTCAATTATACGTCCGATGGTGCCTTCTGATCAGACCACTCTTTTGTTGCGTCATGCTTATTTTTTAAATTAACTAGTTGTTGATTTTTTAATTAATATTCGCCAAATATCTGATTCCATTACAGCCACTGCCTGAAAAATGTTCCTTTGCGTCACGTTTTGGTATTGGAATATCATATATGACTAGGGAACAGGCATAAGATAATGAAGTCAATCTTTTAGTGATGTTTTTGAGCCAAAAAAAAAAAAACTTTTAGTGATGTAATGCAAAGCATTATTCGGAGTGAGAACAAGATAAGGTAGGTTTTTTTTTTTTTTTTTGCTCAAAAGATAAGGTAGGTTGGCAACCCAAGAGTGATTAATCTTTTTAAAAATATAACCACTCCCCCCTAGCTTTTTTTTAAGGGAAAATACCAGTTAGGTCCCAAGCTAGAGAATTAATCTCAAAAAAGTCCTTTTGCAAATTCCAATGTCAGAAAAGTCCCTAGGGACTTTTCTGACATGGATTCCCAATGACCATTTACCAAAATACCCCCAAGCAATTTAACCACTGTCATTGGTTACAACATGTTCTGCTATATTTACAACATCGTAAGTCATATTAACAACATAATCAGTTACGTTTACAACATGTTACGTTATATTTAATGAGTTGTAAACGTAACTGAAGAGGTTGTAAACGCAACACAATCACGCATTTTATATACATGTTGAAACGTAACTTACTATGTTGTTAATATGACTTACGAAGTTGTAAATATAGCAGAACATGTTGTAACCAATGACATTGGTTAAATTGCTTGGGGGTATTTTGGTAAATGGTCATTGGGAATCCATGTCAGAAAAGTCCCTAGGGACTTTTCTGACATTGGAATTTGCAAAGGGACTTTTTTGAGATTAATTCTCTAGTTTGGGACCTAGCTGGTATTTTCCCTTTTTTTAACAACTACTAAAGTCGTACAAATCAAATTTTTGTTTAACATTATTTAAAAGCAATAAATACGACATAAATTTAATTTAATTTTTAAATCAGCCCTTGTTTATGAAGATAGAGAGGGGGAGAGAGGGTTTGTGGAAAAAAGATTAGAAAGAATACATGAGAAAAAGATATGAAAGAGATATATATGATTAATTGAGGGTAAAAATAAAAAAATATATTAAATTTTTAGACAAATATAAATTCTTAGTAATATATAGGACAAACCTTAGATGAAAGAAAAAGAATGTTAGTTATAAAAAACCACTCACTGAAGTATCGAGGGATAGTATCAAAATTTTATTGATGCCTTAATAAATTCGATTAGGAGAAAAACCTCCTTTATTATACGTAATCCAGTAGGTTGGCATAAAAATTCTATCATATTTTTTTCCAAAATTTAGAAAAATATAATTAAATTTAGGTCCATTGTTAATAATAAAAATCACAAATAAAAGATTTGATAGGGACATTATACCTAATAGATTTAAAAAAATAGACCTAAGTTTTGTGCTACTATATTCAAAGACATTTCAAATACAAACTTGTTATGGGATTCTTTTGTGACTTTTTTGAGCTTTGGATCACTGAAAGAGGTCGTTCTCGTCGTTGATGACCAGAAAACTAGAGGCATTGAATCAAAAGCAAAACTACCAAAAAATGGGATAATAAGGTCGGAGTATATGCCATGATTGACCTTGTCAAGCCATTAATTTGACCTTTTGGGGACCAGTGGACCTTTCTTTAAGACCTTCCTCCTCCGACAATTATGAAGCTCGTCAAGCTACTTGGCAAGTTGCAACATCAACGATGTTAACGAGTAATGAAGTACCTCTTCCATACTGGCGGCTTTGAAAATGCTAATAATGCCTATCAGAATCATTCACAATAACTCCAAGGAATGAACAAAAAACAAGAATAACCACAGATTCAACTGTCATTTATGTTTAACAGCTACAGTTTAGATTGTGGTTTACTGTTTATTGATATGAAAATGAATAAAGTGAAACATTGGTGAAAATGAAATGCAAACATAAATACACAGCGAGTGATATCCGACAATTCTAATGGAGAATTCCCTTTCGGACAGCGAAGTGAAATAAATACACACACAAAAGTTCTCATCTTTGCCAAAAATAAGGCAGGGTCAAAAAAATTGAATAATCCCTCTCGTTCTTTTTTTTTCATGTTCATCTTTCTTCTCCCAGTTGATTCAACTGAAAATGAAGATACTTGGACTTACACATGGCTTATCTGGATCCAAAGAATCCCATTCGCCAATACACAGTCTTTCTATATGCTTCAAGTTATGCGCTGGTGTGTGCAAAGACAATACACTGTCTAAATCCCTCTCTGGTGCTGTATGCAACCACATGGCACCATTCGTTCTAGGCTCTTCTAACTTGTTTCTAAAACTTGAAGAATCCAGGGAATGGCATTGTGTCCGAGATGACGAACGCACCTTAAAACATTTCTTATCTGAATGGCTTTTTACCTTGATTCTCCCAAGTGCTTGGCCAATAGCTTTCAAGCTTCTCTTCTGGCCAATAATTGGACGAAAACTAACTGAATCAAATGTTCTCACATTACTGAAGCCATCAATGGACAATGGAGGAGCCGACTGCGATCTTGATTTACCCCTTTTCAACAGGGAAAAGGGACTTTGCATCCTGAATGGAACCTGCAAGGTCAACAGAGTTAAGGCCAAGATTTCAAAAAAGCAGCATTACTCAAGAATGGCTTAACTGAATCAGACACGTTCCCAGAGAAGCATGCATCAGATGAATAGTAGAGAATCATAACTCACCCCTGAAACAAGGCTACTGGATGCGAAAAAAAGTGAAGATGTAGAAAATGGTGATTTCCCGGGTTTGCTACCCTTCTGGCTATCTCTTGACTGATCTTGTTCTATGGAACCGAAGCTTGATTGTGCAACATCATCCTCATCCTCACCTTCATCTTCATCTCCATCTCCATCTTCTTCCTTTTCCTCTTTCACTTCCCCATTTGCTATGCGAACTTCTCCATCTTGATTGGTTTCAGCAGTCCCTTCTTCTTCTTCTTCTTCTGGCAAGCCCATTTCCGCCTTTTTATCCTCCTCTTTCTCTCTTCTTCTCAACAACTCATCCAACTCTGCAACCGCCTCTTCCAGAGACAACTCAGCTTCTGCCAGTTCAAGTTCTTTCTCCAATGCCTTCTTTTTTATTTCACTCCTTTTCTTCTGCTCTTCAGTCCATTTCTCCAGATTATTAAATAATGGCTTCAAAGCATTTTCCACTGCTAGTACAACACGCATCAATATGCCATCACTTCCATCCTTTTTCTCTCGTCCAAAAAACTCATCATAACCAAGGGGAAGGAAGTGGGCCTTCTCTGGGTCCACATCCTCATCCTTGTTCAAGGGTGGTTGCCAAAATAAACGTATTCCATTTTCTTCATCCTCGACATAATTAATTATGTGTCCGGTTGGTGTGTGGAGGATGAGAGGATCCTCGGTATACATGAGCTTTGATGGATCTTCAGGATCAGGTTCTGGTTCTTTGTTAATGAGGATAAATTCAGGAGTCTCATGATACTCGTCTGATCAAGAAATTAAAAGATGAATTAAAGGAAATGTTTCTTGTTGGCAGAGAATAAGATAAAAATTAGAGGGAAGAAAAACTAACTAGAGAACGAGGCATCAACAATGGAAAATGGAAAAAAATTGTCATATATGCACACCACACACTTGTTTGCGCACACAGAAAGAATCAAGCACCTTTTGACCACCAGTATTCGAGTTCAGCAGGCATGGGTATCCTAAGTGGAGCCTTATAGAAACTGTTCAACCACATTTCCCTTTCCTGATCTACTTCATGCACATATGTTTTCCAATAATCAGGGACCTGCCATAGAATCACGTCTATGTCTCTTTTTCATGCATAAAATGTAAAAACACAATGCAAAGAAGATTGAATCGTGCCACTGAATCTTACCTCATAGAACTGGTTGATGAAGCCTGGTGCCATCCACACATCTTCTTCTTCATAGAAGTAGGCGTGTTGAGGATCACTATATGGACCTCTCTCTTCTCTAACCACTGAGTGGACAAAAGTTGAATGATAAGTAACAATAATAAGCCAATGTGCGGTCAAAGAAAGAAGATATAACATTTGAACAGCGTCAAGATGATCAGAAAATGGAAATTTTGGTTTTAACGAGATAGCACATATAATTCATAGCAATTACTAATTTGTTGTGTGAAGTTCCAATTGATCAGCTGATCTATTTTATCAGTCAAGCCAGAAATTAGGAAAGGACGAGCATATACCAAACTGTCCTGGAAGAGCATGGTCCAAGTTACTGTGGGCATTGTAAATCAAATACAAGCTTTCTAAAGCCAAGTGATATTCTTTCAGTGGGCCAATCAACTTATGCTAGGGAAGCATGAATTCTCAAAGAGGTAAGAACGATAGTGTAATAATCCTCAAGTAAGGTAACGGATGAATACTATGTTAATTCCTTATGTTCAAGCTTGAGAGGATGACATGAAAAACTTTTAGATGAACACAGTATTGAAATCCAGAAGAAACCGCCCAGGAAAAAGAAAAATGATCCTGTGAATGTTGAAACCAAAATAAGTTCTATGAAGCTCAGGATAAAAGAAGGCCTCCATGAATTCAATAAAAATACAAATATATGAGTGTAAGAGTGCATGTGTGTAAGGCGTTCAGTATGAGAGAAGTTAAGGGATTTCAGGCATACTTCCATCAGGCTTGTTGATAAACATCCGAGCCTTTGCAGCAGCTACTTCTGCTATACCAGCATGCAGCTGACAGTACAGAATGTAGGAGAGTTAGTAGTTAAAAGGCCAGTACATTTTCCTTGCTGACTTGAAAGAAATTAAACAACGGCAGATTTCTGCTTACCGCAGAAGTTTCGTCATCACAGCCCTCAGAATCATCTAGCATTTCCCCAAAGTAAAATCTTCCCTGCATGCACATGGATTAAGTGACTAGCAAGTTAAGAGGAAAAAATGAAGTAACAAGCCTCAGGAAACTAGAAAATTCTCCAAAAACACATTATCTGCACTTATTTGCAACTCAAAATTTCAGATATACCTCCACATTGCCAAAACAAAATGAAAGAACAAGAGATAGACTGGACTTGGTAAATTGAGTACATATGTTGTCTACATTAGGCACCTACATAAACCGTCCGCTCATTAACTTCATATACACCACAGCCATGCATTCTCCCATGCTTCCATTGACCAGCATACCGATAACGACCTTTCTCCCTGGCATAAAAGATAAAACTTTCATAAACCAGCACAAAATAAAGATCACAGAGAGAGAGAGGGGGCACAGAAGTGTGATACTTAGTGATAACTTACAACAACACCCTTTCTAAAAAATGTAAGGGAAAGTAATGCTTCATAACAACAGGCAAAAAAGAGAAAACTAATAAAACTTACGGTTTTCTTCCAAATTGTTCCACCCACTTATCATTCTCATAAAAAGGAATTTCGTAGGTCCCATCAGCAAGATTATAACTATCTTCAATATCCATCTCAAGCCATTCTCTGTCTTCAGGGGACATATAATCCCTTGCTATAATCTTCCCTTCAGCACGCATTTTTGCTTCAAGCCTAAGGACATGAGTAAAATCAGCCAATGGCGTTAACTGGAGAAAATGCTCCAGTTGACAAACAGCAATACTAGAAGAAAAGCTCAAAGTTGGAAATGCCTAGCTAGGGGGATATGTTGTTGATTACGTGTTATTATGCATATATTCTAATTAACCAGTTTCCTCTTCTTTTATTGTTCTTTAATTAACACATATTCTTAGCTATTCTTCAATCTTTGGATGATGCTTCCATGGATTTAGGATTAGCTTAAGTGTTCTGTTTTGATTAGGATAAGACTAGTTTAAGTTTTCAATTATGATATGACAGAATTATCCTATTTTAAGAGCAAAGTCTTTTAGATTAAGTAGGAATCCGCTCTCCCTTTATTGTTGAGCACGAGTCTTCTCTCCCCTTCATTTTTATAAATTTAATGTTGCTCCCATCTAATAAAATAAGTTCAGAAGATTGATAAGCCCTGAATTTCCACACTGATATTCAATCTGTAATGCATTCTGAAACATATTGGCAAGTGTAGATGCTAGTTTCATACTTGGAACCAGGTGCAGGTTCAATATCGGGTATATCAACTTCAATGACACCATGACCCTCCATGTCATTTTGGAGCCATTCACCTTCATACCTATGAATAGAAAACAAATTGTGAAATATCAACAACATGAAGAGGCAGAAGATATTTGGATAGATTAATGGATATCAATACATGCTGAAGCAAACACAAGTGGAATGTATTGGCAAATAGCCTCACACTATGGACGATAAAATATGAAAGAAAGATAAGATATATGTTCAGGAAAGATAAATATTTGTTGCATCTTGCTATGTATAATAACTTCATAAAATCGGTTATAGCCAACAAGAACAACAGCTATAAACTATGTTTTCCACAGTAATCCGGGAGGTTGGAAGCACTCTTGCCAGGAGGATGGCTAAATGCTTCTCAGTTCTCACTACATAAGCGCACATATAATTTTGTTTGCCACTGACATCAAAATCTATTCTGTTTAATATACGAAATGGGTCCATAGACATAATGAAGTAAAGACAAACCTAACTAGCCCCTCTGGAGAAACATAAACACCTTTTCCATGAGCATTGTCATCCCAAACGGTGCCTTCATACCTTGATGAAAAAGAATAGTCTGAGTTAAAAAAATATGGAAGTGAAGAAGGAGGAAGTATCAAAATAACAACAGAGGTAATGATGTAACCCATGAATTTGAGAAGCATTAATTAACACAACTCTCACATTACGAACAAGCTCAATTAGAAATTCATGGAAAGAGACCAAAAAGGTTGACGAGTTTGTTAAATGAAATAAAATAAAAAGTAGAAAGAGCCAAACGTCATGTGGTAATACATAGTAACGTCACAAAAGCAAAATAACTCAACCACTTAAGAAGTTTCTCAAATCAGAAGACTCTGACAGTATCTTACTAATAACAGTAACCCAAATAGAGAAAAATTCAATCGATAGTACTAGCTTATGAATATGAACACATTCAACGTCCCTACAAACGTCTTTAGCTTACTGTTTAAACAGATTTAAAACAAAAACAGAACTTCAGCAATAAGACTTAGCACGCAAGTATAGCATTACTGCTCCATGATGATAATTGGCTTTATCAATAATAAATTCATCATAAAACAAGAGGAAGACGTAAAGGCTACCACTTTAATTTCATATCTAACATTAATGTGGGGTTCCCAACTATATGAAGCATGCAAGTTACAACTTTAAAATGCGATGGAACCAACCGATTACTCCTTGTCAGCTTTTCAGTTAAACATTCAGTTAATCAATTCCCGACCTGATGCACTAAACCTTCCACAACATACTCAGTAAATGAAAAATTAAAAAGTGAAAATTATACATACGAGCTGCCATCAGGGAAAATGTAGCTGACCCATTGGAGGAATTCCTCAATCCTATCCAACTCTTCAATTACGGCCTTGGGGGAAGATATGTCGAAATGGTTACTGGGTATGACAGGATTACACTTCCGGAATGGCACATAAAATGGAGCAATGGGTGGTGTCCTTCCAGCAGCAAGCTCCTGCCGCACGTATTCCCAATCATCTTCATTTGCCCAAACGGGGTCCCAACCCGTTCCGCCAATTGCCAATGGACCATCCGCCCAATACTCCCCCAAGTCTTCTTCCCTCCAATTCTCTGGGTCTTTGACAAAATCAAAAGGTTCAAACCGTGCCAAAATATCATCGTCCTCCTCTTCGTGCCACATCTTCACTCGCTCGCTGTCGAGAACTTCCGAGAACAGCTCGAAGTTCGCCTCAGGAGTGTTCTCCAATTGGGCCATTTCCTGGCGGTATCGCCGGTATGCCACAACGTCGCGTGGAGCTTCATCTCCTTCCTTGTACTCTTCGTCGTCGTAGGAGTCATACGAGGACTCCGACTCGGAGTCGGAATCATTGTCAGAATCTTCAGGAGAGGATAAGGGCGCATTTGAGTCTTGTTGCCGGTCAGTTCTCCTGGCATCTTCTCGTCGTGACTCGGTGGTATTATTAGCAGAGCCTCCGTTTGCCATGTCCCGCCAGTGGGAGAAGCTGCGGAAGAAGAAGATAAGGTGAGTGAAACCAAGAGTCAGCGACGCTTCCGAAGTGAAGGCCCGGATACTGGGTTAGATTGAGAGGGGTTTTGTTTTTTGAACTTGTGTTTCTGACCCAGCTCGGTGTTAAACGACACTTGCACGTGTTTCGGCTTCTGGAATTGAACGGCACTTCATCAACTGTCGTTTAAACTCTGCCTTCCAATATGAGGCCATTAGCGCACCCTGTTCATTATAATTTGATATATTAAACTGACATAGGTAATTACTAATGAGACGTGAACTAGTGGCCTAAACATAAACAGATTAAACATGCAAGCTTTATTCATTAGGATCTGAGCATGCAATATGCACCTCCACTGATTAATATATCATATTGTTAATATAACATTCGGGGTAAATTAAAAAATTATTGATAAATACTCTCCCTTGTCCTAAATATAAGATCTAGTTAACTTTTTAAAAAAAATTTAGAAAGTTAATTAAAATACTTTAAAGTATTTATATTTATCTTTTTTTCTCTAAATTAATTTATTTTACTTATAAATTGATAGATTATTTAATCATAGACAATATATGATATGATTAAGTAATTCAATCAGCTTCTTTAATCTATCCAAAAAAAGTCAACTAGGTGTTATATTCAGGACATGAGGTAGTATGAAAACTATATCATATATTTAGAATCAAGATCATCTCCACAAATACATCTTATAATTAAATTAATTAATATGACATCTATTGTCTAGGACCAATTGATGCAATATTCAGGGTACAATGTTTTGTATTGTTTGCATCCTTTTCTTTGTTATTAAGAACATTGTCTAAACTCTGAATCATAATACCCCTTCGTTCTTTGTCATAAAATAGTAATAATGTAAAATTCAAATATTGAAATTGTATGATATCAATATAAATAATCAAAATATATGACCCTTTTTCGGGGCCAAAAAAAAAATGACCCGATATATTAGGCAAATTTATTCACAAGATCATTCTACGTAAAAGAGATAAATAAAGTAACTTAATTCAATATCTCTGTTAACATAACTTATACTAGCTTTATTCAATTGACAGGAATACCGTTAACACCTGAAAAGAATGAATGAGTTTGAATGCAAGAGTTGACAGTAAGAACTCGTTAATAAACAATAAAATATGTTATTTTCTAGTGAGCCTATAAAATCTAGCTCAACTTATTTCAACTTTAAGAAGCTTGTAATGAATTAAAGGCTTTTTGCCTCCCCAACTACTTCTAAAAATTTAAACTTATGTTTTACCTTTTGAGGATGAGGTTATTATCACCTCAATCAATAATTTACTGTTTATTCTTTCTATTTTTAAGTACAATGTTCTCTTATTAAAAATTATTACGTAGAGAATCTATGGCATTTTCTTAAAAATATCCATGTTATTACATGTTTAACATTTAATACCTAGAAATAAAAATACCATAATACATAGGGGCATTAAGAGGAAAAGTTTAATATAAGAACAAAAAAGGGAAAATTACACTTCAATCTCAAAAAAGAAGGAAAATAAAAAAATAGCCCTTTGAAATTATAAAATAAAAAAAGGTCCCATGAAATTATTAATACACACTCCTAAAGTTGTGAATGACACTCTCGTGAAATTATTAATGTAATCATTTTTTTCATTTTCCTATTTTTTTAGAACTTGAGTGTAATTTTCCAGCCAAAAAAAAAAGTAGAACATTGTATTTAGAACTAATACAAGACCCTTTAAATAAACCTTATATTTGGAAGGGAGTACAAAAAAAATGATCTAAACCAACGTGGTCTCTTGTTAGTTGGTAATGAAAGAAACAGTGATGGCGTATATTTAGAGTTGCCACTATAGCATTTCAAACTTAAAAAAGAAGCTTAGGAACAATCATAAAACATCAAATTACTGGACTAAATATACTTCAACAAACGATAAAGTAGATGTGCGTGAACATGAAACCAACAGATCAAGGGACTATCATACAAAGCAAGAGCCTTCCACTGAGTTAACCAGTTAATGCAAAAAACCAGCCTCTCTCAACATACAAGTGCATGTACTATGTAGTACTAACCAATCAGTCTCAAACAAATGATGTTCCTGGTTTCATTTAAGAGAGTTATGGGCATGAGCCTTCAGTCGTATTCATCCTCCATTACTACCACCTACCAAGTCTGTAGTTCTCTCTTAAAGCATTCGCACCCTTTTTGAATGGAATCTAACTCATTTATTTCCTTTGTTCCCTGTAAACCCATTAAAATAGAAACACATAAACATACATTCATATCTTCTTCATTCCTTGGTTGCATCAACGTCACCTGCACAATATAATTCTACGCCTAACCAATCTTATGTCTACCTACCATTGCCATTTCAACTCAAATACCTTAACCCAGACGCCACGCCGTTTCATGTTATCGCCGTTCACGACGACCCAATGAGTCGTTTCTTCGGGGCTCGACTTGCGGTGCCCGAGCGTCTCAACGGCTCCACCACCGAGTCTCTGAACCTAAACGGCAACGTCTGGCTCCTCCCTCTTTTCGACCTCACCACAGGTGATGTGTCGTTTACTTTGTTACATAAATCCACAACCACCCATCTCTGCTCCGCCGGATCGTCTCTGTTCCTGCTCCGACTTCTCAACCCGGAACCCGGTTCCCTCTCTCCACTCGGATCCTCTAACACTAATTTAGCGGCTTCAATAAGCAAGTCCAAGCAATTATCATAACTCGCCCTTGTTGTACTTGTTGTTTCCCCTTCCAACGGCACCGTTTCACGCCCTTCCTCCTCGGATTCTTTCACCTCTCGATCCTCGCCGATCTGATCTTTGAATCTCGTCTCCTTCGCACCGGAGACTCCCGCACCGTCGTGTACGCCGGTGGTTCCTTCAACTCCGGAGTAGTCGCTCGCAGAGCATCGAAATTCTGCTTTATGGAATGTTGAGCGAAAATCAAGATTGAAGTCGACATCAATCGCTCCGGTGGTCGGAGAAGAGTCGGAGAGATCGTGATTTGGAGTGTGGCGAGGTTGTTGTTGTTGCTGAGAGGGAGGGACGGATGAAATCACGCGCAGAATCTTGAAGAAGCACATTTGAGCCTTGGAGCAAGAATTGCTTGGCGGGAAGGAATCCATGCTTGATTGAAGCAATAAGAAGGAAAGGCTTCGTTCTCCGGCGTTACAAGCTTCGTTCTACAGGACTGGACCCATCGGAGCATGCGAGGATGGAGGCAGCAAGTTCAGAGTGAAGAGTGAGTGAGAGAGGTAGCGAAAGCAGAGGCACTAACCAGAGCTACAAGACTTGACCTCCCACCACGTCTCGTAGATTAACCTTTGGGATTTTTCCAACCAATTCCCTTTCTGGCTTTCTCTTTCTTTTGAACCACCTTTTCTTTGTATTCTTTTGGCGTGGACGGTGGATGACGTGGCTTTAAAGCTGCCCACGTCATAGGATACGTGTCCATATATTACAATTGTTGCTTTTTTGACCAACCAATAAAAATGCTTGCTTTCTCTTGTATTTATGGTTGGGTGCCAAGTATAGGGCTCGAAGTTAACTTTCCCCATCCTCAACGTAAACATCCTTTGCAATAAGAGTACTAAATAAGTGGAAGAAATAAAAGTCTCTAGTCGCGCCTCATAAAGGTCCTGTAAATTTTCAGCATACAAGTGGAGGAGAATGTCATATGCATATTCTACTTTCGGAATTCATCCAATAATGTGGCCTTAAGCTTACTCCGCTTGTAAATCAAAGAGATAATTCATTAATTTATAATGATTAAGAATATTAGGTAAATCAGTTATTTTTCTTGAAAGACCAATTATTTTAATTATTTACATAAAATACGACGGTTGTTCCATTTTGTAATACAATGATCTAACGATAGAGGTAGCTCGCAAGGGGGGGGGGATTAATAATAGTAACAATCATAACAGGATAGATACTAGTGATAGGACCCGGTTTCCATGCTCAGCAAATTTGATGAGCATGGATGATTAGGAGATTCTGGGTCGTCGGATCTGATATAGACGGTCTAGATCAAATCCAACGGTCCAGGGATCTCCTAGCTCTCCATGCTCATCAAATCTACTGAGCATGAAAACCAATTCCCTAGTGATATGGTAAGGTTGCTCTGATCGAGGATTGTGTTGGGTTAAGGTTGTTGTAAATATTTGCTTACATAATATATATGTGGGTATGTTAAAGAAATTAGTCTCACATTATTTGAGAATAAGAAAGTATAAGCCTATATATATTATTATATTGACTTGGACTTGTAATGAGGTTAGGAGAAGTGGTGGGTTCGCACGCACAGTAACGGACCACCAAAAGGCAAACATAGTGGAAATATGAAGACTTCCCCTTGCGCGCGGCCAAATACCTAGTACCATATTTTTAGATGATAATTTATCTAGGCCTATTGAAAAAGTCTTCATATTTTAGGGTTTGAGGTTTGTAACGCTTTGTAACTAAAAGTTGTTAATGGTGCAGATTTTTTTTTTGGTGGTGTCTGTTCGGTCTTGAGGGACCCATTGTTCGGACTATCTTGCGTCCGTGGGCTATCCGTGGACCGTGCTTATAAAAAGGGCATAGACAAAATGCTTAGTGCCTACTTCTAGTCTCTCCTTCTTTGCATAGTCTTTTCTTGCTGTGGTTGTTATTATATTCTGTCAGTTCTGTAACATTGACTTGTTCAAGAAGGGTCTGTTTAATCTTAAGGAATACCGCTTCCTCTCTATCAGTAGTCACGAAATAACTCTTAGGGTGTGTTTGGTTTGAGGAGAGGGGGTAAATTACAATTTTAGATAAGAGAAACCCAAAATTTACCCTCTCATTCTTTTAAATTTTGGGTTCCCGCCCAAAATTTATTCTCTTATTTCTTTTAAATTTTGGATTCTCGCCCAAAATTTAAATACCTTCAACCCAAAAAGGTAATTTAACCCTCATCCCCTCCGCTCCCCTCCCCTCAAACCAAACCAAGGAACAAAAAACCGGACCGGACAATAAACCGGTTATGGAACAGGTTCAAGGGTTAATGGTTCAACCGGGATCTAACCGGTGATCGAACCGGTCATATTAAAATATTACAATTTATTAGTAACAATATATATATTAATTATATATTAATAGTAATACAGTAGAAACACATAGATTTAATTATATATTAATTAATTTAAATAAAAATAAAATGAAAAGAAGAAAATGTATAAATAAATAATAAACTTAAAAAGTTGTCAGCTTTTTGGTACAAAAACATAAAGAGAAATCCGTTTGTTTTTTATGAAATAAATCAAATAATATCTTACTTCCACTTTCCATGCCTCGAGCCGTGTGAATGACAGAAAAAAATAGGGTATAAGATTAAAAGTGATTGTGAGAGTGACAAGTAAGGACGAAGTGACTTTTTGACATTGGTTCCATCTTCTTCTTTCCTCTCTGCGTTTCATTTCGAGCAAACCTTCTTTCTTCTTCAACTTAACTTCATTTCGGCATATCAAAGTTTATGATCAGCAAGGGTTCAGATTTCATCTTTTAATTTTTGTCGCCGTAGCTCACCGGTCGTCGCTCGCCGCCTTCGCCGTCGTCACTCGTAGTTCAAGCAGCCACCGTCGATTGGAGCTAAGGCACAGGATCGGGACTCACGAGGGAATGGGATCTGATTCTGAAACTTTGCCCCATTCTCATGCTTTGCTTCCATTCTGTTTTTTATCTCTGCCATTTTTTTTTAAAAATTTTTTTGGGTGACTCGGTCAAACCGCCTGACTCGGCGGTTTGGCCGAGTCACAGGCAAACCGGCCGGGTCGACTCGGTCAAAACCGAGTCGACCCTCCTCCCCTCACTGATAGCTAACCGGACCGGGGCTGGGACCGGTTCGCCGGTTTTCCGGTCCGACCGGCCGGTCCGGTCCGGTTTTTCTTTCATTGAACCAAACACACCCTTAAAGAGAGTACCCTCGGATGCGACTCATATCATTCACTTCTTCATTCTTGCATATTGCTCGTAATCTTCAATAGCAGTGCGGTGGACAAAAACCCATTAAGTGCCTGTTTGGATTACCAGTAGAGAATGAGCCTTTTTTTTTTCATATGGGCTTTTGGAAAAGTCAGATTGTAGATATAATTTGTGTTTAGATTGGCGATGGCAAAATTGACTTTTTTTTCTAACATTAAACCTGTTTGGATTAGCGTTTGAAAAGCCAATTGAAATAGAAAATGATTGAAAAGGACGTGAATCTTATTGAATATTACATAGATATTATTTGTTTAATACAATGTTTATGCATATTAAAAAAAATTTGTATATTATTTCTTTTCCAACAATTTTGTAAATTATAATGCACCTATTAATGTTATTTGTGTTTTCCCTGTTATTTCTCCAACAAATCCTCACATTTGAATTTTGTTAGGAATTTAATATTGTCAATACCTTTTTTTTCATATTTCCCCCTATTATTTCTCAAACAAATTTTCTAAATTTGAATTTGAATTTTTTCCCCCTCCATAAAATTATAAGATAGTTTAATCCACCTAACCAATTTGCGTTTTCCCTATTATTTCTCAAACAAATTCACCAAATCTGAATTCTATTTTGTTATCATAATTTAAAATTATAACACTATTTAACCCTTTTAAGCCACATATCTTAATTAATGTCATTTGTGATTTCCATATTTTTTTCTCAAATAAAGTAATCCGAATTTTTGTAGCAATTTAATTTTTTCGACAGCTTTTTTTTCAGTTTTTTCCTATTATAACACCATAAACCTCTGTCCAAAAAAACACCATTTAAGCCCTTTTCAGATCGCAAGATCTCTCATCCAGATTGGAGCCACGATGATTGAAGTTGTGCTGACAGAGATTTGCAGCTCATTCCGCCAACCTGGTACTCAATCAAACCTTGGTCCCTCCACCATCTGTAGTGCACCAATTGGAATGTCTTCACAGGCGGAACTTTGACTACTTCGACGAGCTTGAAGGGCTACCCATGTCCCCATCTTTGTTGAACTTAACGAGGAACAGTTTTTCCGACGCCGGTGGCCCCGTCATGATTCCAGCTTTTGGTTTAGGGAGAGATTGGAGAAGTACAAACTCTGAACAGCTACCACACCAACGAACGGCGATGAGATTTCCGGACTCCGACTAGACTGACGGTCAAAGGCCTTACTTCTCTACTTGCTTTCAACAAATGGAAACCGAGATATGACGTTGGCCACAGCTGATGAGGGCATAGAAAGAGATGACAAATGCTAAGTATAGGTTGGGAAAAATTTTAATGGCATTTAACTTTTCCACCGTGAAGCTTTGCGTTGCTATGAAAAGTAGGTATTTGTGGCTTTTTTCTTGAAGCTGCTTTTAGGTTAGAAGCTCATTAATGTAAATGCTAAGCCAAACACCATCTTTTATGCTTATTGTGCTTTTTTGCCCTTGAACAGCACGCTTGGCCTTCCTGCCGCTAATCCAATGAGACACTAAGAAAGTTGATAGAGCCCAGAAAGTAATTAGTTCTTTTCTTTTTTAAAACACAGCTTTGAAAAATACTTCAAACACTTCACAGTTTACGAGATGCAGTGCTTCTCATGTTCCTTTTCACAAAATGGATTCTTGTGCGTGCATGTTTCTGATCACCTGTGTTCTCAGTCAGATCATTGTCTCATTCTCTTCACTTAATTAACTCCAACCACCTAAACATCCTCCTTCTCTCTCTGCTTAGTCTGCTATCATTACTTTGTTTCACTACTGAATCCTACATTAAGTCAATGATCTGGTGATCTCTCTCTCTCATGCTTTTTCTGCTATATATGTTCACTCCTAGAAACAATTTCACAGGACCTTTGAAAGGCGCGCGCGCGCACATTCGACAGGTACATTAAGAGTGTATATATATATTTTTTTTTTCCGCCAAAACATTAATTAAGTGTATATATAATAGTACTGAATTAAGATGACACTAATGAAGCCACTTTTAGCAGGAAATAGTGGTATACGTATGTGACTAACTTGGCTTATTAATTAAGCTGATCCAAATCAACAGGGTACACGTACGTGTCTCTTAAGCTTAATCAATCTCAGGGCTTATGGTGCTGGGTGTAGACGTAGTCCAGGTGGGCTTCCATAGTCATCCTTCTCTTGAAGTATTCTTCTTCATCTCCATTATTGCAATCCTCCATCATCCCCATCCACTTCTGCAACAACATTAACACACCACACAAATGATTGTAAAGAAGAAACGATGATGAGTCTATATAGTACTACTTCCTGTCCTTGAGGATAGGAGGTAGTAGTTGCTTACTGTTATAGGATCAGTGACTTCTAACACCGACACAGAGTTTTCCCGGACACTTTAATCGGCTTTATGTTCAGCCCAGCAGAAACCATGTTTACGATATACTTTCCAAAAATTACATTTCAAGAGGTGTATATATATATGTGGATAATTTAATTAAATAAAGTGAAAAAAAAATGTACTACTTTGGTATTACCTCGTTGGGTAGCTGATAAACGAGCAGAGAAACTTGAGGAGGAGGATGTAAGGAAGAGGAGTAGAGAAGCGGGGTGAAAACTTGGCCTCATGTTTTCTTCTTCAACTCTCTGTGTCTGTGCCTCAGAGAGAGAGAGAGTTTGGAAGATGAAGTTAAAGGGTTGGCCGGGGGGAGTGAAGACATTAATACTTTCTGCTAAGGAGAAAGAGAAAAGAAAAACGAGCGAAAATATTCAAAAGCAATTAATGAAGCTGCGGGAAAAAAATATGAGATTCGATGTGTGAGTCATATATATTATATATATGAAAAAGGGCAAAGATTTTTTGAGAGACGGGAAGGTAATAATGACCAGAGCACTTGGGATTACGCAGAACCGCAATTTGTTGTGTCGGAAATCAGGTCGAGTTTGTTAGACCAATCCTTTTAATTTTAGGTCTGATTAAGTTAGACCAATCTTTTTAGTTTTAGGTCTGATTAAGCTGAGTGTTGGATTTAAAATTTAGGAGGTGAAAATGTTAGGCCTAAAAAGTTTAGCCCTATAAGGCTATAGGTTTATATGGGTCAACCTGTCTATAATTTTGTTTTAAAATAAAAAAAAAATATTGATAATGTTGATAGTAATAATGGCTATGGAGAAGAAAATGATAGATAATGGTTATGAAGAAGAAAGTGATGATGTTATTTATATTGTTTAATATTTAGTTTATTGTTTATGACTTTATCTAGTAATTTATTTAATTATGAATATTAATTTTTGGACTAATTAGTTTTTGTGTTTTATTAAACACGGATTATGTTATATATTTTAATTTAGTTTTAATAATATTTATATTTTAAATTAAATATTTTAATATCTAAATCTATAAGAAGTGAAAATATGACAAATAGATTTAAAGTCTGTGGGCTAGCCTGTGGCCCTTAATTAAGTAGGCTAAGCCTTAAAAATGTATGCTATTTTTATATTCAAGATTAAATAAGTTGGCCATGAAAAATCAGGCCGACCTATTTTCTCAATTATGAATTTTTCTCGTTTGATGGTAATTAGATTAGTTTAAAAAATGGGTGGGATATACATATAAAAGTTGGAATCATGCATATATGTGATTTTAATTTGTTTGGGGATACAGTTTTTTTGGATTATGGCGACCGAAATAAAAATTAGATTAGAATAAGAAAGCCTTAATTTTAAGGCTTTTGGTTATTTCAGTGAAAGGAGAATGATGTTGGACTTGGATGGTGTAAAGCAGTAAAAGCCGAGGGAAAACAATCAAACATTAGTACCCCGGGTTTTTACCTCCGGGTTTTTTTTTTTTTTTTTTTTTGGTCGAAGTTTTACCTCCGGGTTTGACAGGAGACATTCTCTAGTGGTCGTGTGAGCATATCTATATGATTTTTTAGATTGAATTACCATTTAGTCCTGTGGTTTTAAATATAAACATTGGTTAGGAGACAAACTAATTTGTCCAAATATTATGAGAAAATCATATCATAAATGTTATGATTAAATAATTTATCTTCCTTTATTAGTCTAACTAAAATTATGTAAGTAGTTATCATATGAAGAACCGGAGGTACACCACAAATCTCAAGTGTAAATGTCAGTTAAGTTGTTTGTGTTCATTTAGGATAGTTTATTTTTGGGTAGTAAGTGTTTATAAATCGTGATTTACAATATACGAGGTAAATATGTGAGAGAAGTTTTATGTCGACTTATGTAATAAGTGTTTATTGACCCCCAAATCCCAATAAACAATATCAAACACACATTATATCAAGGGCAAAGGAGCAAAAATGCCCATGTACATTTACACTTGGAACACCTAACTCCATGTACAAATTAAAGGTTCACAAATGCCTATTGGATCAGAAATTTGTTGCAAAAATGCTACAGCCGTTTAAAGAAGCTAACGTCCGTCCAATAGCTGAGAAAACTGGCAGCAATTGGTGAGTCAGAATTGCAACTGGCAGCAATTCTGTTTTAGTTATTTTCCCATTCATTTTCTCTCCACCACGATGCTTCTTTCTTATTATGGCACTGGACTGGATTGCACCTATCTCCCAAAGAAACCCATCTGAAAATATTAACCCCAAGTCATATATTGAATAAGGAACCATATAAAACACACAGAATATAGTAGGGCACTGCCAAAAGTCGATTGAATAAATCTTCAACTGAAATTGTAACAAACTTAATAAACTCTTCAGTTTATTGAATAATAGGTCTGTTGTAGAACCGTGCCTGCATTTGATCGACAAATGTTTTCTTCTATTAGAAAAATTTGGATTTCAAATCAAAGCCAATATTTTATTGTCCATTTTTTATATACACTGTTATTTTCTATTTTTTGCACATAATTTCAAGAGTTTCAAAAAATATACATTGTTATTTTCTATTTTTTCCAACATCATTTCAAGAGTTTCCTAGAAATCACGTTATTTTCTCGAGAAAAATATGTCACAAGAGCATTGCTATGTGGGCACTGAGAGTCTGAGACCACCTCTATTTTTAATTTCAGAAGAAATCCAAGCCTCCTGAAATGGTGGGCGAAATAATTGGTGGGAGGAAGGAAAGGTAGTGATGAAAGAGAATCAAATCAAGGGTAATAAGGTAAAATTATCATATTCTGAAATCTTATTTTATGTTATATAACTTAATTTAAGATTTATTAAATTTAATGACCCAATTTAGAATTTGATTAATTCAACTGTCTTTTAAATTAATTTTCCCTTTGTTTTTTTATTTTTTGGGTACAAAGAAAATGCATTTCTTTTTGTTCTTTTTTTTTTGTTGCCCACCCGGTTCACCGAAGCTTTGCTCCGACTACATCCGGATCCGACCTGCATCGCGCACCTGGCTATGGTGAGAGAGTCTCCAAATGAAAATTTTCTGCATACATAAGACTCAAACCCGAGGCCTTGCTTAAACAGAATCAAGTCGTTTATCATTTAGACCAACTCCCATCGATAAAAAAATGCATTTCTTTAGATCAAGAAGAGAGGGACATGAAATGAATTTGGGCTTTGTGTCTACACGTTACCAGAGAGAGTGATGGAGGCCCACTTGAGGTTGTCTTTAACCCAATGCTTACAAGTAAAGGACGATCTCAAAGGATTTTCTGGACCTCTCTTTTGCAGGCCTTTTTCCTTTTTACGAACCAAAAAAAGCGGTCCCGTCAATAACAGGGATTTTTCTCTTGGCATACTAGCTAAAACAAATAGCTTGACAGTGTTTTAAATAAGATTAACTATAATAAATGAATATCTATATTTAAAAAAAAACAAACTTCTCCCAATTAAATTATTAGTATACATAAGATTTGAATCCCAATAAAAAAATCCCAATCATATGCTTAGGGGACACGACTCCCCCGCAAATTAAGTTGGTTGTCAGCCTCTTTCTTTCCTTTTATATAATAAAGGTATTTATAAATAGTCCACCAATAAGATCTTTATAACGGTAAGATTCGAACTCACAATCTTAAGATTATGAGTCAACCTTTTTACCAATGAGATCAGCTTTACTGGTTGAGCTTCTTTCTTTCTATCTATCTCTGTTTTTTTCCCTTTTGACTCTCCCATGTTCACATGATGCTCATATCCCCACGTTTATCTTTGAATTTTATTTGCGGACAAAAAAAAAATATTTGAATTTTATTTTTTCTGGCAAAAAATGTATATATTTGACTGTTTTTTCCCCACGCTACAAGGGACCACTATGCTTTATTATTTTTGTCATTTATCAGATTGGAAAATATGGGCATGAATTATAAGGTTACGCATTAATTAATATCATCGATCAAGACGGAGTTTGTGGTTTATACAAGTTTCTGTTTCAACCTGACATCATCACATGGTAGTTTAATATTAATTACGTTTCCTTTTGAATTAATTAAGGAATGCCTTATATGTTGACATAGTGACGTTTTTTCAATTTCAAGAGGTTTGTTTGCAACCACCTCACCTCACGTCCGGTTTCGGTGCTCAGCAGGTGAGATGAGAAGCATCAAAGTTCAAACTCATCAATAAAACACACTATTTTCTTTATTTCACACTGACCAAACCCCACTGGTTCATAATCCAGCCCGGTGATTTATAATAATATGATTATTCATAAAAATATTTTCTTCAACCCATGATAAAATTTACTTGGAAGTGATGCTAAAGGATGATTTGGTTGATAAGTCCAAGTAGCACTTATTAATTAGAAAATTGGATGGACTGAAATAATAAAAAGTGTGCGAGTCTTATGTCCTGTTAAAAAATATCAATGTAAATGGTAGTGAAAAAATGTAAAGTAATTAAAACAATAATGAAATAGAAAAGGCATGAATTTGACGAGAAAAAGGAAGCAAAAAGATGAAGGAATGGGAACAGATAAAGAAAAAGAAACGGTGCGCTTTATTGATGAGCACCATACTTCTTCTCATAACCGGCTGAGCATTGAAACTGGACCCCACCCTCACCAGGTTCTCATATTGTGCTCATCTTTTCGTGCTCATCCCAATTTTAGGATGGGAACCATTTTTCTGCATTCTGAAATGTTATTGTTATCCAGTATCTTAAATTAATTAATTTTTAATCTTACATCTTAAAATATTTTTTCTATAATATCAATATCCTGGAATATTTTTTCAATATTATCCATTATCTAAAAATATTTTTTTAACATCTAATATTATAAACTAATTAATTTTGAGTGTGTGGAATATTTTTTTTTTTTTTAAAAATCCTATTGAGTAAATGAACATTACCTGCTTGGCAGGGAACGTGGCCTCCACCCTCACCTTTGTAACTCTGTTTATAACCAAGAAATCATCTTGAATCATTACTAGTGGGTCCCACGCTGCGCGTCTCCGACTTTAACTGCTCCACATCTCATCTCACATCAACAAGATTAAACATTAAAGGTTAAAAAACTCACTTTAATTATTTTCACCATTCAATTATAATATAAAAAACAATTAAATATATAGTGCATGAACCTGGAGGAGGTTACATGGAAATTGTAAGAATATAGTGTGAAAGAGAAGAAGATGACGTCTTCCAGAAAAAGTGGTAAGTAATTGTGAAAACGAAGAAGATGCTTTTGAATGCAGTTTCCATGAAAGATGCCGTTGAAAAGCTTTTCCTTTCTACGATGTTTCTTCCACACATTCAAGTTTTGCCTTACCAGCAATTATTTAAGACTCATAGTTAGGTTATCAAACCACTCATTTGGTCATAAATCATTTTAAACATGTTTCACGGATTTAAAAAAAAAATCTTAAATATTATTAATTATGTCTTAAAATTTAATAATTTATCAACTTTAACCATATGTGATATTCATTATGTCATATAGAAATAAACTTAATACAATAATAAATCAAGGATAAAATTATATATTCCAAACAGCTCAATCAAGATTTTAGACCATACGAAGGATTAAGCTATTTTAAGTCAAACGTTGAAACGAAAAAGAAAAAGCTGATTAGCAAATCAAAATGAAGTTAAAAGAATTAGACATGTCATATTTGGATACAAAAATATACTAATATGATTATAAAAAAAACCTTCTTATTCAATGACACTATGAAGTTTTTTTAAGAGTTTTACAAGTTTGACTCTCTATGAATATAATGAGAATATAATTAAGTTCTTTTGCTAGTGAATAATGGTTAAAAAATATCTTAACATTGTTTATATTCAACTGTTACGTCATTAAATGAGATGTTTTGGCTAGTAATATATCTAATCTAAATATTTTTTTTCTCAGGTACATTTATTCTCCTATTAAAGATAATTCTATTTAAGGTATGTCAAATATTAAATATGGGCACATCTCTCAATAAAAATTCAAACATCGATTCGAGAATAACCCTTTTTCGCTAAACATAGAGACCGTTTGGATGCAATTTTTTTAATGGATTCTGAACCCAAACCATGGTTTGACACTGAAATATCCAAACACCCTAAAATTTCAAAAAATCCCGTTTCAGCCCCAAACCAAGGTTTTGAATTGCAAAACCTTGGTTTGGCCACAATCGGATTTTTTCTGCTCCTGAGGGTGATTATTTGACCGTTGGGGATTAATTATTATCTCTCTCTCTCTTCTCTTTCCCGAGCCCTCTTCCCCGTCGGTGCTTCCATTTCTCTTCTCAGAACTTCGATTTCTCGTCCCCTGCCGTGGCTCCTTCCCTCATTCGCGTCGCGAGCTGCTTGATTCCGTGGCTCCTGCCCTTGTTCTTGTTCCGTCTTCCTTCTATTCCCAGATCCCATCGAGCTTCGTCCGTCTCCCTCTCTTCCAGATCCCGTCGAAACTCACCATATTCGGCGTTCTCGGTCACTGATTTGGCCTTCTTGAAGTCCGTCGGTGGCTGGTGGTGGACGGTGGCAGTGTTTCGGGTGGGTACGGATCCCTTTTTTCCCCATTTTGCTGCTAAATCTCTGCAACGATCTGAGTCGCTGGTGGCTATCGGACCTTTGTCGGCGGTCGGTGCAGGAAGAACGGATTGCGGTCGGTGCCGGTGACGCTCATAAGTGTCGAAAATCTCTGAACTACCTCTGTCCGGTGAGTGTTTCGATTCAGCTTGTTCTGGTTTTTTTTCCCCGAATCTCTGAACGGATATTCTGTTGCTTGCTTCTATTTGGTTTCGGTGCCAGTGCCGGTGAGTGTTTCGATTCAACATTGAACGGATATTGTTGTGTTGTGTTATTTCTGCATTTTGAAGTTGCCTCTTCTTTAGACCGTTTGCATTGTTTGGTGTTTGTTATTTCTGGATTGTTAGAAAATAAAGAACAGTAAGATATCTTTAATACTTAACTCTCGCCCTTCAATGTTCTTTCTTATCGTTGTCTCTGAATAGCCTCTTCGATTACTAGCCCATCTAACAAATATTTTGAATATATATTGACTTTAATTCCATAGTCCACTGTGATTTTTTATCTGTAGTATCTATCTCCACATGCCTCTTTTATTGTGATTCATTTACCTTTTTAGATGTTGTTGTCTTGTGTCTTCTTGCAAAATCTGTCCAGCGCCCTATTTGCTTAATTCCTGTTAATCTCAATGTTTCTTTAATTTTTTTATCAATAAAAATCTTGAAACCAGTTGTTTTTATTCTAGTTAGATAGATGAGTTTCATAAATTCTCCCTTAATTAAAACCTAGTGCTTTTTATCAGTAAATGGACGGTGATGTATGATCAATAAATGGATGATGGAATGAAGGTTGTGTTGTTTGTTTAATAGCTTGCATGTTGGATTTTTCTGAGGGAGGATAATTTTTGAAATCAAGGTTCACTATTTTGGGAGAAAGTGCTGTCGGATTTCTTGATGAGAACCCATATATAGGAATGCTTAAATGTTAACAAAGCTAACTACTATAAATGTTGTTTAATGTATTATCATGATAGATTTATGGGTTGAATCATTAAGGCTGAAAATTGTTAAGGGTCTCACGGTTTAATACTTTGAAATGTTAAGTAAGTGCTGTAAATTGCTGTATCATGTTTTTAGGCTCTAAAATTATGATTTCAAGAAGGGTTGTGTGGTTGTTGCGTTGCTGGTAGTTTTTTTTTGGAGCTAATTAAGTTGTCAGAGGAACTGTGTTGCTCTACTGTTTGAGGCTCAGAATTGTTAAATCAATGTTCTGAATTATTAGAATGTGTCTAAGGGCTCCCATATGATGGTTAGGATAATATTTTTGAAGCTGGAAAATTTCCAGATTAAAAAGAGTGTTGTTCAAGAATGTTAAAGAGGCTAGGGAATTCACATGTTAATGGAATAACAAGATTAAGTGACAATAAGTGTATGATGATGAATGCTCATTATATTAAGTCCAAATTCTTGGAACAATTAAGGATGGAAAATGCCACTATTTGAGATGCGAAAATAAGGAACAATAGCTTTAAATTATTTAATCACATCTAAGTTATGTCCAGAGGCCCCGAGGAGTTGATATAATGGAATAGAATTGGAATTCATGATTGTATTACTATTCCACTGTTTTAGTTGAGTAGTTTTTATATGTTACAGAATAGTTTTGGTAAGTTTGAGGCTTCCAATGGTTTAGGAATAACGTTTTGAGTAAAGTAGGGATGAGGATGCGTAGCTATAGCTTCCCCACACAGGTTAAAATTGTGTGTGCTACAATGGCTATACACAACTTCATTAGAAGAACGTCTATTTCTGATCCTGACTTCCGACGCCATGATCGAGAGGGTATTTTGTGTGATGTCGATGCAGATGACGATATAGAACCTTCAACACTACATTCATCAATTGCATCTTCATCTGACATGGCTTCTCTTCGTGATTCTATAAGAGATCAAATCGTTTATTATATGCACGAAGCTTAGTCATGTATAGTTTCCTTCTCATTACGTACGCTTTTATTGACAATCTGTTAAATGTTATTGTATTTACATTTTGACGTATTCTATTTTTGCCAATCAGTGAAATGTATGCGTATCTCTACTCTGAACTTGTACTTTGATATTTTGTAGTATATTATTTTATATCCTAACTACTTATAATTAATTTTTTGTTACACAAGTTATTACTATACATGTACACACACATATGTATATATATTTGACTAATTTTAAACCACATGTTCACACACACATGTTATTACTATATTAAACCACATTATAGACTAATAATATAATTTATAAAATAATTTTATATATTTTTTGATATTGTATATTTAACTAATTTTATTATTATAATTTTTTTAAAATTTATTTCGAATTTTTTTGAATTTATTAAACATTTAATGTTTAATAATGCATATAATATAAATTTATCCCTTACATGTAATTATTCAAAAAACTAATGTCCTTTTTAATAATTTGATAATGAAAAAAGCTATTCTGACTATAACATCCAAACACTCTTACTTTATCAAAATCACTTTTTTCTCATAATCTATTCTGCTCATAATCTATTCTCTAAAAGCTATTCTTCACTTTTCCCCCAGAAGCTATTAAAAAAAGCTTTACCAAACACACACATAATCTCATTGGTCTAATCAAAATATTTAATTATTAATAAAATATAATAACATCATGTGACTCTGGAAGCAGCCTTTATATAATGATATGGATTTTTTTTTGGTTGTATTGGTAGTATTAATGTCATGAGTTCAATTATTATTATTGAACTGTGAAAAGCGAGGCATCTTATCCTTTTCTATTCAACATCAATCCAACACTGGTAATGATGGGGGACACATTTGATAGGACGATTTGAGTGAGTGGGATCATTTCTTTACAAAACTTCAAAAGTTGACACGTACTAATTTTTTCCAAATAGAAATTTCTGACCTTCTTCGTTGCCAGCAACTCTCATCCACACATAAAATGTACTATTCCAGAAACTACCCTAAACAGAAGTACACCGTCAACTAACTTGTCAGTATGTACATATACACTCAAAAAATTTCAACGATAATCCTCTGATACATTATGAAGCTGATGACAGATGATAAGTTTGAATTTAGTTTTCTATGACGCCACACATCCAAAAAAATAAATAACTAAAAGACTAAGGGCTTATTTATTTAAGCGTTTTGTACAGGAAAAACACACTTATTACATAAACCGAGAAAAAACTTCTCTCACATACTTACCTCGTATACCGTGAATCACGAATTATAAACACGTTTTGGACAAAAATAAGCCATTCCAAACACATACTAATACAAAGAGGCTCTTGTTATAGCTAGTAGTCATGGACCATCAAATTTAAGAAACCCATAAATTGAACAACCCAATCAATTCTTTGGTTAATAACTGTTTATTAAATTATTAATTAATATAACGATTTGGGCAACCCTAATTCATGTTTTTTTCAAAGAGAATTACTGTACAATCAATTTTTTTCTTATTAAACAACAACATTTTAAAGTTCAAACAATTAAAAAAAAACATCTTTTTTGTTTTGCATATAATCTAAAATAATATATTACCATCCACATCTACCACTAGAGTTGGTAATATGGGTTGAGACCGTGGACTAAACCCATATGATCTCAAGAGGTGATGGGTTGGGTTCTGAAAATCTGGGATAATTTAGGAGCTGTTCTTTTAGGCCCGAACCCATATGGTCCCAATTTGTAACGGGTTGGACCACCGGGTTGGCGGGCCAGCCCATATTTTTTAATATATATAAACTAAGAGCCAGAGCCAAGAGGCAAGAGGCAAGAGCCAAGAGCCAAGAGATAAGATATATAAACATAAAAATTTTGAATTATTGGAAGACTAACTCTGCTCATTTTCCTTGCCTTTGAAATATGACGTCTAATATTTTAAGCATTCCAATAACTACAGTGGCTAGTGAATCAGCTTTCAGTATTAGTTCACGAGTTTTCACAGAGTATAGAAGTTCTCTTCTTCCTGATAATGTTCAAGCCCTTATCTGTACGCATAATTGGATGTTTGATTTTCCAGCGGAAGATGTTATTGATGACGTAATATAATTATATTTACTCATTTATTTCATTATCATTTACTCGTTTATTTAAAATTAGCATAGTATTATCTTTCACCTTGTTTTATTATTTGTGGCAGTAGCGGATTTACTTGTGCAAAAGCAAAGTGATCGAGCTTAAAATACGGCTTCACATCATGTTTCAAATTGAAACACCTTTAACATTAACTAATTATTGATTATTGTTGAGTTATATTAATGGCTTGTGGATTTATATTTATTTTATTATGTGTGAATTTGTAATGAATGTTTAATTTGTAATGTATTTTTAATTTTGTTATGGTTTAGGTGTATAGAAAAAACAATCTTAGTATATTGTTAGAAAAATTTTTAAAAAAAATATGGGTTGGCCCGCCCAACTCGCCAATTCGACAGTTATAAGTTGGGTTGGCTAAATTCCAACCCATATTGATGCGGTCTTTTTGAGCCCGAACCCATATGGTTCCAACCCGTGACGGGTTAGCCCAAACCCATCGGATCGGACCATATTACCGCCTCTACCTACCACACCACATTCCCGCTCATTTTCACGCTCTTTCCTTCCTCACCAAACCCTCTTTCTCTTCTCTCTCTACTCTCTCTCTCTATTGACATGATTATTCCATCACACGCTATTATGCTTGCTTAATAATCACCTTCATATTATTTTAAGCATAATTAGTAACTTCGTCAAAATCCTCATCCTCTTTGTGCGCCGTTATATCACTTCCTTTGTCCTTTTTTTTTCCACCTTCTTCCCTCTTCAATCTTTCATTTACCTCTTTGCTCTCAACGTACTTTTAAAATAAATTAAAAGCGCCTCCTACATGACCCATGTCTTAAAATTTATACATGACCTAAGCCAAAGGAAAGTAAAGTGAACAATAAAATTATGACAATTTTCATGGCTAATTAAGCATGTTTTCACCTAATCAAGTATAGCGACATCATTGATCGCTAACAAAATCACAACAAGATTATGTGCCTAACTTGGTTATTTCTCGTTAACTTCGATAAATTGTGGGATGGTAGTACCCTAACTTTTATATGCCTACATATATTTCGTTTTTGCCTAAATGAAGGCACTTGAAATTTCAACTTTATCATGAATGTGGGACATATAGCGAGATATTTTGAATTTAGGTAAACGTTTGATCACCATAAGACAAATATGTCAAACAGAAAATCCTAAATTAAATACTTAGCCTTGCTAATCACGATACGTCAGAAATAATTTGTAATCTGTAAAGAAGCACTTCATGAAAAGTGGAATGAATTTGAATTTGATGAACCCTCTGTATTAAACTTCAGAAGCAGAGTAAGGAAGAACAGAGGGAATTTCGAATAAATTGTTGTGACTTCACTTGGTTTGAAGGGCAATAAAAAGTTAAAGAGGGTTGTTGCACCTAATTGTATGTTTGGATTAGTTTTTAAAGAATAACTTTTATTAGTATGTGAGAGAAATTTTGTCTTAACTTACGAAAAATGGCTTTTGAAACCAATCAAACTATGATTTTGTGGTATAACGAATATGTACAAGAAACAAAGACCAAGCCATGGAACAAAGCCTTAATTTGTGAAAACTTCAAGCTTTGACTTCCCTGGCAATCAGTGTTGACTTTGGGTTGGTGAGAAAACCTTATTCCCTAAGCCTTTTTTATCTAGAGGCTGAGAAAGCCCTTCAGTTATATATACTGAATATGATATACACGTAACATCTTCATCACAATTTACAAGTGTATATGTAGCTTTCATAGAAGTTGGTGTATGTTTTTATATTACAAGGCCAGAGCTTGTGGAATTATAGAATTCATACTATTTTGGTGCAAAAACCTCCAGCCGCTCCCGCAAATGGCTATTATATGTTTTTATACTATTATATATATGTAGCTTTCATAGTGAATGTATATACCAAAAGGCTAAATGTAGTGCTAACAAAGGTAGGTAATCAGGAAGGGTACAAACAGATTTAGTAGAAAAGTACTTAACATTTTATTTTTTAAGTGGGTTGCTACATTTTTTCCCAACATAAAAACCTTATTAATATGTAATGTATGAGGATTTCTATATAAGTATTTTTTGAATATGAAATTAGTCAAAACAAAGAATTCTCATGACTCTTTAACTTGAAAAAAAAGGAGATATATTAGTGATAAATTGGTGATTCTAAACCAACAAGCTCATTGTCAAGGCAGCAAATATCAATTAAGTTGGAATAATTCTATTGGCCATAAAAATTACTGATCGAAACGTGATGATGTCATTAAATATACTCAACAACCAAATTACACATCCCAAATCTTAAATGACGCATTTCGGCACCTAAATTAAACTTTGGGATCACTCTCAAGCTAGCCTTTCCCCCTGTTTGAATATACTATTGCTCTTTAATTCGAAGAGTATTTTTCATGCAAGATAGAAGTGGTGACAAAGACAGACGACAGCATTATAAAAAATAGAGAAAAACCAAATGAAGCTATAATTTAAAACAATAGGAGCATAAAACTCAGTACCATGTATATATACACACGATTAGGTCGGAAAATACATGATTGAGTATAAGAATAAAAATACCAAGAATAAAATAATTAACCAACTCTAACCACTCTCATGTACACTTTTTTGACCCCCCACACAAAAAAATAAGGAAAATAATTCATCACACAAACTAAAATACACCTAACGGGGCCGTTTCCTTCCACTGAATTTTCAGCATGGTGGCTGCCTACCACATTTTGACCAAAATCTACCACCTCACGCTCTCTATCTCTATGTACAATGCAAGTGTTGAGAGAACCCCCACCAACCCCAACTTTTGGCATATCCTTCACTGCTCAATTGTGATCCCTTTCAAGGGCCCAAAACTTGAATTTCGCAATTTTCTTCATAATTTAATTAAGCAGATCCAAGAAACACATACATGGCAGCAACAAATCGATATACGTGAAAGAGAGTTTGAAATAATCTCTTTTTTGTTTCTAATCTTCACAGATTGCAAGATATATGAAATATTCTTAATATTCTTTACTTTCTGGGGAATTTTTTGTGTGCTTGCAGAGATTTTGCTAATCTCCCATGGGACAAGAGGAAGAAGAAGAGGGGCTCCATGGAGTCATGTCCATAGGATAACTCCCCAACACCCTCAAGAAGGAAGTGAATTCCTGAACCTCCGCTAAGGCATTCTGAGCCCTAACCTCCGCCATGGAAGCTTCGAAATCAACGTAGAACATATACTCGAAGTGCTTCGCCGTCCCCACATTCGCATCGTCCACCACCCTAATCGGCCTGCTCCGGTGAGGTCTTGACTCAATCTTCGTCAAGCTAATGTTCCTGAAAGCAAAGGCCGACAGAACCTTGAACAGTACCGACGTTCCCTTATCGTGCGCGAACACTATGCTTGTCTTGAAGGGCCTGTCTGTACGAGGAATTATGGGTTCCCGGGCCAGCATCACAAATCGGGTCACGTTACTCGGGTCGTCTTGGATTCCGTCTGCTAAGACCTGCAATCCGTACAGCTCCGCCGCGCGCGCACTCGCGATTGCCGCCGTGTCGCGATGGTTGTTGGTTGCGATGAATTCCGCCGCGCCGGCGGTGTCGTCCACGGCCTCGCGTGCCACGTTGAGGCCGAGCTTGGTTAGCGAGTGCTCGCACTGCGCGAGGGCTTGCGGATGCGAGATGACGCGGTTGAGATATTCCTTACGAACTCCCGGGAGCGCAAGAAGGCAGTGGTGCACGGGAAGTTGAACCTCCCCGACGATGTGAAGCTGGTGGCGAAGGAGCAGATCGTAGTTCCGGTGGATTGAGCCGCCGAGTGAGTTTTCCACCGGAAGAACTGCTCGATCAGCGATCCAGAGCTGTACAGCTTGGAAAGCCACCTCGAATTGGTCACAAGGAATGGCCTCACAGTTCGGATAGGCCTTGCCAGCAGCCGCTTCGGAGTATGCTCCGGGAACACCCTGGTAGGCCACACGGAGCTGCGAGCCATGCATCGGAGCGGGCGAGAGATCCGAAATAGTGAGCGGCTTCGGCTGAAGCGGCTTGTTACTGTCGCTACCTTCTACGTCACCGACGTGGACGAGGTTGAGATCCGTCACAGCGGCCTTATGGCCGTTGATGGCGGCGACGTGGTCAGCTGTGCCTCCGTTGGAACCGGTGGAGGATTGTTCCTGAGAAACAACCTTACTAGTTAAGATGGCGCAGGAACTCTGCCAATCAGCCTTGGAGGAGACGAAGCCGGAATGAAACCCAGCGGATTCGAAGCCATAACCGCATTCGACGGATAATCGGGTCGGAGCGGCCCGACGCGCGGGAAGGCGGGTCTGGAAGAGGTAGCTGAGAGAATTGGAAGGGTGAGACGAAAGAGCCTGCATGTCGAATCGATCGAGCCGAAGAGGAAGTGTTGAATTGAAAAGGGAAAGAAAACGGAAAATGTGAAGAGAAAGAAGAGGAGGAGAGAGAATTGAAGCTTGGTGTTCTCTTGGAGAAGGGAACGTCAAGCTGAGAGAATAGGGAGGAGGGAGAGGCTATATATACAGCGCGACGCTTGAGGTGAGGAGGCAAACCAAGTCTTTGAAGAAAGTGTGGTGTGTGCGCGATGAGGTCGTTCGTTGATGCTCACACCTACCCCCACTCTCTCCCCTACATGTTCCATTCCTATGATACTTGCCGTTTTTACTACCCCGAATAAATAACCTTTTTCAAAATAATTAAAATTGAAATTTTCAGACCAAAAAAATCATTAACATTTGAATCCTGTTTTAATTTCTTCTTTTTCTTGAGTGAATATGATTAAGCTGACTACAATTATTTATGGCTTCTAAATAATTTAAAATTCATGCACAATGCCTTTAATTATTTAAAAAGATGTGACGTACTCCTTCTTGTTCTAAATATATGCCTAGTTTGGTAACAGTGAACTGAGAGCAGAGAAGTGGAAGTGGAATCAGATTGTTAAATATTACTTGTTTGGTAGATGTGAACCAGCTTCCACATGGAACTAGGTTCCATCAAAATTGATGAAAGTGGATTCCATCACACCCTCTTAGAAAATGAGTTTCACTTCTTAGAGAATTAGGGGTCTGGCCATTTTTACCCCTTCTCCTCCCCTTATGGCAACCACCATCATTCCTCCTTCCCTCAACTGGTGACAACATATATTGAGGACGCCATCGGCTTCATATCTCTTCTTCTTGTTTTGAGTTGATGGCTGACATTTGTTTTAGATTTGATTTATACTCTATTGTTTAAATTGATTTATGGTTGATTTGGATTTGATTTCTCGGCAACGGTGATGGACAATTATGACAAATGATGTTGTGGCTGTGGATGCTTTTTTGTGATCGGTGGCTGCTGTTCTGATGGTTTTTTGTTGGGGAGATTTTTTATAATTCAGGATATTTTAGTATTTTTCTATTATTAATATATATTTTAATTAAAATTTATATCTCACTTCTATAATCATACCAAACATACTTTAAAACACATTTTTACTTTTACTTCCACTTCCATTTCTGCTTCCTTTTTTACTTCTAATTCTATTAAAAACTCTTCCAACGTACTAAATGGGCAATATGGCACCTTTCCAAAGAAATTCTTAATCCATAAATAAGTTATTTAGTGGGTTATTAAGGAAAGTTTTTCCAAATATTATACCTATTACAATTTAATTGCCAGAAGAAATCTATTGTTTATAAATACGGGCAAAGTTAAATATATTTTTTAGATTCATATAAAGTTAATGAGCTAGTAACCTCTAGAATCTAATTGGGGAGTTGTTCTTAATCTTAGATATAAGATTTATTTTTTATATTTATTAATCTTTTCTTAATTTACTATATTGATGATTTCTCAACAATAGCCAAGAAAGAGAAATAAAAAGAATTATGGAAGATGACAAGGGTATTTTAAAAAAAAAAAATATGTCATATTAACTAATTTTCTTAATTTAATCAAATTAGTTAAATATCTCTACTGAAGAGATTAGTTAGAAGTAGCAAGGTTATGGAACCCAGATCGGACCAGCCCGGAAACCGGCGAACCAGTCCGGGTTCAAATTAAAAAAAATATATATTTTTTTTCTTTAGAATTTCATATTATAAGTATAAAATTTTCAATTTCTTACCGGTTTGGTCCCGTTTAGTGGCTATGATTTATTTAATATTTAATGTTACCCAAAATGATCTGAACAGCCTTTAGGTATTTCCTCTGGTCATCAAAGTTGTGAATCTTATGGGTTTTGCTCAATCTTAAGGGGCAGCTAAGAATAAATTGTAGATATTTAAATGGTGGGTGATAATTCAATCAACGAGAGCTCCGCCATATCAAAAATACTCTCTTCGATCCTAAATATAAGATATAGTTATTTTTTTTTTTGAAGATATTAATAAAGTTAATTAAATTATTTTAAAATATTTATATTGGTCATTTTTTCTCCAAACTATTTTGCCTAACTTATGAATTGATATATAATCAAAAGATACGTAACATATCATATGATTAAGTAACTTATTTAGTTTCCTTAGTCTCTAAAAAAGAGTCAACTTTATTTTATATTTAGGACTGAAATGAGTACATAATAAGAAATGTTTGCCAAATCGCCAATCCATAGCTATTATAATGTGTTGCTTGTGTAATAAGGGTTTTCTTAATGTGGTAAATCGGCGTATCCAACGTTTTGTTTGTAGGTAAACACATTATCAGGGACCGTGATGTATATATTACACGGGGAAAGTGTGAGATATGTTATTAATTTGCCGAATGTGACAAATCGCCAATTATGGAAACTTGTCCAAACTGATTATTTGGAACCACAATTTCTGAGTCTCTTTTTCATTCGTTGCCCTTATGCTTTGTGTCTGGGCAAATGTCTGTTTCTTCAAGTTTCGCCCTATAAATTAAAAGCCATAATCTAAGGCCACTCAAGTGGCAAATTCATTTGTGGTTCAAATATTAATTACACTTGTTAACATGTCGCTCCCTTTGTTGGGGATATTAAAATGTGTTCTACATATTCTGTTACTATAAAATATAAATTTTTTGCGCCTAAATTGTGCAATATACGATCTCATAACAAGACTATTTTTCCCCCTGGGCGTGCGAAAGCACCAAGAAGATGGCAAAAAAAAAAAAAAAAAGGTGACAGCACCAAGAATTTTGGTTCTGATCTCATTTGTAATTATTGGAGAAGGGGAAATTGTGGTTTTAATTAGGGAAAATTGTTCATAAATACCTCATTGAAAACTTATTTACCAAATTAGACCTTCAAGTACAAACAATCTTCTCTGTGTGTAAAAGAGTTTTCTTGATGTTCAAACAATCTTCCATTATGTTCAATATATCTTTCCTATGTAACTTTCCCTTATGTATAAAAAATCTTCCCTCAGGTCCCATTTGAAAAATAAGTTTCCAATGAGATATTTATGGGTAATTATCCCTTTTAATTGTTACCTCCACTCCAAAATATAGGGTACTTCGATTATATCACGGAAAATAAGAAATGATAGTTAAGTCATTTAATATGTCCTAAAATATAAATTTTTTTCACTTTTATCCTTCTTAAGAAATGTATTTAATTGCATTAAGAATATTATTTGAGAGAGGGGGATATAATGAATGGATAAAGTTGGAGAGTGAGTATTAATCACATAAACAAAACAAAAAATAGAGTACTAATTAAACTAAAAATAATTTATATTGGGGATCATACCTTCTTCCTAAGGGTGCTTTGTATTGTCGGCGGGTGGGAGTAGTTTATGTAGCTAGCTTCTTTTATACGAAGATTCGAACGAAGATTCTAACGAAGATTCTTGGTCACTTCTTACTCAATAAATACCAAGAAGTTATAGGAATATTAGGACGTCTGATTCTTGAATTCTGAAATATTTTTTTAAGAAAAATTGTTGACTTGCAAGAAACCTAATTATTTTTTATTTTTTAGTGTCTGATCTCTAGAGACTAACGGCCATGCGATGAGGATGAAGTGTCCAATAGTTATGCATTTAGAACTTTAGCATCCAACAATGGAGGAATATAATTATTTCAGTGGTTAATAATCATCCTCCAATTTGATTAGTTGGGGGGGGGGGGGGGAATGGAGCATGCGTTATTTAATTATTGGAAAATGCCTTTTTTGGTGAGGGCACACAAAAAATAAAGAGAAAATGTCATTTAAATACCGTATGAACTTACAAAACTCACAAAAGTTTATTAACACTTTAAAATGACATAAAGGTGATACGTATCAGATTGAAATTTTAAAGTGTTAACTTTTCTACCATTTTACCCTTCAACTTTTTTTTTTTTAAAAGGGATGGTGCCCCCACTAGAGCACCACTGCCGCCGGCCGGCCTGAACCCATTGCAGCCTAACCCCTGACTGGCGGGGGCTTGTTTTTTGGGGGAGGGGAGGGGTAAATTTTTTTTTTGAAAAAAAGTGGTTCAGGGTAGCAAGGGGTGGGATCAGTTCCATCCCACCCCTTTTACCAAAAAAACATGGTGGCCATTGGGTCACTAAAGCCCCTTTGATATATATATGCATTACTAAATATATATAATATAAATAAAGACATAATAGCTTTGGCAAAATTAATAGCAAAAATAACAAAATCCTTAATGGTACTGACTAAACAGATAATATATACATTAATATATATATATATATATATATATATGTACATTATAAACAAAGGCATAATGTCTTTAACAAAATTCGTATTGGTATTGATTAAACGAGTAATATATACATTATTTTATATTATAGATATGTATATTACTCGTTTAGTCAATATCATTACGGATTTTGTTATTTCCACTACTGATTTTATTAAAGGCATTATTATGGCTTCATTTATATTATAGATATGTATATTACTTTGTTTAATCAATACCATTACGCATTTTGTTATTTTCATTACTGATTTTGTTAAATATATTATGCCTTTATTTATATTATACAGACATACATACATATATTAAGGGTTAAGTAGCAAATTTGTTTCGGAAGTATGGGTCCAGGAGCAATTTTGCCCTGGAAGTTTTTTGGGGAGTAATTTCGCCTCGTAAGTTTCAAAACGTAGCAATGCTACCATTTTTCGTTAAAAAATTAATAGTCAGCGTCAATTTTTTAATGGTCAACGTTTGTTGTTTAACGGAAAATGGTAACATTGCTACGTTTTGAAATTTTCAGGGTGAAACTGCTCCCCAAAAAACTTTCAGGGCAAAATTGATCCTGGACCTATACTTCCGAGGCAAATTTGCTACTTAACCCTATATATTAATGTATATATTATGTAACAACCCCTCTTAATTACCATATAATTAATTTCCAAACCAAGTAAAATATTAAATATTACATAATACAACATATTATGGGATTCCGTCCATAGTACAAACCCCAGTATGCAGCGTAGTATTCAACATATGCAACGTAAAACCAAAAAGGCCCTTAAGTTTGGCAATATACATTATACTCATGTAGCTAAACGAAACATACGATTGATATCAAATCAAGTCTCGTTTGCCTTCCCCTTGGTAACACCACCTGAACTCTCGCCTGAAAATTTTAAAATATTGATAGGGTGAGTCACACAGACTCAGTAACCACAATTCCACTTTAACAAATATGCAAGGAATGATTATAACATAATTAAGTGGGCAACATATATATCCATATAACATAAAGTTTAACCTTTCCAAAACATTATTATTTCAAGAAAACAATCCAATATGCTTAAAACTCCCTCAACCATCCTTATAACCTCCTTAACCACTGACAGAACCCATGAGCTATAACATATAATAGGATTAGTCTCTTTGACAAGACTGCACCAAGCTTTCCAATAATGAGGTGTAACCCGGCCAAAGGCAACAGAACTCATATCGGATCATGGGTTCCCTTTCCGTCAAAATGGAAAGGTGTCACCTACCCTTGAGCTGACCCTTAACCCGGCCAAAGGAAAGGGTGATACCAAAGGTCCTGAATGCCAAAGCCATCCACTGTGCACACGGTGGTGGCTGTACCACGTGGTATAAAAGAATCAAACCTCCTCAATCACAACACCACATCCAACATCTCAACATCACAATCTTCAATATCAATAATTATTCATATATTTCATATTTAATGCTATGCATCATCAATCATGCAAATAATTCATTCATGCCCACTTAACTAAAAATTTCTAAAAACATGATTAATACTATCATTATATATTTCTCATATATAAATTACTATAACATATTTATAGCAGTTAAAAATACCAACATACGCATATAATCATTTCAACAAGCATACATGATAAATTGGAAAGTGGTTACCTCTAGTTCTTGACACCTAAACTTTTTTAACTCCAACAAGCCAAATTCAAATTCACTCTACAATAAATATATATATTTACATGTTAATATAATTTATAATAATTGTTAACTATTACAAAATAGCAAATAATAATCCCCATAATTAACTCAAATTTCTTAAAAATAACAACAATTTATCTATTCCTCAAATTCCTTTTAAATCAAAATTTCTAAACCCTATTTTACTCAATAAAATATTTAATAACTATAATTTTCTAACCATAATATTAAATCATAATTTATAATTTCACATAATTCAAAATTTGCAAAACTAAACCGATTAAAATTTCAATAATACTTCCAATAACTCAAATAAATTATTTAATCCAAATTTAATCGGTAAAAAATGTTTCTAAAATATAATTTATTATTTTTTAAGAATAAATTAATTATAAAATCATAAAACAACCAAATGGTAAATCTAAACCGATTAAAATCAACTATTATTTATTCTCTATATATCTATAACCATCTTTTGTAAAAACTCAAAATTCTCCCAAAATCCTAACCCCAAATTTCTCGTTAATCAATATAATATTACTACCAATACGAAGATCAAAATACGTAGAGCAACTTTTATGAATGAAGTTTGTTAAGAAAACGTGATTTTAAGTACCAAAATTATCTGCTAAATTCAAAACCTTACCTGTTGAACTGCGTTCGCTCCGCTGATCGCTTCTCGTGAAATGAATGAAAACGGTGAAGCAAAGGTATTAATAATACCTTCCGTGCCTTTTTTTCCCACAGCGGGTCCCACATGTTTTGTTTTTATTTTTTTTTAATTTTTCCTCAAGTGGGTCCCTTTTTTTTTTTTTGAAAATCAGCCGACGGTTTTTTTTTTATAATATTACATATTACCCGGTTAGTCAATACCATTACGGATTTTGTTATTTCTATTACTGACTTTGTTAAAGTTATTAAGCCTTTATTTATATTATATATATATATATATATATATATTTAGTAATGCATATATATATATCAAATGGGCTTTAGTGACCATCGGGCCACCATGCTCCTTTCGTAAAGGGGTGGGATGGGTTCGATCCCACTCCTTGCCATCCTGAATCACTTTTTTTCAACAAAAAAAAATGCACCCCCACCCCCAAAAAAACCCCTACTGGTCAGAGCTCCTGCTACTGGCCGCTGGAGGTTAAGTGGCATTGGGTGGCCGCCTGCAGCCGGTGGCTAGGAGTGGGAAAACGGGCTGGCCCGCGGGTTGTGGGCCAGCTCGCGTGGTTGCGGGCTGGCAAAGCCTGTTTAGGCGGGCTGGCGGGCCAGCCTGCCAATTTTTTTTTTTAAATTCTTAATCTTTTCTCTTTCACCCGCTCATATCACACTTCTTTTCTTTTATACATTTGTGTTAAGAAATCAATTTCATTCTTACTTTCCTTTTTTTTCATCTATTTACATCACAAAACTATATAAATACATCTCTTTTTAATTTAATAATAGTATAATAAATAAATATAATATGAAAATAAGTGTCAAATAAAAAGTATGAGGAATTAATTAAACACATCATCAAAGAAAAATGAGATAAGGGACCAAGGATATTTGAGAAAAAAATAAAAAAAATTTAAGCGGGCCAGCCCGCATCAACCCGTGGGCTAAACGGGCTATGGCGGCTCGAACCCGTAGCCCGCCAGCCCGCCCCGAATTACCGGTACTACCGGTGGCCGACAATGGTGCTCCTGTAGGGGCACCATTCTTTTTTTTTTTTTTAAATGTTGAAGGGCAAAATGATAAAAAAGTTAATACTTTAAAATCCCAATTTAATATCTGTTATATTTATGCTATTTTGAAGTGTTAACGGACTTTTACGGGTTTTACAAATTCATATAGTATTTAAATGACATTTCCCCAAAATAAAATGCCTTTTCTGAAAAAAATTCGGATCGTATTATTATTATTTTTTTCGGCAGATCGTATCATTACTAATGTGGAATATGTAAATTGTGAGTGTCATTTCAACATATTCTCGGTCAAATTTTTTTTTTTTTTTGATCGGAAATATTCTCGGTCAATTCAAAGCAGCGCTATTAGTCATTAGACTTTTCTTCTAACTATTTAATTACTACCTCCTCTTTTAATTATAATATAAAATTGATTTAAAAAAAAAAAAAAAAAAGTAAGAAAACTAAATAAATTACTTAATCACATCATATATTATGTATTCTTATATTATATATTAATTTATTAATCAAACTAATTAGTTTGAAGAAAAAAAATAAAAATAAAAATACTCTAAAATAATTTAATTAACTTCCTTAATTTCTTTAAAAAAATCAACTTTATCTTATAATTAGGACAGGAGTGAGTATTATTTTAACACAATGCCGTGTGACAAGACTTGTTCCTTGTTGTTGTGAAATCGCAATCTAGTTTTTATTTAATTCATTAGAACTAATAAAAATTGGGGAAAACATATAAAAAAAACTTTAGAATTGTAAAATTTTAAATCAGGTATTTTCTAAAAAATGAATTGTGAATTCTTTATCAAATTTCGTCATTCCCTTATCAACTCTTCATAACAAATTTGATTTGAAATTTTAAAGTTTTTTTTCCGCCTTTTTCCCGTAAAAATCCTAAAGCATTATCGTGATATTATTAACTCCGTAATTAATTCCACTACATCACCATCGTTAAAAAAAGTTATATAAAAATTCATATTAATTAAAAATTTAGAATGTACATAACTTTTCAGAAATTTGTCATACATTTTGATTAAATGTTGCATTATGATGAGTGTTTAAATTTCTATCCACATCACAATACACCATAACCATATGCATTAATTTGCGTTAATGCATAAGTGGCTTAAATATTTGGATATAGCCATTTGATTGGGTTCGTTTCAAACACAGTTGACAGTTGGAGGGGGAGCTCTCTCGAATGCATGTTCTATGTTTATATAGATTTAAATTCGAGATCTCATATTTAAATAATCAAAATTTCTTCAACTAGGACCAGTGCCTATCAAACTTAAAATTTTATTATTACTTCTTTGAGTCCTTAATATAAAATATTAAAATATGTTTAGAGAGTTTTGTCCTACAAATATAAAATATAATTTTCATATTTGTCAACCTTTTTTTTTTAAATTTACTTTCATTGATACTTCTTCAACAATAATTAAAGAATAGATGGAATGAGGGAATTGAAGAAGATGACTATGGTGGTTTAGAAAATATATGTCATATTAATTATTTTAAATAAATTTCTTAATCTAATCAAATTATATTAATATGTCTTATATTAAAGAACAGATGGAGTACCAAAATTAAATCATCAACGTCTCAACAAAAAACTTATTGCACAGATATTATTGTTCCGTGAAGGAATATGTTAAATGAACATTAAAAGTTGGCATGTCGAAATTAGCAAGATCACGTGATAACTAACAAAGATTGAATATTGCACTAAACTTGATCAACACAAAACTTGGGAAAAGAACAGGAGGTTAGCATAAAACGAAGTCCTTGGAGGCCTAAGAAAAGCATTCATATAAAAAAGTTTAAAGTTGCGAGTCGTTCAACAATTTTAGGGGGGCCACTTGGTGGTATGATAATTGGAAAATAATAAAAGGCCTAACAAAAGCATTCATATAAAAAAGTTTAAAGTTGCGAGTCGTTCAACAATTTTAGGGGGGCCACTTGGTGGTATGATCCAATTCCATCATACCAAACAAGCATCATGATGGAATTGATCTTCAATTCCATTTCCATCACCCCTAATTCCATCATACCAAATATGGCCAAGGAGATTAGGTTGGCCACCTCAGGGGCGTTTTTGGCCATTGACAACTCAAAGTCCAACACCCAATTCATTATCTCGTTTGCTCTTAGTCACCTCAAGCATGTTTTCCATCAATTTTCATTTCCAGGGTTTGTTTTTTGTGTTTGTAAATGGTCATAAATATCTTGCAAAGAGGAAGAACATGAATTGGTTTTCCTTGATTGCTGATTTGGAAATGAGAAACTGGCTGAAATTTACTTACATTTTCGTATGTGGATTGTGAATGCATTGCCAAATACTTCCTCCAACCTAAATATAAAACATAGTTAATTTTTTTTGAAGAGATTAAGAAAGTTAAATAAGTTATTTAATCTTATAATATATTGTGTATTCTTAAATTATATATCAGTTTATTAGTTAAACTCAGTAGTTTAAAGAAAAAAATAAAAACATAAATACTCTAAAATAATTTAATTAGGTTCTTTAATCTCTTAAAAAAATCAATTTTATCTTATATTTAAGATTGGAAGGAGTATGTTGTTAAGGTAGAGAGCATGGATTTGTTTTCCTTGCTAACTTTTTGTTTGGAAATGAGAGTATGGGTTCGAAATCAATGATGTTTTGTTGTTTTTGAGAAATGAACGGGATTAAGCATATGTTGAAATGGGGGTTTTCGATAGCTGTGGCTGGTCCTCTCCTGATGAAAGTCTGATGGTTCTAATGGCAATTAAATTAGAGAAGAAGAAGAAGAGGTGAAAAGGATTAATGGAAAAGGTCTCATTTGAATTTCTTACTTACTACTCCCCCTCTCTGCGATTCAGAGGGATCTCGAAGAACCCAGTCAGAGTCAAATACGAAGAAGCCACGAAAGCCAAGGGAATGAGGGTGGGAGACCATGGATTTGTGTGTTAAAATCAGGGCGTTTTAGTCTTTTAGCAGGGTTTCATGATTCCAAATTCCTCCAGACAGATTCATTTGCTATTCTGTATTTTGGAATCACTAATTTTTTTTCATTATTTCTAAGGTATTTTTTTGGGAATTTTCCATTTTTCTGTTCAATTGAAAAGAAGGTGATGGGACCCAGAAGACGGGAGGCATTCTTACAAGGCATTGCTGGTCCTTCTTCCACGGCCAGCCACATGTTCCAAGTGCTTTATTCCCTATCGTCCTCTCTCTTCCCCCTACTTTATGCCCCTTCCCTTTTATTATTATTACCCCTCGTGTCTCGGATGTCCTTCTCTCTCTCTCTGTTTTTTCTTTATCCATTCTCAGAAAGGAGATGCAGGGCATGAATGTCATTCTATCCCTACTTTTATCTACTTTGTATATATTTGCTTTAGTGGTATAAAGAAGATATTTGGTTTAGTGGTGTAAACCCATAATTACCCCCCCAACACAAAAGTGATCATAGAGTACATTAAGTGCTCGTTTGGAAGAACTTATTTTTGGGCAATAAGTGCTTATAATTCATGATTCACGGTATACGAGGTAAGTATGTGAGAGGAGTTTTTTCTCGACTTGCATAAATTGGGCTTATTTTCTCAAAATAAGCTCTCCCAAACATGCCTTAATAGTGTTTGGGTGCTATTTTTACACCCTACTCAATTGTTATTTAAATTTAACAAGTTGAATATAAGTGACATGGGTTGCTTTTGTATATTGAGGATTTGTATTAAGAAAATCCTGATTTAGTTTAATCAATGATAATTTTTCTTATGTACCCCCCAAAAAAAATTAGTTTTCAGCCAAAGCACTGAATTTGTATTGGTATTTAAATATTATCCCTTATAATCAAACATTTTGTTTCCTTACATATAATGAGGACTCAAATTTGATGAATAATCATGTCCCTCCTTATCTATGAATTTAATCTTTTTTTTTTAAATCACTGATCCTGATATCGGATGGGTTCTGATGTGAGTGACTAAAGCCTAAAGGCTTCATGTGGTTACTACATGGACTTGAATTATGAAACATTTAATTGAAATGTTAAATTGTTTGGAACACAATTAAAAAAGCATGCGCAACTCAGAAAAGCAAAAGGCTCATCAATTGACAATTCGAGTGAGTGTGAAACGGGAAGGAGGAAACGCGCACTACTGAAAAAATCAGCTTTAAGATAGCTTAAAAATGATATTTTAGATCAGTTTTGGATTCGGTCTTGATACAATCGGTCTAAAAAGTCTGTTATTTTTTAGATCGGTTAAGCAACCGATCTTAAAAATCACTTTTTTAAACCAATTTCTCGAAGACTAGGTCTAAAAAGTCCAGACTTTTTAGACCGGCTGTTTAAAAACCAGTCTAAAAACTTTTTTTTAAGACTTTTAAGATCGGTTATTCTAATAACCGGTCTAAAAAGTGATATTTTAAAAAAAATAAATACTTTTTTTTTTAGATTGAAAGGATTTTAAAATCATCCCAATCCAAAAAAAAAAGTGCCATGTTTTTTTTACTAATATATAGTTTTAAGTAAGCTATGAAAAATGTAACTAAATGATGAAAAATAATAACTCATAAGATAAAAAATTGATAATAACTGTAACTAAATGCACACTCTTATTTCTCCTCAAGATTTCACCAACATCTTATAAAGCTTATAAGATTTGTTGCATGGCATAAAGACAATATCAGATAGCTTTAAATCAGGTTACAGTCCTTAGATGCAATTCAAGAGTGTCTTTAATTATGACTGTAAGCGATATCTTGGTAGTCATTTAACCACTTTTGATGCCAAGTAGCAAAGCATGCAAACAGTAAGACTATTGAATGTAAATAATTTCAGTAAAATACAGAAGCATAACAATGCTTACCAAGGAAATTTTTTTGATTCATATGCAACATAAGAAATTGAGAAGTCACAAAATTTCTTATTATATCTATACTTACTCATTAAGGCATGAGTTTAAACATCATATACATATAAAGAGATAAGAGATACGAAATTTGAAAGAACACATTTAATCTATTATCATCAGGTAATTTCCTAGTATTAGGAAACACAATATTATTTAGAGTCTGCAGGACACTTACTGGTGAGACCCAACGAGAGGCCAGCAAGAACAACACAGGTACCAAATGCCATGAGAGGAATATTGTCCGAAGTTAAATCCACCCCAAACAATTTGATAGTGCTCATATGGTATCTATTTTTGCTAGGAGCAGTTTTATTTATGGGAGGCACCTCAAGTTCTAGTTCTGCGTCAGTTGTTAGCATGTCTCCTTTACTTGCATTTGGTTCAATTCAATCATGCATATATTCCATCAACGCTAAAAGGATTTTTTTTTGAAACAAAATGCAGTATGATAGTTTGAGGGTGAATGGAAGAAAATAGCATCTGGAAAGGGTAACAAAAATTGGTCATTGCAAACTGGGAAAAATTGACCTTCATGCACTATTCAGTAAACACTAAAAGAACAACAAAGTGACCTCTTACCATACAATACTACCTCTCTATGTTGTTAGCAATCACAGAGACCCATAACGTATTACATTGCGAATTCAGGCATCATTCAAACACTTCAAAGTTCAAATGCAAAACTTGCAATAATCTTAAAATAATCATTCGCAAACACAAAACCGTCAGATAAAAATACCAAAAGAAATTACCAAGTACCCTAAATTCTGGGAAGGAAAAGGAAAAGGAAAAGAAAGCTTACAAGTCCTTCAAGCCAAAAAAGGCTCGCCATCATCGTTAAGCCAGAGAGAGGATCCTGACCTCGAAATGGAGGCTCCTCCAGCAAAGAAGTAAGGCTGCCAAGGTAGGTTGCGATGAAGGATGGATGTCACGGGAAAAGAGAAAAGTCGCGACGAAGGAGATCAGAGCAAGCGAGGTTGCGGTGGCGACAAACTCATTCAGTGCGAGGGTGAGAGCATCGCAGCAACAAACATGAGAATGAAATCGAGCGAAGATGACCGAGCTCATAGAGTAATCGCACCAAGAAGAGAGGTTTTAGATTCAAAGAGCGAAAATTAGGCGCGACAAAGAGGAGATTCAAAAATTTATGGTCGATTTTTTAGACCGGTTATAAATAAAATCGGTCTTAAAAAAGTGAAAAAAAATAATTTTTAAATTTTTCACATTTAGGACCGGTTTTTATTAAAACTGGTCTTAAATGTTTGATATTTAAGACCGGTTATTATGAATAACCGGTCTTAAAAGTTTAAAATTTTAAAATATTTTGATATTTTTAGACCGGTTTTATTTATAACCGGTCTAAATAATTTTTTTAAGACCGGTTTTTTTGAGAACCGGTCTTAGAAGTTCTATATAATTACAAAACTGCCATCGATAAATTTTTTTAGATTTTATCCGTTATAATCGGTCTAAATATGGTGGTTTAAAAAGAAAATTTTATACTAGTGACGACTCATTTTTTTTTTGGCGTGGAGGAAATACCTTCTACAATTTACATTAAAATTTAAAATTATTATTTTTGTAAAATTGATCGTTAATTTAATTTTGTACATGTTCAAATAATTAAAAATAAATATATTTGGATTGCCCGATCTAGATTGGGTGGTGGTGATACCCAAACCAAACCATATTTTTTTTTGGAAAAATTGCATTTAAATCTCGAGTAATTGTAAATGAACGTCTATAGACTTGTTAGTGAACACTTATGGACTTATCAGTAGAATTGGAACTTATTGTAAAAAAGTCTTATAAGACTTAAATACAATTTTGAGATTTTAAGATATCATTTTATTGTATTTTCTCTTCTTCATACCTAAATGCAATTTTTCCTATTTTTTTCTTGTAAGGAAATAAATTAAATGCATATAATAATATGTGATTTATTTATTTATTCTTGATTGATAAAATATAAATAAAAAGAATCTAACACTGCTTTTTGTCTTTCAGTGTGAACGACGTGTCTACCGCGTGACGAGGATCAACATCACCCCTTGTCCACTCACATGATGATGTTTTCTATCACGTGAAATTGATCAATAACATGAGAAGAAGAAGAAAACATTGATTCACCACATATACATATATTCGACAGAACAAAACAATTAAACAATCTAATTCAGATATATAATAATCCCAATAAACTTAATCTATTCCATAAAAAAACAAAAAAACAAAAACCGTGCGCTTACATCTTTTTTAAAACACAAAAAAATTTGATCAAGATCGTGCTGTCCTTAAGGCTTAAACACTCCTACTCGACATCATAGACACAGAATTAATAAATTTTAAAGATTTTAAGATTATATTAGAGATTATATCTAGAAAATTTGATATATGAAGTGAAAACAGAACTAATAATGTTGCATGTGATGACGTATTGACTTGGTATATATATAAAAACTATGATTATATGTATGTTGCAGAAATTTCCAAACCACAATTCTCTGTTTTCGCTTTCAGTGTTTCACCACCGGCCGGCCTATCTCTTGTATGTTTCATCATCCTATCTAATCTATTTATCTGTTTAATTGTTTTTCCAAATATTTTTGTGACTATTGAACATCCCCATCCAATGCATTTAAAATGTTTCTCCTGAGCATTCCAACTCTCGTGTTTGCTCTTTTCTTTTTTTTTTCTTTTTAATTTATGTTGAAGATAATTTTATTTGAAACACTGTTAATTAAATACTAAATGTGATCACTTTTTTAAGTGGGGATTCAAAAATTGATTTATCACGTTGTGAGGGATTGTCTCATTTTATTATATTAAAACGCTATGAAGGGTTAATGCATAAATCTACCCTGAAAGTTATTTTGGATTCAAATGTTCAATGTTACTGTAAAAGTTTTAAAACGTGATAATGTTGTTCCATACCGTTAAAAAACTAACATTAAATATTAAAAAAAGGAATGTTGACTGTTAAATTTTAATGGTAACCGGCAACATTTCTCATTTTTTATACTTTTGGGGGTAATATTAAACTAAGAAAAGCTTTTAGGACAATATTGCCTCCTCGGCAATAACTTACGAGATAAATTTACACCTTAATCTTTCTCAAAAGGGGAGGGGACGTGAGAAAGAAGGATAATGAATGAAGATGATAGACGCAATTCTTCAGTAATAATAAATAAAGACGTTAAAGCTTATTTAAGTGAATCTGATGATGTTTTAATTGATGCCCTCAAGTAACGTCAACAAAGATGGTACAAGCAAATTATTAATAATCAACAAGTTAAAACTTCCTCCTAAGTCATGACCAAGCAACTATTTTGCATCTCATATATATGCGCTTCTGTCTTCTCTGACTTTTAAAGTCATAATTTCCTAGTTTAAAAAACAAGTTTTTTTTTAAGAAAATACTAAATAAGCTTAATTAAAAAGTGAAAAAGAATTGATCAAATTTCCATGAAAATAAGATATGCCTCTTAAGATAATATTGCCTCAAAAAGAAAGTGGGCTGTGGAATGATGAAATCAACTAGTATATAATACGACAAGTATATACACACATGCCCGATGGAAAATATTTTAATCCTTAAGTATTTTTTTTTATGTGGCCTAAATCGATCTATAGCAATGTTTCTAAAATGCCAAATACTCGTGTGTGTTTTTGACTGAAAAGCTGCTCTAATTTGTTTTTTGGTGAAATAAGTTGTATTTAATCCTAAACCGTATAAAAGTTGGCCACTAACTAATCCATCATGTATGATTCTTTTCAAACATAAAACATATGTGCATAAAAAAACAAAAAACAAAAACACAGAGAGAGAAAAATATAGTAATGTATCTTTAGTTTAGTAAGCGTAATTCTTTTTTTTTCTTTTTTTGGGATTGAAATTAGTAAGTGTAATTCTTCTTCTTCTGCATACAAATTATCTTTAATTTGCATCAAACAAAAACATTTGTATATAACTAAATATATGTACCTTTTTAGCAATAAATTTTGCAATGGAGGATTTTTCAACAATTTTTCATTTTTAGTAGTTTTTTTAAAATCACCTTATAAGCCTCATAAAAATCATAGAAGGGCCCTAGATAAAGAATTTAACTACTGAGAAGTTCAATATACAATAGCATTACATAATGACATGTGAAAAGGTGCAACAATTGTAATAATAATCAAATTTCTTACCTCGGATTCTCCGTGCTAGCCGTAATATTTACATAATATACAAGTAACGTGCACAAGAATTTAGGCTGGGAAGGAGGGGAAAATGATGATGTATATGAGGCGTGGGCCCTAGTTAAATGGAACAATTTGTGCACGTGATTGTCACCATTTTTTTGTGTGTGCATATTTTATGAATAAAAAATGCGAAGAAGAGAAGAGATAATGGTAGGAAGGGTCACAGATGGATTATATTAAGGGTTAAGAGGGTAATTTTATCCCGGAAGTTGAGGGGGCTTTTATTCTGGAAATGTAAAAAAGGGAGCAATTTTGTATTGATTGTTATCTCAGTTAATTTTGACCGTTAATTGACTAAATATGTTGAGCTGACAATTCACATGTCATTAAATTTATTTTTTTAAAGTGTAAATTTGCCCCAAAATTTTTAAATCTAACTTTGAAAAAAAATTGAGTAAATAACACATGGACTATTGAGGCAAATTTACACCATAACAAAAATTTTTTTGATGGCATGTGGATTACCAGTTCAACATATCTGGTCAATTAATAAGGATAATGGTTAAGATAAAATTACTTCATTTTTTATACTTCTAAACAAAATTGTCCCTGAAAAACTTTAAGGGCAAAATTTCCCCTAAACCCAAATATAATCCATCTGTGACCCACCCTTCCTACCATTATCTCTCATCTTTTTCGCAATTTTTATTCAAAAAACATGCTTTAAAAAAATTGACAATCACATGCAAAAACATGACAACGGTTAGGGTAAAATTGGTCTCAAAAAAATTTTGGGATAAGATTCGGTGAAAACTTCCAAATACAAAGTGTCTCTTCACCCTTATGGTAACATGAGGCGACATAAAATTATGTGCAAAATTTGTCTTTGTGGACTCAAACAACAACCAAAACTCCGTTAGTCTCTAACTCCAAAGTCAGAAACGCCTACTTTTGACATTGTTGACTTCTTCCCCGCTTTCTTTATATGAATGCTACGATTAATTTTAGGGACCCGTATATTCCATGTCAAAAGCAAGTTATAACCCCCAGCGTCAGCCCAAAAACAAAAAATCCCCAACAGTTCTATATGCTTTCTATGATCTATTGGTCCTTAAATATCTCAGGTTAAATATCCCAAGATGTGTTATGTGACGAGTTTTAAAAATAAGTTGAAACATATATCATACAAATTCCATTACGAAAATATGTAAGTGAATGGTATTTATAAACTCTGTGATATAATTAATACATTATAAAGAAGCTAGTGGAATGGCTGAGTATTGTTATTTTATTGTTGAATTCTTAATATCACTTTATATTAACATATTATATGATGAAAATTGAATCTCTTAGGGTCTGTTTGACATCATAGACACAGAAAATTAATAGATTTTAAAGATTTTAAGATTATATTAGAGAGATAGTAGTCACATTATATCTAGAAAATTTGACATATGAAGTGAAAACAGAACTAATAATGTTACATGTGATGACGTATTGGCTTAGTGTATATATATAAAAACTATTATTATATGTGTGTTGCAGAAATTTCCAAACCACAATTCTCTGTTTTCGCTTTCAGTGTTTCACCGCCGGCCAGCCTATCTCTTGTATGTTTCACAAGGTATTAAAATCCGGATAGGGTATTGAACCGGTCGGAGTACTGGGTTAAGGGTCAGTGGGTCAGACTGGGGTCAAACCGGAGCTAAATCGGGATCAAACTGGTGAGAAATTGAAGATTTTAGGCTTATAATATAAAATTATAAAGGAAAAAAATTTAATTTTTTTTTAATTGTAACCGGGACCAAACTAGTTTACCAACCGGTTCGTCAGTTTTCGGACCGGGCAGGCCGGTCCGGTCCGATCCGGGTTACGCAACACTGATGTTTCATCATCCTATCTAATCTATTTATCTGTTTAATTGTTTTTCCAAATATTTTTGTGACGACTATTGAACATCGCCATCCAATGCATTTAAAATGTTTTTCCAAAGCATTCCAACTCTCGTGTTTGTTCTTTTCTTTTTACTTTTCAACTTATGTGGGGATGATCTGTTTGAAACAATGTCAATTAAATATTAAATGTGGTCACTGGATTTAAATATTGATTTATTACGTTGTGAGAAATTATCTCATTTTATTATATCCAAACCCATTAATAATTATCTATTATCGTTCTACCAAGGGTTAATGTATAAATCTATCCTGAAAATTATTTTGGGTTTAAATGTTTGATGTTATTATGAAAATTTTAAAACATAACAATTATTCCATATCTTTAAAAAACTATCATTGAACATTAAAAAAATGGATATTAACTGTTAAATTTTAATGGTAACAGGCAATATTCCTCATTTTTTATACTTTTGAAGGCAATATTAAACTAAAAAAAGCTTTTAGGACAACATTACTTTCTCAGTAAAAGCTTAGAGGGCAAATACACCTTAATCCTTCTATTTTGATGGGAGGGGATGTGGGAAAGAAGGAGAATGAATGAAGATGATATACGCAATTCTTCAGTAATAGTAAATAAAGACGTTGAAGCTTATTTAAGTGAATCTGATGATGTTTTAATCAAGGAACAAAAAACCGGACCGGTCACGAAACAGGTTCAAGGGTTAATGGTTCAACCGGGGTCGAACCGGTGATCAAACCGGTGATCAAACCGGTCATATTAAAATATTACAATTTATTAGTAACAATATATATTAATATATTCTTAAACTTCTATAGATAAAATCAATTGATTATATTAGATTTGATTACTTGAATCATATAAAATTAATTGACTAAAATATTATATATTATATGTATATAATATATAATATTTATTCTTTTATTATTTTTATTTTTTAAATTTTTGTAGCCTTGAAATTAAAATTTGTTCTTATAATTTAGTAAAATATTATAGATTGTATGTATATCGGTCTAAATCTATGATTTTCTTTCTTTTTCAGCTTTTTTTTTAACCGGATATCTCATTTTTCAAAAAAAAAAAAAGAGCAAACCGGTTGAACCAGTGACCCACCGATTTTGGCCGGTTTGACCGGTTTTGGACCGGTTCGACCGGTTTCCACCGGTTCGACCCTCTCCTCCTCTGAAACAGCAAACCGGACCAGACTGAGGACCGGTTCACCGGTTTTCCAGTCGAACCAGCCGGTCCGGCCCGGTTTTTCACACCATGGTTTTAATTGATGCCCTCAAGTAACGTCAACAAAGATGGTACAAGCAAATTATTAATAATTAACAAGTTAAAACTTCCTCCTAAGTCCTACCTTAGCGTACAGTAACATGACCAAGCAACTAATTTGCATCTCATATATATATATATATATATATATATATGCACTTCTTTCTTCTCTGACTTTTAAAGTCATAATTTCCTTGTTTAAAAAACAAGTTCATTTTTTTTAAGAAAATACTAAATATGGTTAATTAAAAATTGAAAAAGAATTGATCAAATTTCCATGAAAATAAGATATGCCTCTTAAGATAATATTGCCTCAAAAAGAAAGTGGGCTGTGGAATGACGAAATCAACTAGTATATAATACCACAAGTATTTACACACATGCGCGAGGAAAATATTTTAATCCTTAAGTATTTTTTTATGTGGCCTAAATCGATCTATCGCAATGTCTTTAAAATGCCAAATACTCGTGTGCGTTATTGATTGAAAAGTTGCTCTAATTTGTTTTTTGGTGAAATAAGTTGTATTTAATCCTCACCCGAATAAAAGTTGGCCGCTAACAAATCCATCATGTATGATTCTTTTCAAACATAAAACATATGTGCATAAAAAAAAAGCAAAAAGAAAAGAAAAATATAGTAATGTATCTATAGTTTAGTAAGTGTAATTCTTTTTTTTTTTTTTCTGAGACTGAAATTAGTAAGTGTAAGTCTTCTTCTTCTGCATACAAATTATCTTTAATTTGTATAAAACAAAAGACATATGTATACTATTAAAAAAAATGATAACGGCTAGGGTAAAATCGGTCCTAAAAAACTTTCAGGATAAAATTACCTCTCAGAAAAAACTTTCGAGTACAAAAATGCCTCTTCATTTTTTTTTTTGGGTCAAACCTCTTCACCGTTACAGTAGCATGAGGAGACATAAAATTATATGCAAAATTTGTCTTTGTTGACTCAAACAACAACCAAAACTCCGTTAGTCTCTAACTCCAAAGTCAGAAAACACCTACTTTTGACATTGTTGACTTCTTCCCCGCCTTCTTTATATGAATGCTACGATTAAATTTTTTTTTTTTTATAATAAAAAGTTTAGATAGGTTCAGCACCAGTCCCCTACCAAGGCCAGGGCACGGCCCCAGGGCTCTTCGAGCGGTTACAAGGGACTTACAAGATCGCCTACCAATAAGGTCTCCCTATCGGTCAGAGGGTTCGAACACACTCCCTTGTGATCGGGGTGGCAAGACCTTAACCAACTGTACCAAACCTCATTGGCTACTACGATTAATTTTAGGGAACAGTATATACCATCCCAAAAGCAAGTTATAATCCCCAGCGTCAGCCCAAAAACAAAAAATCCCCAACAGTTCTATATGCTTTCTATGATCTACTGGTCCTTAAATATCTCAGGTTATGTGATGAGTTTTAAAAATAAGTTGAAACATATATCATACAATTCCATTACGAAAATATGTAAGTGAAAGGTATTTATAAACTCTGTGATATAATTAATACATTATAAAGAAGCTAGAGGAATGGCTGAGTATTGTTATTTTATTGTTCAATTCTTAATATCACTCTATATTAACATATTCTACGATGAAAATTGATTCTCTTAAGGTCTGTTTGGCAGGAGGGAAATGGAGCGGAGGGGAGGGGAGGGAAAATTCTTGTAAGTTGAATTTTAAAAAATTGAAAAAATGGGGTTATAAAATTTTTAATAAAGATAAGATATAAAATAAAACAGTAAGAAAAATTAATTAAAAAATTTCAACCCCATTTCTCTAAATTTTTCAAATCTAATTCATAAAAATTTTCCTTCCTCTCCCCTTCCCTCCAAATCCCTCATGCCAAACAGCCCCTTCGTCAATATACTGTTCTTTTCAGGAGAACTTGAATGTTTGTACAATGCATGGGAATTATTCTGATCTAGTTGTTATTAATAAACATGATATTATAGCTAATCACAAATTCTTTTTTTTTTTTAAATTCAGTAAGAAATAATCTGATGAATATTTAACTTATTAGACTCCGCCTTAACTAGTGACATGGCCACTCTAACAGTTGTGCACACGCATCTGTTTTCGGTGACTAGAGACCTTAGGTGTGTGCAGGCGTGTATTTATTGATAAAACAATTTAGGTGAATTGAATTTTAGAAACTCATCAAGCAGCATAATTAATATATTTGGCCGAAGCCTGAAGTACGTATTGTCAAGTCTAATTGTGGGTAGTTCTCTTCCAAAAGACGCATTCTTCATTCACATGGATTAAAACTGGAGACCACAATCCACTAGAACTGAATAACTCACTCACTTTCCTATTGAACGTTCAGGAACAAACATAATGACAAGTAACATGCATGTGACGATTTAAAATAACGAATCATTTGTTGTTTAGGAGTGGTTGGGTTTAATATGGCGTATGCATATGCATGCATCTTCCTAAGACTCAAACTTTGAGTGGTAAGTAAGCACGCGTTGCATCCTGACCAGTCAGTTGGTCTCTCTCTCTCTCTCTATCTATCTATATATATATATATATAAAAGAGGGAGCACTGCCTTAATTGCTTGCTTTAATTGTGTCTGGAATTTGGATCTTCACCCACACCTTCTTCCGGCAGTTCATGACAAAGTCCTCCATTTTTAATACCAATCTCACCCACTTCTCACTCTTGTTATCATCTGAGCTACCGGGAAAAACAAATTAGCCAATTTAATTTGTATCACTCAAGTTCTTATAACTTGCAATGTCATACTGTGATTACTGAATGCAGTTTTTTGAGCGAAGTCATAGTGAATACATTAGAGTTGACTTTATAACGTGACAATGTACAAATAAAAAGGAAATAAGAGATTCGAGATCTAGGATTTGTCAAGATTCCCGGCTTAGCAAGGACGTCTCACTTGAAAAAGCATGGATGATAACCTTAAAAATTGGAGATTCATATTTGCTTGTCTGACATGAGTCGTGACAACTCACTATCTGAACAAATTGTGAGTAACAGTTAACAATACATGTGACTTTATAGCACTGATAAACTGAATGAGGAACCCAAATTCGTCAGGCATTGGAATGTCAGAGTGGGTGGCAATTGGCAAGGGATTTCCCCTGAACTGCATCAATCCATCCCATTCGAACAGAGATTTGACTGGAAAATATATAAGGCAAAAGCCCTAAATTGCCCTCAACAATTTGGTTCGCCAAACTAAATAAACCATTAACGGAAGTAATGAAACAACTGATAAAAATGTCTTTCCGCCTCTGGAGAGAAAATATCTCGAGGATGAAGATGAATCAAAGACCCCTAAAAAAAGGTGTGTATATCTATATACATAACCAGGATGATATGCCAAAGGCCGCCTTAAAGCAAGAAAAAGATTCCACCTGGACTTTTTGAATGAATCAAGACTACATACATGCTTAATCTAATAAATTACAACACAAACAGATCCCTCTGGACTCTCAATCTAAACAAAGTATCTCCTATAACAAGACACCATTACCAAGAGGTGTCTCATCACGTATGAGATGTTTCCAGAATGCTCTCTCATCAAGAAGTCCACATTCCAATCCAGATTGGTGTTCTGAGAAAATGTAGTAATGTCCTTCCCTCATAGCCCCACCCATTTCACCCATCTGAAAACTCTGCCAACTCTAAAGGGCAACTCGTAGTCTTTAGTGACGGCAGGCTCCCTTCTAGCAGCCTCTGAATCTGACCAAACGTAAACCCCACGTTCCTGCTTACTGCCAGGCACAGTATTATCCAGGATAACAGCCACAAGAAATGCTACCACCATGTGTAATGAAAAGAGCGTATTCAGGGCATAATTGAACTGCATAAGAGACATGTTAACACAAGTGTTATTATTCTAGAAAGTTCTGCCACGTCAAAGCACAGTACAAGAGTTTCTTCTGAAGGAAGGACTTGAGGAGTGAAGTTATTGGTTGGTAAAATGACGTGGGACCAACATGCATAAGCAAACAGATACTTCATAAAATGACGTAGTTTGCAGATCACACTCTTGCAGATGGGACAGGGCTTTAGGTTACCTTTCAACTTTCCAAAATGCTACTTCAAAGCAAGTTCGATGACATGGTAGAATTTAGCTCCATAAAAATTAAATAAGAAATATTCTCAAAACCTGAAGGACAATATATAGAGACATACCCCTCCATATTTGGTGTGGATAGGCCCATGAGAAGCCACAACGTAGGGTTGAAAATAACTTGGCACAGACAAGTTGGAACTTGGAGATATGCCATACTGCTGAAAGTAGGCAGGGATGGAAAGAGAGAAAAACAACGATAACCCAACTATGATGATATTGCGAGAGCTTCCAGCCTCACTGTACCGTAGATTTGACAAACCTAACGCTGTAAGCATTGCCCACATATAGCAGAGGAGACCAGCAACCATGACTTCTGGAATTGAAGCAAGGAATCCTCCAAACTTACCTGTTTTATCATAAAGATGACAATAATTAAAATATATTTGTAATAAAAATTTGTCTTCAGAGAAATCAATTAAGAAGATCTACAATGGAAAAATTAGACAACCAAGATTTCAGGAAGCAACTGAAAGCATCTCCCAATTGTCATATAGTTCTCATTATTAGGTCCCGGGAAAAAATAGTAGCGGCTATAAAATAATCAACACAAATTGATAGGGCAAGTAATCTCTGACAAAAATACCACTTTGGCAACAAATACACACAGAGACACGCAGTATGCGGGATTGTGTGTTGGTGTGCCATCCCATGGAGTCGGATATTCATGAACAGGTAATGACATAAAAGATGGATATCATCCAAAAAACAATGTTGTTAAAAGCCACGTTATCTACACTCTTCAACAGTTATTTAGATTTTAAGAAGATCCTTAAAATGCCACTCGACCATCAAGCAGTAAAGGGGCAACAGGTCTGTGTGCAATTTCAAAGTAGTTGATGTAACTTCTTCAAGTAATGAGGTAGTATGCAATTTAGAATCCATAATTATTTGTAAATTCATGGATTGAGACATTGGGCATTACATTTTTCTGTTCCTTAATAGAACAGATGACTGAATATCAAAGGAAGCAATAATACTAAATCATCATGCTTTCCTATCAGCATTCATCATGCCTTGATCACGATCATAGAGGCATAATACTAAATCATCAGTAGGCCTTACAAAATCTAGATTCTTGAGCATTTGATATGGCCCGATGGTCAAGATATCTATATTGATCGAGTAAAAAATTATGGGTTAGTATGTATATCGAGCTTGTATGTAATGTGATCATCTAAGGATGACAAAAAAAATTCTTGGAATGAGTGGGGCAAATCTGTTAGCCTCTTAGACAAATCCATGCTTCAGATAGAACATGTGGTATACATGGATGTCACGTTAAAATTAATAAAATGATAGTTCAACTGCTGCATGCATTAGTCCGTGGTCCATTTCCAGAGATGAAGCTTACAAACATCATATGCTTCACTAATTGTCATAAAAAAGAAAATAATCTTACACTAAAGAATTGGCATAAGTGCTACGGACTAGAGTTGTAGGAAAAAGTACCACGGAAGCCAAGGCAAAGACAGGACAAATACCCACAAAATTGCACAAATTCAGTAAAACATCAATGACACGCAACCATAATGGTTTTTAAATCTTCAAGGAATCAAAATAAGTGTGCTTCCACAAAAAGCCTTATCATCACTAGTCACATACACCCCAAAATAAATTACTTTTGTACAGTAAGCACGTCAAATCAGTCAGAAGTCAGAACCCATGAAGGTCAATGCAGAATGATAATTGAGTATTGACACTTACCCACAAGAGACAACACTATCATCATGCATGCACCGAGCTCAACTGCCCTACGACTTCCCATTTTAGTCACTGCAATCGTGTGAACGTTTTCAGTTAATGTTGCAGACCCAGTTCCAGTTCCCCAGAGACCAGCCAAGACACTGGTGAGACCTTCCAAACCGATTCCTCGACTAAGAACTCCAGGAGTTGGAGGTCTGGATGCTACCAATAATGAAGACGCATGGTATGAGCCAACCTAAGAAATTCAAGACAAAAAGATGACACGAATTTGATCAGATAAAGGCAATATGACAAAGGTTGGTTTTAACTTTGCATTTGATAAACTAACCGTTACAGGAATTTGGTTATCCTAGACATCACTCATCTTCAAAATAAAGTAACTTCCAAAAAATTTGATTAGATACAGACAATATTGATAACCATTAGTTTTAACTTAGGAATTGATAAGATAGACTAGACAATAATTTGACTAACCTCGACATTGCTCAATTTTGCAATACAATAATTTTGTAGCATTGAAAGAAAGAACAAACAAATGGACAAAAAAAGTCAGATAATTACAAAATGATAACCATTGGTTTTATCTTTGGATTTGATAACCTTCATTGTCAAGATTCTTGGTTTAAAAAAAATGACCGAAACATTGAGGTCAATTAGCATGTTTGGAAACACTTATATTTGGACAATAAGTCCTTATTACGCAAGCCGAGATAAAACTCCTCTCACATACTTATCTCGTATACCGTGAATAACGATTTATAAGCACTTATTACCCAAAAATAAGCTATTCCAAACGAGCACAATATCATGAGCAAAAGCAATTAACACGTTGTGTTGATTAAATATACCTACATCATAATTAACCATCAGAAGCTCATACTATACTTATGAAGAGAAGAGCTCATTACATTACTCTAGAGATGTCAACGTCCAGGAGAGGATTAACAGTTATAGTTTAGCTATTATAACTCAAACAAGTTAAATTATTAACAAATATAATCATGATAAATAAATACAGCACAGAAAATAGAGAAAGACAATGAACTAACCGAATCTACTGATGAGATTAAGGAAACCACACACATTACAAGAGCCATTTTCCAGTGGAAGACAGGAGTACCCCATTGAAGTGGATAAGGAAATCTAAACCAAGGGGATGATTTCAGTGCATGAGAAGAATCAACTCGACAATGCTTCATCCGCGAAACATGTTTCCTGCAGTGCTCTGATATCAAGTTTGAAGCTGGTATGTTTATATCACACCCTTTGTAGTTATAGGCTCCAGCTTCAGTCAGCAAGAAAGCAGCCAACCATGTAATTGCCAGGCCCAAAGGAACCTGGCAGTTAGATCAAGAAAATACTGTCATACTTAAAGCAAATTATTAGGGACCACAAATGATTAAGCACATAATCAGGAGTAATATAAAACTTACAGCATATATTAGAAATATGCGGTGACCAAGGACAGATACCTTACGAAGATACTGCAAAAAGAAAGAAAGAATAAATTAAGTATCTCAGCTCTGTGCAAAGGCAAACCTTAGAGATGAAAGGAATTTTCAATCAAATTTCTCAAGGTCAAGTCTTACTTACAAGAGAAAATACGATAACCACTAATATCTGCACCACACCAATCTCAATGCATGTACCAACTAGCGGAAAACCATAACTGTAAAATGAAAGTCCGACTGCAGCAATAGTAGGGGAAACAACCACAGGATTTATCAACCTGAAATTGTAAACCATATCAGATAAGGTTTCTTTATTAGCTACACTGAACAGAAGAGTTAGACATGAGAGGTAATTTTTGGGAGCACCCAATGAAACTGAAGCCAAGACCTGATTCTCCAGCCACATTCTCAAAGTATTTACTAAAATAAAACTGCGACACCATTAGACTCACCCGTGGTCCCATATTGTAAGAATGAAATCTCTCTCTCTCTCTAGGACTGAAGAATGAAAAGTTTAGATAGACTTCTTTCAAACAAATTGTTAAAACACAGACACTAGCTCTGTTTTATACCTCTAAACCAATTAATTCCAATTTGTTTCTTAAGTTGCAAGGACAATAGATCACAATGAAGTCGGACCAGATTTAAAAAAAAGAGCCGGGGGATAAGCAGTTGGGGTGACAATAAAAAGCTAGCCATGAAGAGAAAATATTCCCAACAAACTATATATAGCACTTTGAAACACAATGGATGTAGAATTCTTAGGCGAAAATTTATTATTAGTAGCTAACAGGTCGTTTAGTGTGCAGGATATCAGGGGTATTAAAAGAGAAAAAGAATGAAAAATGTAAGAAAAATAACATCCGCACCTCCAGGGAAAAAGTTAATAAAAAGTAACAGATACTATTAAGTAATAATAACAAAAATATAATAAACATTACATATTTTGGTTTTTGTGCAAAGGAAACGGAATCTGTTTCCTTTTCTATATAGCAAACAAGTCAAAAGAGTTATCCTTGCTCTAGAGAAAACAACTACCAGATTAATAATCACACTGTAACTAATGATGAAATATGAGACTTCAAAAATTACTACAAATACTCTAAAAGTAAATTTCTTACCTCACTAATTTTAGTCAACAATTAAAGCAAAAGACCCTGCTGAGCGGAAAATGATGCAAATTATTCATGCCAATTAGATATATTCCCATTCAGACGTAAATGAAACCTCCACATATAGCTATGAATTCACTTACAAATAACTCCATCAGAAAGATATTATACCATGCAGGCATGAACTTTACAAATTATAATTATGTTTATCCCCAATGCCTTTTTGCTGCAACATTTTCCTCACTCGCTCGCTTATCCAGTACTTACATTAGAATTTATCAACCTTCAGTACCCCATTACAGATTGCCCCAGATCACCCATGCTTTCTAGTGGAAACGTGAAGCTTGTACTAGTAAAAAGATCAGTAGATGAACAGAAAGTCCAAATACATACCTTACTAATAGTGACATGAGCCCAGTATATCCAAGAAAGGCTTGGAATGCAGAACCAATAATTATAGCACCCTGTAGCTCCTTCATTATATGCTTGAATTTCTGCACATTAGGGTGGAAACCTTGTTAACTTCCGTAGAAATTCTCACAAACTTGGACAAATTAAAAAGGATGATGCTTGACATAGAAAGATAATCAATAAGTGTAATCATTCGAAAGAATGAAGAAACTACAAGAGAAGCATACATTTCCATTTAGTCCTTGAAACTCCGGAGAATTGATTATCGCCAAAGCTGGAGCCAGATAAACAAACGACGGGCCCTGAATCAAGGGCAACCTCGACCCAAAATTTGTATGCAAGAGCGTAGACACTCCTGACATGAAGAGCACCGTTGATACCACCATGGAGGTATCCTCCTACATACATGAACACATCATATAACATTATCGACACAATAAAATTGGCTGAAAAAAATATGTCGCACAAAAAACCAAATGAGTTATTAGAATTAGCAGTCACTCACTTGAGTGCCTCCCATTGCAGGTACTATGACAAGGGGAATGAGAATCAACGAGCCTAGTACTGAAATGTAATGTTGAATACCGTATAGACCAATGGGAACTGCAGTACGCATATTAGATCATCAGAATATATATCAAATTTTACAATCTTACAATAACGGATTAGAGAAGAGCAAAACATTTTGCCCCTTCGAGAGAGTGAAACTTACCCAGACCAGGAGAGTCTCTCAGGTCATATTTCATATGAGAATGTCTAGACACAATCCCATCGTCGTCCACTGTCTGTGGCAACACGTCAATTACTTCCTCATGCCTGCTCGTTCTCCGCTGATGCGGGGCCCGGTCCGCGGTGGGCGCCACCGTTGTTGCTGTTACCTGCCCATTAGTGCTAGGAACAGAACTCTTGGGCACACCATCAGAATCCCTGAGCTTCTTCGCTGTCTGTTCCTTAACCGACGAAGGTGGAAGCTTCTCCGCCTCGCCATTCACCGCTGGCGCTGCCCGAACTCGACCCGCTTCAAGATCCGGCTTGGCCTCCGGCTCTCTAGGCTTGGGCGGCAAGCTTATCTGACCAGAATCGCTAGCATGAGTCTCACCGGAGAACTTGGGCTTAAATCCTGTCCTCTTAGCCCATGAAGGCGGTGGCATTGCAGAAGAATCGGGTCCCGGAGGCCATGGACCCGGACGCTGTCGGGTTTTAGGATCGGAATTTGACATCCTGTATCAAACCTACAGACGCATAGCTCGAATGGTACTAGATCTGAAGGGCCGGGTGGGGAATCGCAGCAACGCACAGCGCCAAGAAGTGAAGCTCTAGGGTTTTACCGAAGGGGTGGAGGGGATTAGAGTCTCGGGGTTGAGGAAGAGGGTTTGGGAGAAAGCTGAGTAAGGTACGGCGTGAAAGTGAGTGAGTGAGAGAGAGAGAGTTAAAATGGCGATTGGTGAGTGAGAGATAACAAAGAAATGAGAGAAACGAGAGAACAGAGAAGGAAGACTCAGACACCAATGGAGGAAGAGCTAGCTAGTAGTAAGTGTGACTAGTAAGCTTTTAAGCCGCGTTATTATTAATTTCACTTCATTTCCCTCTTCTTCTTCTTCGTTCTCTCCCGAAATAATCGGCGTGGTGGGTGCTGACGTCACCAAATTTAATTTTGGATTATCCGACAAAGAAAAAACAAAATAACAAGTTCTGTTATCATAAATTCATAATCCCACCCCCCTTGTTCAACGCAGTAACAAGATCTGTTATTGGCCAAAAAAAAAACCCCACTAACGTTAGGACCATAAAATACTCTTTAATTTTTTATCCATCATTTTTACTATTTTTGTCTTTCTATTACGAATGCGTGTTAGTGTCAAGCTTGAGCTATCACGGATGAAGCCAAATTCTTCTCGCCACTCTTCTCATCCAGACACAGTTGCAATATCGTGATTAATCACGACAATAAAAAAAATTGAGTTCAGTTTCTAATTTTGAAAATAATGTTAAAAAATCATATGATATCGAAAAGAAATGTTGAGAAATTATTAATGCATGATTATCTATTGTCTTAAATTTCCGAATTAGAAAATGATAGGTGCATGAATCAAAAACCATTTAACAATAACATTGTAAGTATATGTTTTAATATCAATTAAGTATAAACTATTTATAAAAGTTCTACTTATAATGATATGTTTAATTATTGATATATTCAGGTTTCATGCAGATAAGTTAACAAATTGACGATGATAATAGCAGGGACGTTTATATATATCCTGAGAAAAATGGTCATTATCCTAAGATTGTCAAACAATCACAAATTTAAAAAAAAAATTCATGATAATTATGTAAATTTGTATCATTGACTCAAATATACAAGTTTATTTTAATCAATAAATAAGCATTAAAAGGGTACAATTAAAATGTGAAAAATGAGAATACTTTATTTAAGCATATTCTGAATCTAAATAATTAAAATGAAATTCATCAATATTCATGATTTATTAAACATAACTAAGAAATTTCTATCATGTTCGTGTATGAAACTATTAAATATGATGAAATAAAAAAAGTTAACATGTGTTTTCAATATTCACTGATATAATAGTTTGAAAGAGGAATAACATATAGTGATGATCAAAATCATTTAATTCTTGAGGAAAATTTTAAATAGAAAATTAATTAAAAACCAAATGTAATCCAGTAGTGAAGTAATTTCAAATATTGGTTTTTCATTTTTTAATTTCAAAAAATAAATATAGAATGAATGGATGATGAAGAAGCCATAGGGAGACATGCCACGCCACGCTATTATAAGAATGCTTTTGTATTACAGTTGATGTAATCAAATCCGAACTGAATTGGTCTGGTCTGAGTATCGACCCGGTCACATTTTTTAATTAACAAAACAATTTTTTTTAATTTTTCTTTATAATTTCATATTAATAATCCTGAAATCTTTATTTTTTCATCAGTTTGGTCTTGAGTTAGCTCCGGTTTGACTCTAGTCTGATTTACTGATCCTTGACCCAATACTCTAACTAGTTTAATGACTGATATAGGTTTAATTACCTTGATTGCAGCAAACATTTTGATGAACAACACAAGGCAGGAGTTGTTTGAGGAGAATATAAATTGCATTGTCTCTTTCCTATTGATTTTCCTTTATCATGGGGAATTAATTTAATTAATGTCTTTAACTTTGAAACAATATAATGTCATAATCAATCACCATCATATGAGATTTGAAAATATTGGAATATTTTAAAATAAATATATGTGTTTTTTTTGTCAAGTTATATTCATTAAATTAAGGAATTTATATGAATGGTTGTATAATGAATTATAACATTAGAAGTCACCAAGGTTATCTCTTTAGTTTCTAAAGACACATGTGAAAGATTATAACTAAAGGTGCAGGTAGTCACCATTGTGAAAAGTTGTGTTTACGAGAAAACTCTATATAACATAAAGGTATAACTCTTTATATGTTTGTTCATGAATCAGCATATGGGATTAATGAATCTAACAAGCTGTTATGATTTTTAATTAAAGAGGTGTTGCTTCAAAAAGAGCCTCTTCGTGGCCTATAAATACCCAGCACCATCAGTCATTCTGATATATTAGAAATCACACAACAAGAGATCGAACTCACTGCCTTTGTCTCTGAGTGCACACAGAGATAAGTCAAATTATTATTTTATAAAAGTCACTGCTGTCTTGCTTGAGTATTGAGAGTGTAATTCATATTCAAGGGTCTTTATTGTATCCTGCTCATCAATTTAACCTACAATCTATACATTAGGTGTAGGTGAGGGGAAGTTAAGTATAAAGAAAAATATTGTTCACATATTGAAGATATTGTACGCTATTTTTTCTCTATCTTTTTTTTTTTTCCGTACTTCTCAGAAATCCAACCCCCCACAGAAAATGTGATAGGTTGAGATCAATATTATTGAGAAAAAATTTACCCCCAAACAAAAAAAAACTCTATTGGGCAAAAAAATATCAATATTAATACGAGGCCAAGAAAACATCAGTATTAATATTACAAGGGGTCATAATATTCACTAGACTCCAAACAATTATGCTTGTTTCAAATTTTATGCAAGCATATGAAATTATTTTTGAGGGAATAGTAAATATAAATTATAGAAGTTCAAAATTTTAAAATAATAAATAAATAATTGACTAATAAATCCATGAAATTTAAAAAATAGTAATGAAAATTAAATAGTTGATGTTAATTTTTTTTGTACAAATAAGATATATAAGTGATCTATCATACTTTTAAATAATAAAATTTTAATCTGAGCAAAAAAAAAAAAACTTTAAATTGCAAACTGAGTATAAAGTATGGGGAAAATTACGCTAATAGCCTGTGAGAGTCCAAATCTGCTGACTGCTGTGAAGAATCGTTAAAACTATGATTAGATAGAAGGACCCGAAATCTTTGAATATGGTCCGTAGCTCGTATATGTGATGTCCCTTCAATTGATTTAATCACCGTTCTTGCCAAAACAATTAAACAATAAGGGGAAAAAATATTTAGTGGTCGATTTTAAATTGTTGTTGATTTGCATGCATGACTTTGACCGTCAAATCATGAATACTTGCTTTTTCAGAGTTAGAATATAATTAATTCTCAATTCCAGGGGTAACACTGTAACTTTCATACTCATTCACAATAACTACTGGTTTTCATAAATCATCAGTGTAGTTTTTAATTTATTAATTAAATTAAAAAATCTATTTAATATGCTGAAGTGCAATTCAAAAGAAAAAAATGTATTTAATTTTGCTTGAACTCTCGTATAATTTTTTTTTTTCAATCAAACGTGTTCTCTCCTACTTTGTTATAGGATGCCTCGATTTAGCTCCGCCACAACTAACAAGTGGCGGTGGAGTTATTAAATCTGTTTGAAAATAATGCTTTCTTAAAAAATTTTATATTCATATTTAAAATTATAAATTCCATATTGAGAATAGATGAAGAAAAATAAGTCAGACTTCAAATCTGCCTTTCTTTTAGACTAGTCAATTTAACAGGAAGATGGAACGATATAGGTAAACCACGAATTAATCCTGGGTTACTGAGTGTTTAGGAAACACCCGAATCGTTATTTTAAAAATTATTTTTCGTAAGTTGAGATAAAATTCCTCTCATACACTTACTTCATAAATAGTAAAAATTATTCTAAAAAACTAATCAAACACACATTTGGGGACCCCCTTTAAGCCCAATTGAATACCATAAGCTCAATTACCAATTGAGAACTCAAAATTTGAGTGTTTGGAGAGGTCAATTGGCAAATGAGCTTTTGCCAAATCCCAATTGGTGAAAGCTAAATTGGAAGAAGCTAGAGAATGGAGCTTTTGTTAAAAGTTAATGGCATTTTATGCTAGATTGAGTTATCTAGAAATTAGTTATATGATATTGGATTTTCCCATAAAATGTTTTTTAAATAGTATGTAGCATCAAAAAATATTTTTTAGTGTTTTTAACCTCTTAAAATATTTTCTAGTTGTGCCCATTACCTAGTGTGCTATCAGACTAATTACAATTTTACCCGCTTTTTAATTGTACCCACTCAAAAAATATTTTTTGAGTGTTTTTAACCCCTTAAAATATTTTTTAGCTGTACTCAGTGTGTTATTAGACTGATTGTAATTTTACCTTTAATGTACTTTTTCAGCTCCAAAAATTACTTTAAATATTTTTTTGGTGTTTTGAATTCCTTAAGATATTTTTCCAGTTGTACCTAATGTGTTACCAGACTTATTACAATTTTATTCTTAATATACTTTTTCAGCTCCAAAAATTACTTTAAAATTTTTTTTGATGCTTTTCACTCTTTAAAATAATTTTTCAGCTGTATCCAGTTTTAGGAGACTGACTACAGTTTTACCTTTAATGTATTTTTTTAGTAGTGAAGAGTAACCAAAATTTAGAATACTGATTTATTGATTTCCACACACTCTAAAATATTTTTCCAGTAGCACCTAATATTTTAAAGTAATTTTTAAATATTTACTTGATTTTTAAAATATTTTTCCACCCACTCTCTCTTACTATTATTACAAAAGTCATTTGTGCTTAAATCAATGCAAATGAGTTTCACTTTTACAAAAGTCATTTATATAAATCACAACATACAATCTAGCTTTTATCAAAAATAATATTACCAAAAATCCAATTAAAACAAGTTCAGTTACGAATCGCTGGTCCAAACACGTACTTAGTATCAAATAAGGGGTTTGAAGATTAGAGAGTCCTATCTTAAACCTTATGCAGCACAATAAATTCATACATCATTTAAAGTCTCAAAAAAACAGGAGTCCATGCTATTTAGCAACATCAACAAAATATAAAGAATATGGGAGGATGTCACCATAGACCATTAACTTACACTAATGACTTGCGATGTTGAGAGCTCCCGAGCTATTAAAAGAGGTCTTTACACAACGTTACTAAAAATATAAAGTCTGCTTACAAGCCACACATAGAGGGGTCAATAAGAAACTATAATTAGCTTTTGAAGATGTTGAATAGGAGTCACCGACAACTTTTCAAGGATAGAAGTGGAATAAAACACCTAATTAGAAGGCTTTTGCTCAAATCAGTGAGACTTCAACAAGAGGGAAAGGAGAGACTTTGAATGCCTTGAAGTTTGAAAACGACACTAATCATTTTGCTCAGTTTCATGCGTTTTATCTCCATCCACATTAATTAACAGGCTCTTTAATTCTTTCCTACTTTTTTTTGCAAGCTTGATTGCAACTTTGACTGCCACCCAAGCAGCTTCAAACGAAGCAAGCATGTTTTTAGATCCTCTCTCTCTCTCTCATGAAAGAAATCCCAAGCTTTTTCAACTTTTTGTGTTAATCACAGCATGAAAAAAAAAAGGTAAAAAGATCTAGCAACGATGATGTGCAATAATACATAATATATTCAGCAAAAGCACTTGAAAGGACTGCATAATAAAAGGTTCAGGGTTCTGCAAAACCTTTTACAGTGCTTAAAAAAGAGAGAGGCTTGTTTCCTTCCTATTTGTTGTTTTGTTGGTTAGAATATTAAGTGGGGTTCGAATGTTGGGGATGCTGTGGGGGCAAAATTAGTGGTATTTTAATGAATATGGTTAGCTTTGATGCTACATGCTTGCATGCCTCAACGTCTTATTAATTTTATTCTATTTTAATTTTTTAAATAATAATTATATTGATCGTGAATTCGTGACTTGCCCACTGTCCCATCCCACCGGCTTCTACTCACCCATTTTTCCAAACGCTTTATCCCGAATCTGCAATCCCGAGTCCAAGTGGATCTGGATTATTATTATTTTTTTGGACTGTTGAGTGCCTTTCTGAAATACGACAACAACACTGATAATAATAATGAAAAAAAATGGATCACATACACGCTCCACGATAGGACCGTTTACGCCAACCATTCTTGTGATGGAAGAAACTAGAAAGTGTAGTTTAGTTTCAAGCAGGCGTTTCCAAATATTGTGTTGACTTATTCAAGGCTTTTTTTTTTTTTTTGGGGTCAAAAACTTTTTTAAGGCTTTAAACATACCATTCATTTCATAACCTATGAGTAGTATATGATGGACCAAATAGATCAACTAGATCATAAAATATACAGAATGAGGTTCAATTTCCACATCGCTGCTACTAGAAAAAATTTCTGCCCACACCGCAAAGCCTCAATATAGATTAGTTAGTTATTTCATTCTGTTTTAAAAATTGGTGGCTATAATTTAATAAAAATATGCATGGTTCCCGGAGCCGGACCAGCCGGTCCGGACCGGAAACCGCCGAACCGGTCATTAGACCGGTCCGGTTCACGGTCCGGTCCGGGTCTCAAATTTAAAAAAAAAAATTTTTAACTTTTTCCTTTATAATTTCATATTATAAGCCTAAAATTTTCAATTACTCACCGGTTTGGTCCCGGTTTGACCCACTGACCCTTAACCCAGTACTCCGACCGGTTCAATACCCGGTCCGGGTATTAATACCTTGAAAATATGTATCATTCCTATTGATATGAAAACTTTGTTGATGGACGATCTGTAAATATCTCAGTAAGCGCAAGTTCAGAGGTATGTCCTAATTTTGGTGAGAGTCCCTAAACCCGACTCACCTAAACCTTTTTTTAACAAGGAAAAACCTGTACCATTTTATCTTTTGAGGAACTAAAACAAAAAATGAGAGTAAACTTAAGGGATCAGAGATTGTAAGGTGAAGGTGCAAATTCACCCTTGAATTTTTTGCTTATAAGCAGAGTATTTTTTTATACACTTCTCAATAATAATGTTGCCAAAAAAGGTTTTTTTTTTTTTAAATTTAATATCACATTAAAAGCTTCAAAATATAGTGATATTATCCCACTTTATTAAAAAACCAGCTTTTATAATTAAAAGTTTGATAATGACGGATGATATTTTTAACAATAAGAGGTAAAATTACTTTATTTAAACACTTTCGGGTTAAACCTTGAATCAAAAAAAAAAAAATCTGGTGTAACGTTGATCTTCCATTGAACACTTCCACAAAAAAATTACGCATTAAGCCAGATTGTATTGATCCTAATATGTATTATTAAGTATTCGTCAGTTCAAAAATATTATTCCGTCCAATGCATAGAAATCCATAAGATTATTTATCAATATATATTAAATATAGAAAATAGATTGAAATATATGAATTATAATGGGGATAAAAGAAGACATGGAAAGTGTGGAAAATAGGTGGGAATATTCTATTCAGGATATATGATAAAAGAAGGAAGAAGAAATGGGGAAGAAGGAGTGGGGCCCAGTGGCAGGCGCATTAATGAAAGTCCAATGCAAGCTGGAAAGAGAGAGTGAGAGGAATGAATGGAGAAAGTAACGGCTAGTTTTGGAGGCTTCGGTACTGCTCGTCTCTATTTCGGCCCAATGCCAACTAGCCGTTCCTCCCTGAAAGCGATCCCTCCCTCTACCGTTTTTTCCCTTCACGTCAATGATTCGCCACCACACACGACGCGCACACACATACAGATTTTTTTTTTTTATTAATATTGGGCTCAATTGACTCTTTTATAAAAATTATACAAGTTAAATAAATTATATAATCATAATATTTATTGTATATTATTAGATTATGTATTAACTTATAAGTTAGGTAAATTAATTTGGTATAAAAATGATAAAAAAATTACTTTAAACTGATTTATTTAACTTTCTTAATTTTTTTAAAAATGTCAATTGGATTTTATGTTAAGAATAGGAGGTAGTATGTGTATATATATAAGCAAAGCCATCTAATATATCCCATGCCCTCTGCAAAATGAAAATCTACTAAAAATTATGTTATTAGTAAAAATAATATACTTTATTTCAAATTTGATACTATATCCGGTTCTAAATATAAAACAAAGTTGACTTTTTTTAGAGAGATTAAGAAAGCTAAATAAGTTATTTAATCATATAATATGTTATATATCCTTAGATTATATATTAGTTTATTAGTTAAACTAGTTGGTTTGGAGGAAAAAAAATATAAATATAAATATTCTAAAGTAATTTAATTAGCTTCCTTAATTTCTCTAAAAAAGTCAACTTTATCTTATAATAGGATTGGAGGGAGTATAAAATACTCCTTACAATACTTTTAATTATATTTTTATAGACTAATAATGAAAATTTGAAAATTAATTTGATTTTTTTTCTTTTTCAAAAATGACCACACACCCTTCAAAAATTACTCTGGCAAGAAAAAAATCTGAAAGTATCTCCATTAAATTGGATACCCATATCAATCATATTTTAGGCACTTTTTTTCTTTCGAAGATACCATTTGAAATATACCATTTGAAATATAATATCATTGGGTTAGATTAGTTTTTTTTTTTTTTTTTTGCCAGCAAACTGAACTTCTATTTTGTATGTTTTTTGGTTGATAACATCTACTCCCTCCGGTCCTAATTATAGGACATATTTACCTAACTTTGGAGAAATTAAGAATAATAGTTAAATTAGTTAATCTTATTCATTTTCCTAAAATACCCTTATTTAATAAAGGTGATTTAGGAATACTATATGAGTCTATCTTAAACAATGAAAAAGCGTGCTGGCGGCAACTAACAGTACTGTGTTGCTTAAGGTAGGAGTATGAAGCAGATATACTCACATGAAGCGTGAAAAAACATAGGTGTATTATAAAATTATTATTGTGTTTCATTATTATTGAGAAAGTATTAATTGGGGTATTTTGGGAAGAAATTGACAAAAATTAAAACTTTGTCCTATAATTAGGACCAAAATCAACTCCCAAATATTATCTTATAATTAGGACCGGAGGGAGTACTTTGTATGTTATATGTAGATCATACAAACATTTGTTGGTAAGAGTTACGACACACTTGTCCCACCATGCATCCTAAAAAGTTTAGGAGATAAATTATACAATGTATGACTGGTAATGAGTAAATGATACTCCGTCCGGTCCTAATTATAAGATAAAGTTAACTTTTTTGGAGAAATTAAGGAAGCCAATTAAATTACTTTAGAGTGTTTATATGTTTAGTATTTTTAGATTATATATAAATTTATTAGTCAAATTAATTAGTTTTGAGAAAAAAATAAAAATATAAATACTCTAAGATAATTTAATTGGTTTCCTTAATTTCTCTAAAAAAGTCAAATTTATCTTATAATTAGGACCAGAGGGAGTATAAATTAATGTATTGATCATATGGGTCCTGTGAAAATAATGGGAAGAAATTTCGACCAAAAAAGAAAATAATGGGAAGAAAGACAGGGACTAATATATCATTGTTTTCTGGGGCATGAAAGTAGGCTGAATCGCGAGGCAAATACCTTTTGCTGACCCAAGAAATATGAATGGTGAATTGACCCAAAGGCGGTCTTCAAGGAGCCCAACAAATCAGGGTCGAGACTTGAGCCCAATAATGTTACAGATTTTTACCAACAATAATTTCACAGTAGATATTGGCTAAAATAATAAAGGATCTTGCATGTGCTTTTATAATTTATAAGGTAAATACGTGACAGAAGTTTTGTTTTGGCTTGCGAAACAGTGTTTAAATGGATGCTTTTTGTGGGTTTTCCAAACAAGCATTAATAAGCTGTTAATTGAGATGGTAAGCGACCCATTTCTATAAGGAGAAAAATATAAGTTTGAATTTCGAGAAATACATGTCCTTATCAAATAAAAATAAATAAATAATATTCTCATGCCTTCTCTCAAATTCTGCGATATTTACTTTTCATTATATTTTAATTTAACAAAATTAATTACATATTTTATTCAATACTCCTCTGGTTCTATATATAGGGTAGGGAATAAAATTTTTGGTTATATTTATAGGGCATAGAGAGAAAATTTTCATATGAATGTATAATTTCACCGTTCATTTATTATTGTATTAACTTTGTTCTCATGAGGTATAATATATATTAAATAGGGGCAAAGTTGAAAAGACGTTGAATTTTATAAAATAGTTAATTAATGAAGTTTAAAGTTTTCATTATTTTGTGTGAAAGATGCTAGAAGTGCCTTAAGTGAGTGTTTGGGTAATTTTGAAACTATGGTTTCAGAAGCCCTTTTTCATAAGTCGAGACAAAATTATTCTCACATACTTATATCGCACCACTTTGGTATTATTTATAAGTCATTTTTGACAAAAAAATTTGGTCATGTTTATAAGTTAAGTTTCAGAGTAATAAATGCATTTTGTACTTTTTTACTCATATTAATTACAATACACAAAAGGAATTTATTCGTGTTGACTTTTGAAACTAATTATAGATAAGGATGAAATTAAAAATTTAGCCAATAGTTAATAAGTTAACTAACTCTTATTGGTATGTGAGAATTAGTTAAAAATGACTTATAAATAAAACCAGAGTGGTAAATCATAAAAGTTATTCTCTAAAAGCCAATCCAGACACATGCTTATATATAGGACCAGAGGAGTATTTCGATTGTTTTTTTCATCGTTCCATAGTTTCCTTAATTTATAATTTTAAACATATGAGGTAGAGAGAGATCGAAACGAATCTTTAATAAGGTTTTTGAAAAATTTCTTTTAGTTAATAATTCATTCAAAGATCCTGTTCCAACAGAGCACAATGTTGTTGTACGATCCATGTAGCCGACTTCTACTAAGTGTGATAAGGTGTTGTTGTTGTAGTTGTTTGTAATTTTAAATAGGGTTAATGTGCAAATTTGACAACGAAGTTTTAGTGAAGGAACGTTTGGCACAATTGTGTTTTATTTGGTGCAAACAAATACACATAAAGTTTTTAAAGGGGTGAAAATAGCAAATCTGTTAACTCTCCTAGACTACTGTTACTTTTGTTCTCTTGTGGGACCCACATGCTTACCACCTCAAAGACGACGACCCGTGAAGAAGGAGAGGCCTTGGGAGTAGTGAAGGATAAGGAAGATGATGAGATTCCTGGATGAGCTTGAGGAGGGAGAGGGATGTTTCGGACCTATTTGAGAAAGCGGTGGAAAAACATGTTCACGTAAGTCGAGATAAAATTCTTTCACTAACTTATCTTTATACCATAAATCACATTAGAAAAATAACACCTACAGTTAATCCAATTGTTGCTTTCGGATTTCCAAGTGGGATGGTTGGGTATATTGTGATTTGTAGAGAATCGAAGAGCGTTTCAGGGAGTAGGATTAGAGGGTTTAAAGGAAGAGTGATGAAGATGAAGATTGTACAAATTGAATTGGTTGGTTGAGCTTTCTAGAGAGAAGAGGAAACTGGAATTTCTTATTCTTTAGGGAGGAACCAAGAAGATGAATATGAAGCAATAGAGGGGCAACAAAAGCTTGGTTTTGTTGGTAAGGGAAGAATCATCTCTGGGGGAGAAGATTACTAGAACACTAAGCAATAACTTCCAATGCTTTGCCTTTGCTTTGGCCATTAAACCCTTTGCTGCTAGAAAGAAAGAAACCAATCTGCATCTCTGCCGGAATCTAGAAGCTGGGAGGCTGTGAAAGACGAGATAATGTGGAAAGCATGTGATCCCACAATAGAAAAAAAAGTAACAGTGAGAGTTAAATAGATTTGTTATTTTCTCCCTTTTTAAAGAATTTTATGTTTATTTTTATATCTTATAAAATATAATTGTGTCAGTTATTCACTCAAAGTTCATTGTTAAATTTATACTTTAACCTTTTTAAATAAGTATTAGATTGTGTTTGGAAAAGTGTTTTGGGCTGTATAAGTGAGATTTCATAGAAAAAAAAGCCTGATTTTGACTTGTTATGCTTATTTAAATGTTTGGAATGGCATTTTTAGATTTGTCATTTCGCTTAATAAGGAGATTTTTAAAAAAGCTATCGTTTCTTGCTTTTAGCTTATCAGTAAGGCAGTTTATTACTGTTATCCTCATTAAATTAAATGTTGTCCAATTCTCTTTTTTATTTCTCTCTCTTCCCTTCCCTTCTTCTCTTCTCAGTCTGGCCTTCGGCTTTACCTAGAGGAAAAAGTGTTGGCCCTTTAGTTGAAGATCTTCCTTCTCCTGTCGGTCACCTGAAGGGCGTTGCAATCGGATTTGTTGCTTGGGTTTAATGGTGTGCTCTGTGGGTCCTGTTGTGGGACAATTTGCGGCAGCGAGAGGCGAGCGGCGGTGATGTTCCTTGAAGCCGTTGCTGCTGGTGTTGACGTTCGACAACTCCTGTGAAGTCCGGTGGGGAGGTTCTTGCTCTGACGGTGGCGAATCTGTGCAAGTTAGGCAGTTGTGGTGAGTTTAGTGGGGCTAGTATGGATCTACTCTCTCATATGTGATCGTGTCGTCTCAGCTCGTCGACGCTCTGAGCTCCGATCTCCGGTCGTGCATCTGTTCTCCGGCGGTGTATTCTTCAAAGTGGTTAATTGTTGGTTAATCTTTTGGATTAGTTAGATTGAATGCTAGGCATATGTTCTTGTTGGTTAATCTTTTGGATCAGTTAAATTGAATGCTTGTGGGTTGTGAAGTCGGCTTTCTTATTGTTAGTGTGGCCGAATTTTTTACAAGATTGCCGGTGTGCTACTGTAACACCCCAAATTTTATATTTACAAAAATTATATTATAATTATTTGAGTAATTCAATAAAATGATGAATATTCATATTGATAAGGAAATGGGTTCAAGAATTGAATTAATTTACAAAGGTGATAGTAAAATCAAAGTTTTGCCAATTTAACCCCAAGATTAATTATTTTCTAATTAATTGAAGTTAATTTCAATTAATTAAGGAAAATAAAGGAAAATGTATAGTTGGATTATTTTTTATGGAACAAATCAAGAATCATAAAATTAGAGGGAATTATACATAATTCATTTAATTGAATTATGGAATTAATGCAATACATGTTATTCCCTTCTCTTCCATATTTTTGTCCAGCACATGAAAATGAAGAGGATATTAGATGATGATTTAACTCTATAAGCACATGTCCAAAATGCTATAAGAAAAGAATAATGATGACAATGGTAAGGTGGTTATGACATGAAGTATGAACATGATAATCATGATAGGGTGATGGTAAGAGGGCAAGTAAGTTAAATTATAAGGAAGTATGGCATAAAGTGGAAGCAAGGAGGGAGGTATGGTGCAAGAAAGGTGTTGCAATCTCAACCATTGATTAAATCAAGGGCTAGAATGAAAGAAGAGAGATTTCATAAAACACATCTCTTTCCTTTCCCCTTCCTCATTTTCTTCCAACACAAGAAGAGAAGAGAGAGATAGAGCTCTCAAGTTCTAGAGAGAAGGAAAAAGAAGAAGTTTAAGGTAAGTGTTAATCTCTTTAGTTTTTCTTGTAGCATGTCCCTAGATCCTTCTCTAAACCTTGATTCTTCATGCATCCATGATCTTGAAGACACCATTCTTAGCTTAAGAAGAGAGAGAGAGGAGATGTCAAGAGAGAGAAGATTCAAGATCTCAAGAGGTAACCTCACAAACCTTAGATATAAACTAGTATGGTGTTGTTGTTAAGGTTTGTGTTTGGTTTTGGTGATTTTTGTCAAGTTTGTAGATTTGGAAAGTCCTAACCCTAAGGAGAGGTGCTGTCCAAATTTAGTCTAATCGTGTTTAGAATGTTATTAAGTGGTTAAACAAGTGATTAAAGGTTATAAGAAGGTGTTTTACGAATTGAAATCATAAAACTCCATTTTCTCCAATTATTAAATAATTTCATCCATATCTATGTTGGATAGTGTTGGGACTGGATTTTGGTGTTTTTGATGATTCCATTGTGTTTAAAATGGAAAATTATGTAGGGTTCATGTTGGGTGCGAAGTGAGAAAAGCTCTAGAAAGTGAAATAACAAAAATAACCTTAAAACCCTCATATAGGGGTTGTCAGGGGTAAATATGTGATTGGAGCTGGATTTTTATGAAATAGATGGCTCCATTGGATTCAGTGGGAAAAAATAAGTGGGGTTATAGTTGGTCACCTTTTTCGGAAAGGGCCGAAAAAGCATAATTACGAAAACGCCCATAAAACCCAAAATCGGGGCTATCAAGGGTATTTTCGTAATTTGACAGTGAATTTGGTAATTTTGAGCCCGGAAATGGATTCCTTGGGCAAAAATAAGTCAGAATAGCCTTAGTCAAAATTTTGGGAAAACGTGCCATCGGGCTGGGTACGGCGAGACCGGGTCGGGGTCTTGTGGGCATTTTGGTAAAATTTCATCATAGATTAATATAACCACCAGAAATACTATGGAAGTGTCTAAACTGTACATTTGACGTTCTAGGACCGAGTAGAGAGTCCGGGGGATTGGCACGTAAATCGAGGCATGTTATTCAAAGATCAGGGAAGGGCGATTAAGGTAGGGAACTTACCTCTCCTGCATGTATTTGATATTTGTGCTGGTTGTATTGATGCATTGTTATTGCTTTGCCTTATGATGTGAAACATATATGAATAATTGAAGCTCTATTTCTGTTTATGCTATGGCCATACGTATGTTGATTGAAACATTGAGCACGCAGATATGTCATTGTGTGAGCATGGGTTATGTAATACAAGCATGTCATGCATTAAGCACTTATCTTGCATGCATATTGGTATTACTTTCCTACCGAGATTCCCCATAATCTCACCCTCCCCACCAACAATTTAGACAGTAAAAGACAGAACGTATACTAAGAACAAAGAAGGAAGAACCGTACGAGGAGATTGCGAGTGGTGGAATGAAGACGGGAAGAAGTGTCTCAATTTCACTGAGATGGATTTAGACACCCACGTAGTGCTGCGGAAGGCTACGTTAATTGTAATTATCAAGTACGAACCCCTATGGGGAATTTCCCGTAATCATGCACATAATATCAGTGTATTTATGCTATTCCTGTGTTGCCCACCGAACTGTGTATCGTTTTCCACAAATACTCTAAAATAGGTGAAAAATAAAATAAGGGTAATGTGTGACAGCTACTGTGGTCTTTGCTTCATTTTTTTCCCACTCTGCTACGGAAGATGCTCTGCTTCATGGATTAACAAAGTTCTTACCTCTATTTCTCACATCTATTTGTGTATGTATTAACAAACTCACGTTTATTGTTGTTTATGTATCACCCCTCAATTGATTGGGCTCTTTGTATAGATTGCGCAGATGAGCTGCTAATGCAAATGAAGCTTTTTATCTTATGCACGAGTAGTTCTACGTATTATTTATATGTTTGTGTATTTATTTACACGCTCTTGGTCTGCTTCTGTCCCCCCCCCCCCAAAATATGTATATATTTACACACTCACGAATAAGAATTTCACTTGAAATATCACCTGGGTACGCTTGTTACAATTAAAACAACCATATTTGGTACTTCCTCCGGTCCTAATTATAGGACAGCATTTGAGAGTTGAACTTGGTCCTAATTATAGGACAAAGTTCTAATTTTTGTCAATTTATTCTCAAAATACCCCATATTGATATTTTTTTTAATAATAGTAGATCGGTAGGAGTTGGTTGAGAGAGATTGAAATCGCCGAATTGTGTGAGAGCTTAGAGAAATCATGTGTGAGGCAGGAGATGTACAAGAAAAAACAGAGAATTGATATAATTTGATGCCATTTTAAACTTTAAATAAGGGTATTTTAGGAAAATAAATATGATTAATTAATTTAAACCACTATCCTTAATTCCTTCAAAGTTAGGTAAATATGTCCTATAATTAGGACCGGAGGGAGCAATTACTTTCGTGACATGATTAGAGATCAACTTGTATGGAATATGTGATCCAATTAATTATGTAATATTTTTTTTGTGAAATTATGTATTTTGGCATTACTTTTTCTATCTTCCATTTTTCCACTAAGTCTTAATTTTAAATATCTTGTTTTGTTATAATTAACACAAAAGTACTTATGTAATCGTCAATCCAAACAAGTTTTTGCTTTTAAAAAATCACTTATACAATCGTCAATCCAAATAAATTTTGATTTATAGAAAATCACTTATTGAATCGCTCATCCAGATATAAATCACATTACAAAAATCGACTTTTTTATTAAGTCATTTTTAATAAGTCAGAATCATAATATGTCATTTTTCTTACGCTATCCCAAACAGACACTCAGTGTTCGTTTGGAATAGCTTATTTTTGGGCAATAAGTGCTTATAAATCGTGATTCACGGTATACGAGGTAAATATATCTCGACTTATTTAATAAGGAATTATTATCTAAAATTAAGTGATATCAAATATAGGCTTAGTGTGTGTTTGTGTGAGCGTTTTACACAGTAAAAACGCACTTATTACGTAAGCCGAGAAAAAACTCCTCTCACATACTTACTTCGTATACCGTGAATCACGAATTATAAGCACGTTTTGGACAAAAATAAGCCATTCCAAACACACACTTATTCTCTTAAATTAAACGCGAAAAAAAATCTCTTTTGCGCGATGAGGGGTTGGTTACATTTTTTACACGTGTCTTTCCCTCACCATCTCCCTCCCGCAGATAGAAACAACGGAAACCATATATCATAAAAAATCAATAATGCAGAATCGTCACTTCGCGCGAAAACCCCAAGAAAACCGATGATACTAGTGTCACCTTCCTCCGTTTCAGATCCTCGTACTCATAATCGCCTCTACAGCAAATCTAGCTTCTTCCCTACTCACGCCAGACTAATAAGTCCTCGTCGTTTCATCGCTCCCCGATGCTCTTCCAGCGTTCAGGAGATTCAGAAATCCTCTAGCCCCTCCGATGACAGACACTTGAGTTCGGAGCTCTATGCTTCAGCCCCATTCCCTCCCGTCAAGGTCGCCAAGAGAGTTGTGTTGGTCAGGCATGGCCAGAGCACCTGGAATGCCGAAGGCAGGATCCAAGGTAGCTCCAATTTCTCGGTGCTTACGAAGAAGGGTGAGGCTCAGGCCGAGACTTCGCGTCAAATGCTCATCGATGATAAGTTCGATGTTTGCTTCGCCAGGTTCCATTTCCGTGCGACCTTACGCAATTGTGAACCGGATCACTTCTTCCAATACTCGCGATGCTGTTTTGGGCGTTTTTTAACTTTTTTTTTGCCCAATGTTCATGTAGTTTAGCCTCACATATTTATAACTTGCTTTATAGTTTATCTGTCAAATGGCTAACATGGGGGTGTTTCTTCAAGTCCTTTGGCGCGGTCAAAGAGAACGGCAGAAATAATCTGGGAAGCTCGTGAACAGCAGATAATTACAGAATATGATTTGAGAGAAATCGATTTATATTCATTTCAAGTACGACCACCCTTTTATTCTTCCTTTGTTTTGTGTCCATTTCTAGCTTATGGCTTGGTGTCACCGGTCTCGTTGCTGTATTTTATTTAGGGCCTCTTAAAGCATGAGGGGAAAGAAAGATTTGGCCCAGTTTATCGCCAATGGCAAGTGGATGCGGCAAATTTCAACGTGGATGGTCATTATCCGGTGAGAGAGCTATGGGAACGTGCCAGGAGCTGCTGGGATAAAATCTTAGCTCATGATAGCAGGTCCATTCTTGTGGTTGCTCACAACGCTGTCAATCAGGCTCTTGTTGCCACGGCAATTGGTAAATTTTTCTTCTCCAAGGGAATTCAATGCTAAAAGTTGAAGAATATTGCCGCTATGGAATTACTTAACCATTGTTATCCATCAGGTTTAGGGACTGAGTACTTCAGAACTTTACTTCAGAGCAATTGTGGTGCGAGTGTCCTTGATTTCATCCCAAGATCTGAGGGTGGCTCTCCACATATCTGTCTTAACCGATTAAATCAGGTGTATATCACATTTACTGGGAAATATATATATATATATATATCATCTAAGGTCAGCTTAGTCCGCACATGGAATTGGCTCCGTTTTCCCTCTGCAACAGGGGCTAAAATGATCAGCTTATGGGAATTCCTTCACTTTCCAACGCAGTTATTGTTACCAACTTTTGTAAAATTGTACACATTTGTGTGTACTGTAAGTTTCACAATGCATAAATTGTCCAAGTTGGGGGCTCTTCTAATTAGAATTGATTATTGGTGCAGACCCCTGGTTCGCCTGTTGCTGGTGGAAAATCTGGAGGTAGACAGACAAATAAGCGGATAATACTTGTTTGCCATGGTTATACACAGGGCAATGCAGAGGTAAAAAGCAGCAATATGACTTGTTCTAGCATTTCGTGCCAAGGTTGATTGCTATTTTCTGGCAAGGAATATGTTTGAAAGTGTCCATAGGATCAAAACTGTAAATTTAAGATGTCATAGTTGCATGTCTAAATGATGCTTCCATGGAATCTGGTTTCATTGACTGCTACTTCTTTTGTTACCCGCATATGAGTTTGTTGACACTAATATTTTAACGAGAAGAATTTTGCTCACGCAGAAAAGTTCCTTTGAGATTTATCTGGCTAGACTTCTACTTGCCAGGTTTCTAAATTAGCACTCTTGTGTTGAACAGGATGGTTTTCTTTTAGCTGGTGATCAACAATTGAATATGCTTGGTCTTATACAGGTACTGCATCCAATTTCTAAAAATAATAATTCGATAAAAATTATCCGATCTGACCATTGGCATGTATAACAGTCCCAGAAATCTGCAGAGCTGCTTCTTGATTTGAAAGTGAATTCCATAATTAGCAGTCCTAACAAAGCCTGTATTGGGACAGCAAATGCCATCTCTCAAGTAAGCTCTTTATTAGTGACTTCCAGTTAATTACAGTATTCATAATCCCTATTCTTATTTTCTTAACCATATTACTAATATTATTTGACTTTACTTGTGAGTAGCGAGATGATCTGATTTTGAAATAATAGTCTAGTAGTATTTCTGTATTTGAAAATGTGGTACTATTTTCCTTTCCATTTATGTTCGTCATGAAGAATGAGAAAAGAATATCAAGAGTTATATGAGAAATGGTGATACGGGTAATTATTTTTCAATCACAGATTGAGGCTTGAAGTAGGAATAGTCTTTATTCCGTGATTTCCCTTATTGTTCGAAGCTTCAGTTTTTAGTTCACTCCATTAACTTTTCAAATTGTCGACTTCTCATTCAGTTTAGTAATGGAATAAAGCAGCATACCTTTCTCCTGCCCTGTTTCTTCCTCTCTCCAGTTTATTCTTTTCCCTTTGTTTCTTCCTCTCATTCCCTCGACCTCATCTCCCAACTTCTACATCTTTATTTCTTTCTCGTATACTGGTTCTACATTAGTTCTTTTATTCATATTCTGAACATGATTTTAGGTACAAGAAGCTGCTGATTGCTTGGGTGCTGACTGTGTGCCACGCTATGTTGAGATGAAGCAGATGGAGATCCTGGATGTTGAAACAATCTTTCAGCAATTCAAGGCAAGGAACTTATCATTTAGATGTGTGCGTCTGTATGCAAGCATTTAAAAATCATTTATTGACTACTTGAACAATGGAGTAATTTTTTGTGTTGGAAGAAGCTATCCAGTACTGAAACTTGAAAGAAAATTATGGACTACTTGATATCGATCACTGCAAAGCATGTAAACTTGGTAGACGTTCTAGGAAATATTTGTCACGGACCAAGAATTGCTTCTTCTCTTGGTTTACAACCATCTTTTGTTCACACATTCCTATATCACCATGTTTTGATTTTTCCTATCTAGTTGTTGCAGGATATATCGAATTTTCCAGGTATTCATCCGGGCTGGTTAAATAAGATCGAAGACGGAGTGAGAACAACATTATGGAATCAATCTGGAAAGGCCTGGCAATCTCTGTTAGAAGAACTGTCAGATGAAGGATCATCATCAGAAGTTGTGGTTGTAGTTGGCCATCCGGCCATCCACATAGCACTCATGGGGCACTGCTTAAACTTGACAAAAGAATGGTTGGGATCATTTCATCTTGATGCCGGTAGTGTGAATGTCATTGACTTCCCTGATGGACGGAAAGGAAGAGGCGTTATCAGGTGCATAAATTATACTGCTCATTTGGGAAGATGGTCCATACCTATTACAAGATCAACTGAGGATAGCGAAGAGTTCTAATTAACCATGCATTTTGATTCCAATGTTAAGCTTTAATTGTATAGTTTCAAAGAGTTTGTGTAGGAAACACTGATATCCGATATAGTGAGTTTCTCCTCACCTGTAAATTTGGATTTGATGGCATTTATATGTCTAATTGTTTATATATCATAGAAAACCGCTTAAAACATGAATAATCCAATTTATATTTTAAATTTTGTGTGAAACACGTGCCTCACCATATAGTTCAGTACAATTGGTATTGGAGACCTCTTGTAGCTTAGACGCCGTACTAATTTTGGTACAGATTTATTTTCAAGCTCAAACATTTCATTTGTCGAAGAAATTTCCGTATTATTAACGACACAAAATTCATTGATACAGGCATGACAACTTCAGTAGTCATTCAAAACAGACTCTTGTAATTTCCTTGGCATGTCACTCTCCCGCTGCAACTCCATTTTAATACACTACCCACGAAATAATATTTTAACTTTTCATACTATACTCAAAACATTTGTGCAGCACAAGAGTTGCAATTCTTTATTTTCATAGGATAATTGCGATTCTTCTTATTCTGAAATGCTTAGATGTGATGGCAAAAAAGAAAAGAGAAATGCTTATACGTTTATTTTATTTGTCCTCTTTCGAAAATTTCTTCGAGTTTTTTCTAGCTTTCCAAAAATTGGTTACCTGCTGACCAAACTAAAGTGGGCCTTTCGATGAACCAATGCCTTTGTTTGGGTAAGAGGCTAAGTTTTCCCGGGTTGGCCCAGTTCAGTATTTGCTCCGTGAATCTAATTTGGCCATTTGGGGACGCAGGTTTAACGATGGTAGGGATTTGGCCATTTGGGGACGCAGGTTTAACGAAGGTTTTAGGGTGCGATTCAACGAGAGAGCGAGCAAAAATGGCAGCTTCAATGGCGGGAAGACGAATAAGTCTGCGTTTCCTATGCAGAACTCCGACGAATTCGTTCACAGGGAGGCCCTCTTTTGTTAGCTCACTCCCAAACTCAAGTTCCACCCCTTTGCGCACTCCCATTGCCCACTCTTCTCCTCTAAGGTGCTCCACTTCTCTTCTGATGCTTGCGAGTGACAGTTACCACTTCATATTCTAAGTGTAAAAGTGTTCGTTTTAAGTAATGTAATATTGGTTATAATTGTGACTTATAACGACGTGATCCGTTTTGGTTTATTGCTTAGGTTGCTACGAAGAGAATTGAGCTCCTTTAAACCCGTACACAGCGCGATTGCTTCTGCTTATCTTGTTTCCAAGCTTCCCTGCAACGCCAGCACCCCTAACGAAGGTTGCTTTCTCTTTTTCCCCCTGATAGTAAATTATAATCCGCACTTTACTATGAAACCATCTAGATCAAAGGCAATTTTGTCCATGTAAACGGTCAAATGGTAAAGCGATATTTGGCTATGTACTGAACTCAGTCGTTAAGGTCAACAATTTGATAATGTTGTATACTCATTTATAATGTTTCTTTGCTCATATCCTCGAAGAATTCAAGGTAGGAATTGGTCTTACATTTTTTTTTTTAGTTTGGCGTGAAAAATAATTTCATTCAGAAAATAATGCCGTTCAGGCCTTACTATGTGTTTAGTTCACCTACGGAGAACATTAACAGGATATGGGTTCGGTTAAGGATTCAATTCAGAAATCCTCATTCTACGCTGGAATGTGAAGGGAGAATTCTCTTTTATTGGATTTTTTTTTTCTTCATATTTTCCTGACTTATCGAAAGTTGCATTGTCCGTATGGAATTATGGAATAAGCTGGTGACTAGTGAGGGTCTAGGAAGTTATTTGCAGAGACAACTCAGAGATGTGAGGCCCCATGCATTTAGTCCATGAACTAGTATTTGTCATGTTGAACTGTAAGCTGATATTTTATCTAAGGGGCTATTGCTTCTACTGTCAGACGAATTCAATCTCCAGAATCATGACCATTTTATTTTTCTTTGATGACAGGAAGATTTGCTAACTATATCAGTCCCATCTGATAATGGGTGATGTGGAGCGAGAGTTCTCTTGTAAATTTTTGGACAACCTAGTTTTCCTACCTTTATTCGGGGATTCCAAATTTTGATTTCTAGGCCAAGAATTGAGCAGGTTTGCTACTTTGAAGTTTGAATAGTGAGATTTTGATGGTCTTTTAGTTCTGCAAGTCCTACACATGTTTGTAACTTTGATAAGTGTAACGTTGATTTTATTTTTTGCGTTGTCTTTGAAATAATATATAAAGAAACATTTGAGAATCACATTTAAACGTGAGATTGCTTGGACGATGAAAATGACACCCAGGTTTCCATTGTCTTTTTGTTCTTAATGTAACTTTGGATAAAACTAGCACAATAGTGATTAGCAAGTCTATATGTTGAAGACTTAGTAAAACATGAGAGGTCCCTCTTTCATATGTGACCTAAGTACTGCGTAGGTCAAGTTAGGAAAACATTTTTTATCAGAGTGTTCGTTCCTTCTTTCCAGTGTCTTAATTCTGTAGTCTGTTACTGACAATCATGTTACTATGTTCATTGACATACCCTAGCTGGTTGGCATATACCTTAATAAAAGCTTGAAAATATGACATAATGAAGGCTGATATTGCCTGACATTCTCATATCATAGTGCCTACATGTAGCGAAAGAAAGCAAAACACCTCAATGCAACATTGCAGCTAAGTATGGTTATCATTAATCAGACATGGCATCCATGTCAGGCTTGTTTCTCTCTTTTGGGTAGACAGTTAAGCACCTCTGACTCAATGGCATCATTTAATGACACGATTAAGTTCCTGTTCTATGATCATGAAGGATACATCTTGGAAGAGTTAAATCTTTGCCCACATTTGTTAATTTTCTCGGCAAAAGTTTCTTTATGATGTGAAGCATATTAGCCTACATGTCTCTGTTGATGATTTTTTTCTAGCTGTCACCCCATTTGATAATTTCCACAGCGAAAGTTATCTTTGAAGTTAGGAACAGGAATCATACTTAGCGTGTGAAGTTCCTTTTGTTTTGGCTATTATTAGTCTTGGCGATCTTGGGACAAGTTCGTGAAGACAATTTAAAATAAACGATAAAATTTCATGCTCCAAATTTTCTCCTGATTTGGAGCTTATGAATGCTGACAATGGAGGGTTAAACTTGCTCTGCAATAGAAGAAATCTTGGGGACTATGTTTTGATAGTAAAAAAAACTTGACCTAGTACATGTATCATGCAGATTTTGACATCTAGACTTAGAAAAACTCAAGTTAAATGTGGCATTATGCATATTCATTTTCAATTAGTTTCCCCTTTAACTTCTATTAGAATTCAAGAAAACTCTGATGTCATCACCCATGAATTGATAGCTGCATCAGTTCATAGAACTGGGTGTTTGAATTGAATACATTGATTTGAAATCTGAACCATCAAATTGGTTGATGTTGCTGGTATTACCTGGTATGAAAAATTGAAATGATAAAAGGAGAGGGAAGAAAGGTACAGCTGAATTATAAGAGCGTCATTTTCAGTCATTAGTGTAAGTTTCTGTTAGCATGATAATGATCTTCTCCACCAAACTTCCCAAGAAACAACAACATCCTATTGAATTCTAAACATAGGAATAAGTGTTTCTGAATTGTCTTTGAAACAAAGCTTCGATTATTTTATTAGTTTCCCGTTGAGGTGATTGGCTTAGAAGACTAGAATTGAATATGCTCAAGCAGATGAGATGTCATCTTACCTTCCATTACTAATTTATAGCTGTTGGAACTTGCGAGTGTGATGACGGCCCGTTTCATATGAAATTATGAAGAGAAAAGAAATACGAGAATTCTCCTAAGGAAAAAAGATAAAAGATACTGTTTAAACTTTAAAATCTTAAATTGGTTTTATTAACAATAAGAGTAATGAGATTGATAAAAAAAATATAGTAATTGATAATTCAGGTTTTTGGGAAATTATTGATTTAGAATTTTAAAGTTCAATTGGTTTTTTTTTTTTTGAAAAATTCTAAAAAATATCACTTGAACTTCAAAATCTTAGATTGATTTTTTAACAATAAGAGTAATGAGATTAATAAATAGTGTGATGGGGTTGACAACTCAAATTGTTGTCAAATCATTGTTTTAGAATTTTAAAATTTAAATGGTATTTTCTTGGATATTTTTTTTTGGTGTCTTTTTCCCTTCTCCAAACACACTAAATTTAAATTTCAAAAAAGGAAAAGAAATAAGAGAATTCTGACTCACTTTATTATAGTTCAAGGGACAGCGAATGGATTGTGATGATTATTCTTCTTGTCTTTCTCACTTGTCAGACATCAGAGATTAAAACCCTAATTATGATTCTAATATTCTAGCGTAGTACACAAACTATGTTTATATGAAGAAAATGCTGTGCATCATTACTAAAAGCAGAAATCTTCGTTTGCTTCTCTTGTTAACTTTCTTTGTCCTTTTTTATTTGGCCCCATATAATCATTTTATTCATGTCTCTCAAGCCAGTATTTGGGGCAGGTTAGAATTAGATATTCACGTTACACAGATTGTTAATTTTAAATTTCAATGGTGAAAAAAAACAAATAATAATAAAAATTTATTGATGTGCAATGATTTGTTTGCTAACTGCAGCCGAACCCGTCGACCATAGACAGTTGAATTAGCCAGAAGACTTTGATAATTAAATCATTAATGAGTATTTAAAAGAAGGTATTATTTTTAATTTATGAGCCGACCCAAGTAGTGTATTGTATTTCCCAATATTCCCGGGGGGGCTAGTAGCTTGAAGCTTCCCTGAAGTTTCATGATGAAGAGGCTATAAAGTGAAAAAAATATTCAAAAGTATCACTTTGGCTGGAGGGAATTTCTGGGTAATATCTCCATACAATGAAATTTCCTTTTGAATTGAATTGCTTTAATTTGTTTCTTTTGAACTGTGACCCTCACGTTGTGTACATCAGGTGTACATAATATTATGGCCACTTTGGAATCTTATCAAAGACTGAAAGTAATATGTGTTAACATGAAATGAGAAAGAAAAGGAGGAGTGAGAAGCTACCAGTTTCCTTTGCTACTCCGAGTAAAGAGAAAAAGGTAATATATAAAGTGACACAAAGTCACAAACCAAACAACTCCAAAGTTATTACTAATATGACATTTATATATTTCAGTTCATTTCTCAGTCCCTATCTCCACCACCAATTTGTACTCAATAAACTTTCCAGAAGTAGAGCCTTATCATCAGTTGGCCACAAACATTTCAAAATTGAATTCGCCACTTTATAAATTTTTAGTTTATCATTAAAAAAAAGTTGTGAAAATAAAATGCACACATATATAGTTTTTCAAATTTCTCAATGACTTGTTTATATTGTATCTCTGCAGTTTTATATCTTTCTTCTTCCTAACGTTTGTGACTAATTCAAGAATTTAATTGTCAGACATAGATGTAATCAAACATTAGTTCGTCTTAAGCATGATGTTTTTTATGATATTTTTTTTCTCATGACTCACGCGCTCATTAAATTTATAGAAGATTTAAACTCATAACATGACACCTAAGAAATATTTAAAAGAGGAGCACGGCGTCATTAGTTTACAAGGCCTCGTCTCCTTAACAGGGATTAGCAAAAGAAACACTTATACATATTATTTAAAGATAAAAATACATTTGTCAGATGCCAAACGTGTTTCTATTTCTTATTAATTAATAAGAGTATATATATACTCCCTTCGATCCTAAACATAAGATAGAGTTAATTTTTTTTGAAGAGATTAAGGAAACTAAATAAGTTATTTAATCATATCATATGTTGTGTATCCTTAGATTATATATTAGTTTATTAGTCGAACTAATTAGTTTGTTGAAAAAAATAAAAATAAAAATATTTTAAAATAATTTAATTAGTTTCTTTAATTTCTCAAAAAAAGATCAATTCTATTTTATATTTAAGATCAGAGGGAGTATATTAATTGGATCTATTTATTTTTTGAAAACTAAATCTTCCATGAGAACTCAATCTGTTCCATTTTGTCTATGACAGATTCCTCCATTTCTTGTCCATGACTCATTCAATTCTTTCTTTCGCCTCATCACACTCTTATGAACATATCTCTCTCTCGAACGTACATTTATTCTGTTCAAACTTCAAAGTTAAAAGAATGCTAGTTTGTGCCCACAACTCAGTATCTGTTGAATCTGCTTTTTGAAAAGCTGTCAACCAACTTCTATTTATGTCACTCACTCGGCCTTCACAAATTCATTGTGCTTTACTTTTATTGCAGAAAAAAGAAGAAGAAAGAATACACATTATATTCCCTCTGTTCTTTATTACTATAGGTTTCAAATAAACGATAGAATTAAAATTAATTAAAAATAATAAATATATAAACAAATGTATTTTTTATTATGCCTTTATTTGTGTAGAGGATTAGTGAGAGAGAATATATGAAATAAATACAATCAACAAGAGGTAAAATTGAAAAAACGTAATAAATATTTAGATAAACATAAAATAAAACTTATATTTTGGATCATACTATTCACAAATTTAAAGCTTATTTTATATATAGGGTTAATGTGCGAATTTGACAACGAAGTTTTAACGAAGGGGTGTCTAGCAAAATTAAACACAAAATTTTTTAAATGGGATAAAAATAACAAATCTGTTAATTCTCCCAAACTCCCATTACTTTCTTTTTTGGGGACATATGTGCTTTCTAACATAATTACGCCATACGTCGATTTTGATTGCGTTGAGGCAGAAGCTGATGTCAGTGGGTAGAGCCGGGAAAACGGGCCGAGCTCGTAGGGCCGAGCCCTTTTAGGCCCTGGCCCTTCAAGGGCCGGGCTTGCAAATTGTAGTCTCAAAAGGAAGTCGGGCCTAAAAGGGCCGGCCCTGTAGGGCCTCGGGCTTAAAAGGGTCGGCCCTTTAAGCCCGTTTATTTTTTATTTTTTTTGCTTGGACAGGAACCATGTTACATTTTTGAATTGCCTTATTGAATCTATATGTCACTCTATCCTCATATTGTATAGAGTATAATTTTTGAATATATTGTTTTGTCTAATTGAATCATATTGTGATTTTTGAGTATATTGTTCTTCTTATTTAGAATAAAATCATATACTATTCTGCCTGATAGAGTATGATTTTTTATGGAGGTTGTGATTATTTGACTACTTGAATCTACTCCTCAAAGTGAAACACAATCAAATGTCTTTGAAATTGATGATAGTGGCAAAGAAGGTGAAAATGATAGTCTTCATACTCATGTTGTTTAAAGGTTAGAGTATTGAGCTTCTTGCCTTCTTATACTTTGGCCTTTGTGTGAGTTATTTATGGACATGATTTTACCTTTGATTATCCATTAGTAACTGTGTTTGTTTGTTGCAAGAGACGTGTTATTTAAACCTTAATGTTGACAACATTTATGTATTAAATTAGAACTTTAATCATTGTTATTTATTAATTATATCTCTCTGGGGAAAATACGCAGGAAAAATAGTTAAATATTGTGAAAAAGACTTTCCGGCCCTGCGGGCCTGGCTCTGGAAAACTGTAATTTTTCTGACCCCGAGCCCTTTAAGGGCCGGCCCTGATTCCCAGCTCTATCAGTGGGTGTGGCAATTGACGTGCCACTGAGCATAAGCTTCGGGAGAGAGTCGAAGGGGTCGGCAACGTAGTTTAAGTCACCGGGGAGTCGTTTGCTATCATTCAAGAGAATATTGAGCAGAGAGAGGAAGTCAAGTCCTTCATCCTCATCGTCGAAAAATTGTGCCGTTGGATGCAGCTCCGTGACAGAGACAGAGACTAGTCAATGGGTTGACTCAGATACACAGTGTGAAGGAGGGGATGAGGTAGAAAGCTTGTGGGTCTCACCAAAAAAAATAAGTAGCAGAAGTTTGGAAGAGTTAACAGATTTATTATTTTTGACACATTTGAAAAACTATGTGAATTGTCACGCCCTTATCTCAATTTCAACCTTTTTCAGAGTATTTGAGGAAAATGATATGCAGTTCGGTGGGCAACACAGGATTAGCATAAATATACTGATAATATTTACATAATTACATAATTTCCCCCGAGGAGTTCATACATGATAAATTCAAATAATGTAGCCGCACAAGGCTACTAGGGTATCTAAACTCATCCCAGTAAAACGGAGACTTCTTCCCGTCTTCGTTCCACTACTGTAATCCCCTCGTACGGTACTCTGCATTGTTGTTTGCATATCTTATGTCGTCTCCTGTCTAAATTGTTGGTAGGGGAGTGTGAGATTCAAGAGAATCTCAGTAGGAAAAAGATACCATAATGCATGCATGATTGATACTATGTGTATGACATGTTAGCTTTATCTAGATGTATGCCCCATAATGACATTTTTGCACGCTCAATGTTTCATACAACAAGACTATGGCCACAGCGAAAACAGAAACAGAGCTTCGTTTCTTCAAATATGCTCTACACAATCAAGTAAAGCAATCACACACATCATTACACAAGCAAAGATATCAAATACATGTAAGTAAGGTAAGTCCCCTACCTTAACCCTTTGCCGCCTCGAAACGCGTGCCTCGATCTACGTGTAAACGGCTCGGGACTCCATATTCAATCCTACAATGTCAAATGTACTATTTAGACACTTTCATAGTGTTTCTGGGGGTTATATGAGTCTATCTTGAAAAATTACTAAAATACTCCCGGGGACCCGGCCCGGCCCCGCTGTACCCGGTCCAGCTATACTTTTCTCAAAATTCTAACCTAGGCTATCCTGACATATTTTCACCCAAAGAATCCATTTCCGGACTCGGAATTACCAAATTCAATATCAAATTATGAAATTGCCTTTGGCAACTCTACTTTTAGGGTTTTAGGGGCGTTTCCGTAATTATGCTTTCTCGGCCTTTTTCGAAAAAGTGCCCAACTGTAACCCCACCTAATTTTCGATCCTGAATTCAATGGAACAATCAAATCATTGAAAATCTAACTCTAAGATCCATTTACAATGCTGGTCGAAATATATGGGTTTTAAAGGGAAAATCGGGGTTTTTCGGTTTCGACTGCGTAAACGCATTCCTTTATACTCCTAACCACTTTATTGACTATTCCATTAGGTTACAACTACCATTTAGTATCAATTTGGGCAGCATAACACCTAGGCCAACCCATTTCCATAAATTGAAACAAAGGACAATCCGGTGAAACTTCACCGATTAAATTGTCCATAGCAGCCAGAATAGTAAATATACAAGAGTTTGGAAGTTACTTCAAGCTCCCTTTGGCTTTTCCTTTTCTTGGCTGAAACCCTAACCTTCCCAACTCCAAAAATCTTGCCTCAAACACCTCAAACAATATAGAAGATAAGCTTAGGAGAAGAATTATACTCGTTAGGTACGAATTCACCGAAGAAATCGACCTATCTCTTGAGTTTTCTCCTCTCCTTCTCTCTCTAAAACTCTCAAACTTTCTATCTCTCCTTGGCTGCAGCTCACGTCTGAAATGGTGGGAAGAAGATGATGATTTGCCTTTTATCATTTGTATTATAATATTTTAATCAATTGTTTAATTTTCCAAAATTCGGATTTTTACAAAGTTTTGGCAGATTTCTGCAAAAACTTTGAAAAATCATAACTAATTTTAGAAAAATCAAAATGAGGTGATTCCAAAGCCTATAGAACCCTTATTGAGTCTAATTTCAAGGAAAAATATATAATTTTACTGAATGGAATCACAAAATTTCCAGAATTTCAATCTTTGCATATTGTTCCAGAAATTTCACAGTTTTTCTGTGCTGACTTCAAAAATTCATATATTTTTGTATATAGCTCTAATTGAGTCATATGACCTATCAAATTAAATCTTAGGATGTCTACTTTCATCCTGTAAAATTTCATAATTTTTTCTCATCATTTTTTCATTAACAATCACATGACAAGCTTACTACCTCATAGGCGATTTCACAAAAAACATAATTACTTTCTCCAAAATTCATCATTTTACTTTCTTAATACCCCAAAGATATAAGAAACATTAGAGAATATATTTGGGACACCTGCTAAATTGGTGCTTAGCAGTTTGCTTAATTTAGTCTTATTCTCAAGCCTCCAATATCAAAATTCGGGGTATTACATGAATATTTTTACTCCCAATAAAATATAATTGTGTTAGGCACATCTTCATTAAAATTTCGTTATCAAATTTACACCTTAACCGATATATGCATATATATATATATATATATAGAGAGAGAGAGAGAGGGGGGGGGTGTTGACCTTGGCTTTAATAATTCATGTGCTTGTCTTGTTGATTTAATGCTCTTTCTTTTTCCCAACTGGAACCACATGACATTATAAATTAAAGGGGCGTAACTAGTATACCTATACTGTTTTTTTTTTTTTTGCCAGTGTATACCTATACTCATTATAATGCTCACACTTATATTTCATTTCATATCTCACATATGCTACTTTTATTCTCAATTTTAATATTTCGAGTCAATTCATAACAGAGAAATTAGAGAGAGTTGCCCCCTTATTCTATACATTTAATTAATTCAATCTCATATTGGCCAAAAAATAAAAAATAAATCTCATGAACTTTAATATATGTCAAATGTACCCTCTATTTGATCGAAAATGTACCCTCTCTTGCACAAATGTGGTGTCATGCATATTATACAAGATTTTGGGGCTAGATTTGGTGGTTCCAGATGCGTAATTAAATTCGTGGGGCCAACATTTACTATCACATCATTAAGAGCTTTTCTACTAACCATTTTATACTATCAATATATAAATAACTTTCCTTTAAGAAAACGTGTGCTTTAATAATTCAAATTTAAAATATTTATATATAATAGAAATAAAATAAAGAAAAATTATAATCATGATCCAAACAAAAGAAAAAAAAAAGAAAAAATGGTCCTTTCAGATTTTAAAATGAAAAAATAGTCCTAATAACTTGTCAATGAAGCCCCTGGACTTGTCAATGACTCGCACTTGAAGTTGTTAATGGAACCATTTTTTTATTTTGAAATCTGAAGGGACCATTTCTTTAATTTTTTCTCTTGCCTGGGACCTGACTGTAATGTTTCCTAAAATAAATGTAATAATTAAGTATGCCTTTTAAAATCATTTTTAACATCAAAATCAGAAAAAGTCTGGGAAATTACACTCAAGTCTCAAGAAATAAGAGAAATGAAAAAATTGTCTCATGAAGTTGTTGATGCCCGCTCCTAAAGTATTGAGAATCAAATCACTGATAATAACATTCATGATAATAAATTCTCCTTTGGTTAAAGTACTGATAATTTTATTATTACGAGTGTAAATGGTTTATTAACAAGTGTAAGTATACACTGTCGTAAACAAGTAATATAAAAATGAGAGGATTATCGTTCTCATGATGATTGATCACTAAATACCAAAATGGGTAATCTTAATTCTATTTAGTCGATCGATTAGTTGGTGATTGAGATTATAAAATTAAAAATGATTAAGCTATGTTTGGAATAACGTTTTTTTGGAAAATAAGTGTTTATTACGTAAGTCGAGATAAAACTTCTCTCACATACTTACCTCGTATACCGTAAATCACGCTTTATAAGCACTTAAAAGTAAAAAATACACAATCCCAAACGAGCACTAAATATGAATGCAATTAATATGAAACCATCTATGAGAAAAAGCCTTAGTGATCAGATTTCATTTAACAAATTTCGGATTGAATCACCTATCTATTCTAGTCCAATTTATTCCACATGATTGATAGCCGGATTTCCTTAATTTGATTACTAGCATTTTCCAAGGTTAAACAATCCTATAATTAATTGTTAATCTAATATAGCCCTATATGAATTAAAGCAATTAATCATGTATTAAGATTTAGAAAACTCATTAACACTACACAATCTATATAAATATATTCCTATTTTATATGCAAAATATGGCTTTAATTATAAGGTCTACACACATGTATCTCCTTCCGATCCCAACATACATATTGAAATCACTTAAAAGATGGTCAATCAATTGAAAGCATTAAGAACAATAATCAAAACTCAATCATAGAGGAAAAATTAAAACTAGTCTTTATAAGTTAAGATTCAATCCATCATTAATAAGCTACATCATCACCCTAGGAAAATAAAAATTTAGCTTATGATAAAATTAAAAATAAAACCAAAATAAATTGAAAAATTCATAAACATTGCATAAAACTTAATTATTAAATTCTAAACATAAAGATACAACTACAAGATGCATAAAAATGGAAAATTTTGCATGAAAATGGAAAAATTTAGCCTTTCTTATATGAGGTAAAACCTTCCATGTAGGTGACAACCTATATCATCCATGAAGAAGGTTAACCTAAGCCTTCCAAGATGGAGGCATGCAAGAAACAATATAATGCATGAAATTAACTCTAAGATGGTGTGTCTCCTAGTGTCTTTCACTCCTCTATTTATAGATAGATGGGGTGCAAAAATTTTCACTTGTTAGGCATGAATTTTGACTTTAAGCCATTAATGTTGACCTTGTGGCAACCATGCTTCTTGATTGCAGCCGAATTTTGATACTCAGAATGGTAGATTTTCACGTTTTGATTCGTATGAAAGTTGTAGCTTTGGATCTTAGCTTGAAAACGCATGTGAGAGCTCCTCATTTCAACATTTACAGCTCAAGTTATGGTCAAATTAGTGGGCAAAGGTCAAACTTGGACAAATTCACGTTTTCAACTTCCAAACAAAATTTGAAACTCTTGAAGACAGAACTAGGTTTTGGCCTCAATAGAAAAATTGTAGAAATTTTTCTTAGCTTTTTATCCACATAAAGAACATTTCAATCTGACATCTAGAGCTCTAGATATTATTTATTTATCAATTACACCTAAATTCAATACATTAAACTCAAATATCATCCACAAAATTATCATATAAGGAAAAATAAATATGCTAATATTTTACTCATCATTTATCTTTTTTTTCAAGAATAGGATTTGAAAATATGGCTGAACCAACAACTGAAGGAGGCTCCAATACTCAAATTGTTGGTGGTACTACTCAGACAAATCAACTTGTTGCTACTGAGATTAATGAACCCACGACAGCTAGAGTTGGAAAAAGAGAAGCTATCAAACCGATGTCCAAAGCTTAGGAACATTTCAGTAGATTTGTCAATGAGGCTGGTGAAGTTAAAGGTAAATGTAATTACTGTGGAACTAAGATTGCATGTGATCCTAGACTTAATGATACAAGTGCACTTAACAATCACATTAAAGTCTATAGAAAGAGGCCCCCTCATAAGAATTTACACAAGCACACTTTGATTTTAATATAGAGGGTAATAAAATGGGTCTTGCTAATTGGAATTTGATCAAGATGCTATTAGGAAAGCCTTGTCATGCATGATAATAACTGATGTATTACCATTCAAGTTTATTGAGGGGGCTTGATTCAAGAAATTTATATTTTGTGCTCAGCCCAAATTTCAGATTCCATCAAGATGGACTGTAGCTCGTGACTGTTTTGGGATTTATATGAATAAAAGGTTAAATTTAAAGATTTTTTATCTAGGAAAAAGCAAATGGTGTGCCTCACTACAGACGCTTGGACTACCATACAGAGAGTAAATTACATGTGTCTTACTGCTCATTTCATAGATGACACATGGGCTTTGAAAAAGAGGATATTGAATTTCATTCCCATTTCTAATCATAATGGGAATGATATTGGAATGGAAATTGAAAAATGTCTATTCGAATAGGGAATTGAAAGAGTGTTGACAATTACTATAGATAATGCTAGTTCTAAGGATGTAGCTCTGGGTTATTTGGAAGATAAAATCATAAAATAGGGATATGCGGTTATGAAATGTAAGTTCTTACACATGAGATATGTAACACACATTCTCAACTTAATTGTCACTGAAGGGCTGAAAGAAATAAGGAGTTTAGTGAAAAAAGTAAGAGAAACTGTTCATTTTATTAGGCAATCTCCCATTGGGAAGGAAAAGTTGTGAGGATGGAAATATTAAAAGTAAGAAAATGTTATATTTAAATGTACCTACTAGGTGAAATTCCACCTATTTGATGCTGGAGACTGCACAAAAATTTGAGGCAGTGTTTAAAAGATACAATATTAACGATCCTTACTTTAATTTTGATATTCAACTTGAAGTGGGAGCGCCTGAAAATGATGATTGGAAGCATGTTAGAAGGTTAACTGTGATGTTAGGTCATTTTTATAATAGGACTTTGTGCATTTTTGGTTCTTTATTTGTGACATCTAACTTTTTTTTTCCTGAAATTTATAAGCTGCATCGATTTACGAAGAGTGGAAGAAGAGTGATGTCATGGAGACAACAAATGTAGCAAAAAGAAATGAAAGAGAAATATGATAAATTGAGGAGATCATTTGAAGATGAACAAACGTCTTTATGCTGCTACTATTCTTGATCCTCGATATAAATTAAAATGGGTGCAATTTGCTTTGTCTAATATGTATTCACATATAGTTGGTGAATAATTGGTGATGCAAATTAAACAAGTTGTGATTTCTTTATATAATGAATACAATCAAAGTGTTCGTTCATCAACACAATTTGAAAAAGTGAGCTGTTGCTATATGACATACAAGAAGATTTTCATGATGAAGACCCTGATGTAAAAAAAAGAAAATTGCTTCATATTGAGGAGCAATTATTCATTGATGAAAATTTAGGTGAAAAGATAAGTAGAACAGAGATTGATAGGTATTTGAACAAAGAAATTGAAGTTAGAAAAGATGATTTTGATATTTTAGGTTGGTGGAAATTAAATAGTCCTAGATTTCATGTTCTTTCTCAAGTAGCAAAAGATGTCTTAGTTATGCCAATTTCCACGGTTGCCTAAGAATCCACATTCAGCACAGGAGGAAGAATTTTAGATTTATTTAGGAGCTCTTTAACTCCCAAAGTTGTACAATCTCTAATTTGTGCTCAAAATTGGCTTAGGCAATCATTAGCATATCTTGTTGAAGAAGGAGATGACGATATACAAAATATAGAGCTTAGTAATGTTTTTTTATACTTCATGGAATATAGCTTTATAGTGTTAATACTATATTTATTGTGATATAAGAAGTTTGATCATTTTTTTAATTTGCTAGATTTGCAAAAAATTGCATTGGAGACAAATGTTGATATCTTCTAGCTGCAATATGGGAAACTTGAGATTTTGTGAGAAATTTTCCTTGCCATACTTATAATATAATCATTACAGTATATCATTTTTCTTTTGTTTTTGTTTGATTTTTTTTCCTTTCTGTCAATTGTAGGTGCCATTCAGGGGGCATTCATGGAGCAAGGCAGAATTTGATACATACATACATACATACATACATACATATATATATATATATATCAAGTTTTTTTATGTTTATTATGCTTTCTTTTTATAAATAGATCAACTTTAAATTTTATGAATAGTTAGGCAATATGATAAGTGATCCAGCTTGTATTTTGAAGTTAGGCAATTTGATGCTCCAGACCTCCAGTAAAGTAATTGTTGATTATGTTAAGTGCTTGTATTTTAAATGCTTGTGGCCATGGGCAATATGATAAGTGATTAAATGTTTGTAAATTTTGTTGTGAAATGTCTTCAAATGTCTTCTTGTTCATTGGTTTTTGTTGCTAAAACCTAGCCTGTATTAATTATCTTTGCTGTTAGAATCTTTCTTTGGGTAGTAGCTTGTTTTGCATTGGATAGGCTTGTAGAGAAAAAATGAGCCCAGAAAGGCCCAATAACCGAACTTCACCAACAACCAAACCGAAATAAATTGATTAGTTCGGTTTCGGTCATTAAAATGCCTTTTTATTCGGTTGTTTGGTTTTTTCGGTTTCAATCGAAAACCGAACCAAACCCCGAATGCTCACCCCTAATTGTAGGAGCGTTGAAAATGAGTGAACTATGCTGGTGAAAACAGTAGAGTAATTCTTTTTGTTTCTTCCTCGATAGTTGTCCTGTCCATTTTGGCATTTTCATATTTTTCTTTTATTTTGTTATTAATATTATCGTTAAACTTACGGGTTGACTCTCGAATTTACGGTTTTTACGTTTTTAGCATATAAAATTATGTGGAGTTTCTCTTAAAATCATGCTAATTGTTAACTTACTCTTAAACTCATACTCACTTTTTCGATTTGATAATGCTTAGTGGCTTTATATATGAATTTTATAAAAATTTCTTTATTGAGTATGATAAATTATGAATGTGGATAGAATTCATTTGAATTATTTCAATTTTAAAAATGTGTAAGTCAAGTTATTCTCATTTTTTATATTTTAATTATATACTATTACTACCTTTTAATTGATTAAAATAAAGTTTTACGAGTTTATGATTTAAATTCACAATATGAGATCATGTCACTGTCATGAATTTAGGGAACCAGTTTCAGTGCTCATTGTAAGGACAAGCACCGAGAGCTCTTCATTAAGGTGAGATCCGCACAATTTGAATGGTTTAGATTTAAAACTCTTAACTAATGATTTTTAAATAAAAAAATCATTTTTTAAAAATTTGATAATTAAGAAATTTTATTTATTCTATATTCTATAGACATTAAAATATTTTTTAAAAAAAGTAAAAATAGAAAAAAAAATTAATTTAAACCTTTCAAATTAGATCTAAATAACCCATAATGATAAATAGGTCTTGTGCTGCTCATTATCAATGTCAGCACTGAAATTGATTCGCACGAGTTTAACAACTGTCACACTGGTAGTAACTCATCAAACTCAATTAATTAGCCATAACAATTTCTTTCTTTAACTGCTTCTCATCATAATAAATTACTCCTGAAGCCCTTGTATAAAGAATCAAATCAAAGGCAAACCATAAGCCTGGACCCTGACACTAAATATTAGCCAAGTACGTTTTTTTCGTATTAATTAACTTTTCCTTTTCTTGTTCAGTTGTTTGTTTCTTCTCCTTCTTCTTTTTTTATATCCTTAGTATTAACTGGCAATACGCATTAAAAAAATGAACACCGCTTCGGTTTCTCCTTCACCTTGAGATTCATATTTCACCCGCACAGACAGAGAGAGAGAGAGAGAGAGTCGTATTAAATGGTAATGGGCCTGTCTGAAAACCAGACTTCTCATTCATCTTCTTCCTCCTCTGAGTTTGCATCTCAGAAAATCTAGACCCTTCAAATGCTGGCATAACCTCCGTTCCGGGATCTTCTGATTATGTCATATAATTCCCAGAACTAGCAAAAAGTTTTTTCCTTTTTCTCTTTTTATTTGTGGGTTTCTTCTAAAGTTTCGGTCTTCATTTCATCTCTGCAGAAATGAGAGACGTAATCTCTTGTTTCAGCGAGAACTCTGTAAATGTGTCTCCTTATTCTTCTTCATGTTCTACCTTCTCAAACAACGCTTGTATCTCTCCCACTCTCATACCTTCGATCCAAAACTCAGTTTCTTCCGTCTACAAAATCACTCTTTGTACTCAAAAGCAGCTTTTAATCACAATCACTTGGACTAGAAACCATTCCAGTCAAGGACTCTCAGTTAACTTCAACGAAGACGGCGACCCCACGGCGGCGATATTCAGACTCAACACCAATTCAAGGTTCTTCAGGAAGAAAAAAAGCAGCAAATTTCTGGAATCTGGAGATTCAAAGATCGAGCTATTCTGGGATCTTTCAAATGCCAAGTACGAATCTTCCCCTGAACCTCTTGATAGGTATTGTCTTGTAATCCTCGTTGATTCAGAAATAGCTCTGATTGTGGGTGACATGGCCGAAGAAATTGTGGCTAAGAAGTTTAAAGCCAGTACTCCGATGGCCAAATCCTCCCTGGTTTCTCGTAGAGAGCATTTTTCAGGAAATACCCTTTACACAACAAGGACACAGTTCTGTGAAACTGGGGATTCTCATGAGATTTTTATAAGATGCAGTGGAGAAAACGAAGGGTTGAAGAATCTGAAGGGTCCTGTTCTTACAGTTTGTATTGATAAGAAGACAGTGATAAAAGTGAAGAGGCTACAATGGAATTTCAGGGGAAACCAGATTATTTTCATTGATGGGTTGCTCGTGGATTTGCTTTGGGATGTTCATGACTGGTTTTTCAATTCATCATCTTCTTCATCATCATCGCCTTCTACAGGGTGTGCTGTGTTCATGTTCAGAACTAGGAGTGCGTTGGATAGCAGATTGTGGTTGGAAGACAAGAATGTTCAGAAAGAGAAAGACAAAGTCGATTTCTCATTGTTGATATATGCCTGTAAGACCCCTACATGATGAGGGAAAAAATTGGCCTTTTGCCTGTTCTTTTAAAAAACCAAAAAAATAAAAAAACCAATTTAATTTGTTATTCTTTCTGTTTCTTTCTTCTTGATTTGAACTCTTTTCTTAGGTTCTTTATTATCATCAGAGTAGATAGAGAAAATAATTTGAATTCCAACCGAACAACGAGCTATTTTAAGCCCTTCCTCTGTTTTCCTCTGGGTTATTTTTTTTTGCCTGGACAGGGATATGAATAGGAAAGTGCTGAAATATATTGAAGAGTTTTAAACTTTCAGAATGCACAACAGTGTTTCTTGGGATTTAGATAGAAATATGACTGAAGATGCAATCCCATGAATGAATTATTATCATATCCTGAGCACACATTAATCTAGGAATGTTGCTGAGAAAACTTGTTCTGTTTTTCTTGTTCTTACGGTTGATTATGATCGGCCAGTGATGGAGACAAGAACAGGACAAGGTGTGATTTTGATTAGGGATTAGGAATAGGATTTTGATTATATTACTTGTTTAAGATCATATTTGGATTCTTTAAAATATTTATTTATGTAAATCAAAATAAAACGCATCTCATATATTTATCCCATCGTAAAACATGAATGAAAATCTGTTTTTACAAAATCTTGTTGATACTCCAAACAAAATAATTTTTTAGGGAGTTTGTAAAGATTGACGAAGATGAAAGGAATCCGCAGGTGATGTTGAAATGGGGGAGGGTTTGTCTTTAGTGGGCACATAGGTGGCCAATTCTATGTTGTGAGCTGCCATGACATGTTTTTATGACACTTCTTTATGTCTATGGCCCCTCCAATAAATTAAACACTCGTTGATACTCCACTTCCTCCTTCTTGGTAAAATGGACTCTGGCAGTTTAAGTACAAGTCTCGATTTTGAACCTACATGAATGTAAAAAACTTTTTTAGAAGGGTTTTGCCAATTGGGACTAACAACATTCGAATATGATCTAATCAGATAGTCATATAAAAAAATAAATAATAAATAAGTTAAAGGTGTTGAGCTCTTACTTTTCCGACAAAAGATCTGCATGGTGGAATCAAAATGGCACATGATGTAAAGAAGAAAAGGGGTATGTTGTGAGGAATTCAGTGTGCTAGAATTGTGGCTTGTGCACATTCACTGTATTTTCTATTCAGAAAGGCTAATCAATCATACGCATATATCTCTTTGATTTAGCCTACTATAGTTTGGTTATCCTCCATCGCACTCTAATGATCGAGTAGGCCAACAAAATGTTTCCACGTTAGGTTTATGATTAAGTCTTTTAAGTTGAGAAACCCTATAAATGGAGAACTTTGTAATATACTTTATATGATGCCAACACCACCATGAATCTTGTTGGTATTAATTAATTATTTGCTCAAATCTTCCATAATTAGCTCGCTTTGGTGCACAAATTTCAGCGTGTAAGGTGTAGTAGTTGTAATTCGTAATAAAGCTATATTGTTAGTTTAAAATAGCTTATTTTTAGACAATAAATGCTTATAAATCGTGATTTACTGTATACGAGGTAAGTATGTGAGATGAGTTTTATCTCGACTTATGTAATAAATGTTTATTCTTGAAAAATAAGTTAATCCAAACATGCTAATATCATCCTCATCATCCCGGCCATAACAACAATACCAATATTTTTTTTTGGGCAACTAACAACACCAATGTTTTTTTTTTTGCCGGAACAACACCAATATTTTTCCACTGAATAAAATCACCTATATGATTTTTCTCCCCTACACTCATGTATCCTTTAAATGGAGGTAATCTTATTTAAGACAAAATCGGGTACTAAATATGAGTAGCTTTTTCAATAGAAATTTGAACATTGATTTGCCATGTTATGAGAAATTAGTAATCAACCATATGGGTTAAGTGCCTGTTTGAATTAGCGGTATAAGCTACTTTTTCAATATAGTGCATGTTTGGGAAAACGTTTTATACAGGAAATAAGCCCTTATTACGCAAGCCGAGAAAAAACTCCTCTCACATACTTACCTCGTATACCATGAATCACGAATTATAAGCACTTATTGCCCAAAAATAAGCTATTCCAAACACGCACATAATTTATAGTATACGATGTAAGTTTGTGAGAGAAATTTTGTCTTGACTTGTATGAACGTACTTTTTCACCGCTTTCTCAAACATGTCCTAAATGATGTTGTTGTGCTTTATTTACCACAAACTCTTTCAACAGAGAGAAGTTTTTTTAAATCATATTTATAAATTATATCATTAAAATTATCACATGAATATATAATTTCACTCTTAATTCACTGTTATGTAGAGCTGGAGACTTTGTTCTCTCATAGGCTATATTGTATATAAAACAGAATAAAGTTAAAAAATTGTTAAATTTTAAAACAGTTAATGAGTTAAAGAGATTCGAGGTTTTTTTTTTTGTTATGTCAGGAGTTAATTATAATTAGAAGTAGGGAAGTATTATTAATCAACAGATTTCGACTATTAATTTTTGTACGCATCTTTTTTATTTTCTTCCTTTGTCTATTTATAGGGTTAAAGACTGTATGCTCATTGTCAACACCTGTTTCCATTTCGATAATCGAAGAGTAATAAAGACGAAATTCAAAGGGCATACAGAAAAGTACAATTATACTAATAATAATATTCGTTTACAATTATGATATCGTTCGTCGATGAAAACAGAAAATACAGCGGAATTTTTAATATTTACAATTTTTACCAAAATATCACAAAATAGACTAATTATGACCACGTTATTGTCCTTGCCTCGAAACACGTGCCGTTCACTTTCTGACGTCTATGTCTTTTCCCTTTGCTCTATTGGTACCCGCTGAGGTGTTTATTTTAAAAATAGGGTGAGATTCCGGAGAACCCCAGTAGAAACATGCTATCATTCATAGAAAATGCGAAAAGTAAATATGATATATGCCATGTATGCACCAATTAATGAACATTATAAACATATCATCTGCATGTATACATGAGTAAAGCCCAGCCCTACTATTCTGTACCGGTTGGGTTTTCACCAACTCCAGTGTAAGTGCCTCTGACACTTCTGGCCATCTCTGGGCAAATCGTGTTAATTAATAAAGCGCATTTACAAACACTGGCATCCACACAATCACATAACTTATGGCATAGTATATGAAGGATAATGTCCCTACCTCAAAGCTTTAATATCCCCTTTTAAATGTGTCTTGAAGAACGTGTCGTATCCGGCCTCCAAATCGGTCTTAAAATATCAAATGTACCAGAAATAGGTCATAACCTATCCAAGTATCATTTTAGACTCTTCCATAGTGTTTATTGTGATTATATTAGTCTATGGTGAACATTTACAAAAATGCCCCCGGGAACCCGGCCCGGCTCGATGGCACGTTTTTCCAAAATTTTGACTAAGGCTATTCTGACTTATTTTCGCCTAAGGAATCCATTTCCGGGCTCGAAATCACCAAATTCAATGTAAAATTATGAAAATACCCTTGTCAGCCCCTATTTAGGGATTTTAGTGGCGTTTTCGTAATTATGCTTTTTTGGCCTCTACCGAAAAAGTGCCCAACTGTAACCCCACCTATTTTTACCAAATGAGTCCAATGGAACCATTTATTTCATGAAAATCCAACTCCTACTACTAGTTCTGGTCCTGGCAGAAATATTAGGATAAAATGGAAAAAAAATGAGGTTTTGTTTTAGCTCCCAAAACTTGTACTTTTCCACTTCTAATCCTTGATTAACTTATTTAAACACTTCTTAAACATGATTTAAAGGATTTTGGGCAGCATAACCCCTTAGGCTTATGGTTTTTCTAATTTTACAACTCAACTCAAAAATCATAAAAACCAAACAATAATTATCAACAACAACTCAAGAAGGCAAGTTCATGAAGTTACCCTCTTTGGCTTTTTGGTTTCCTCTTAATCTAGGCTCCTCCTCCCTTTCTTCTTGATCTCAAAGTGTCTCTTCACCACCATAGATTCATGAGAAACAAGAGTTTAGAGAAGGATTTCATGGAATATCATAAGGAAAATGCTTAAAAGACAACACTTACCTTAGCTTCTTTTTCCTTGAGCTCTCCTCTTCTCTCTATTTCTCAAGCTCTCTCTTCTCTCTTTTTCTCTATGTCTTGGCCAAATGGTGACTTGAAAAGAGGAAGGAGTATGTTTTATTATTTTGATCTTCCATCTTCCTATCCATTGATTTGATCAAGGGCTTCTAATGTGACACTTGTCACACTCTTCTCTTCCTCATAATTTCTCCATTGTCTTGCCATTAATTTAATTCAATTGCTTCCTTTGCTTCCTCCTAAAAATCCGTCCCTCTCATCCTCTCTTACAAGACAAGCTAGCTTCTTACATGTAATCAAGTGTCTTCTTCCAATCACTCAAGTATTCCACTCCTACACTCAAGCTTCTCTTCATGCATTCACCATACTTTCCTTTAGGCTTTGTTTGGTTCAACGAAGGTTAAGTTAAGTGAGGTTTACTTAAGTTAGGTTAGAAGAGGTTATAATGTTGTTTGGTTCAACGAAGGTTAGGTTAAGTGAGGTTTATTTAAGTTAAGTTAGGTTAGAGGAGGTTAAAATGCCCTTCTACATATTTTCCTTCTTCTTTTATAATGTATTTATTAATAATAATTATTTATATAAAATTATTATTTATAAAATAATTATTCGTGTAAGCATATAAATAATTATTTATAAAATTATTATTATTTGGAAAGTTCATTGAATCAGGAGGTCAAGTTAGGCAGTGTTGGAATTTTAAAAAATTGTCATGGGCAATTTAGTCACAATTGAAGACAAATATTCTCTCACCTAGGAAAAACCCCAATTTTGGAGGTTTCAGAACCTAGGTTGGGTTACCACTAGAAGACAAAAAAACATCCAACAACTAACCTAACCTCCTTCCAACCAAACATCACTTTTTTACCCCCAACTTACCCCAACCTAACCTAACCTCCAACCAAACAAAACCAACCCCAACCTAACCTAACCTAACCTCCAACCAAACAAAGCCTTTGTGTGCACTCAACCTTGCCATACTTCCCTTTTTTTTGTGTGCACACAACCTTGCCATACTTCCCTTGTCATCATTTAGGTCTAATTGGGTTTGACTAATTTTTCCCCCCTTATTTTTCTATGTATTGGACAAATTTTAGGGAAGGTAGAGGAGAAAAAAATGTTTTTCCTATATTCCATAATTCATATAATTGACCAATATATAATTCCCCCTAATTCCCCAAATTCTTGATTTATTCTATCAAGAATAATCCCATTTATGCATTTTCTTGTATTTTCCTTAATTAATTGAGATTAACTCCAATTAATTAGAAAATAATTAATCTTGGGCTAAATTGATAAAATTATGATTTTGCTATCCCTTTTGTATTTTAATTCAATTTTTGAATTAATTTACCCATTTCCTTATGAATATAAATATTTCACAACTCACAAGATCCAAATCTATGAATATTCACCATTTTATTGAATTATTTAAATAATTACAATATAATTTTTGGTAAATAAAATTTAGGATGTTACACTCATTATTTCTCTCTAGTACATCGTATCCAAGTATTAATACAAAAGAAACATTAAAGAGCAGTACTGTTAATGAACATGAGACTCCTAGTTTTCTCACTGCAAACTGCATGATATATATATATATATATATAAATCAGAACAGAAAACAAGGATAAAATGATAGAGTAGCGTTTATTTAGTTGAAGAGCATATATCTATATCTATATATATATATACGTGTGCAAGTTGCTCTCTAAGTTGTGTAAAATTATCTGGAATCCATGTGACGTGACAATGGCCGAATTAATGGGTCTACATATATTATATATGTACCCCTCAACATATGGTGGGCCACTAGGTCAAAAAAAAAAACATATGGTGGGCCTCTATCGATCTGTTTTGGTCCTAACTCCTAAGATTGTTTGATATTTTTGGTTTTTTAATGAATAAAGGCAATCTGGGTTTTGAAAGGACTAAATGAACAGACACAAACTTACTTCTAGCAATCCAACTGGCATCCAGAAATTCTTTGTGGTTTGGTTACTTGTTATCTTGCCTTCCACAACATACTCTGTATTCCACTTAAAACCGTCCTCGTCATTCCCAGCTTTTTTTTTTCTTAAAATAATTTGATTAAGGTTATCCTTAAGCCACTTTGAAATTAAGAGCATAAAGAGTTTTAGTCTGTTCTAATAAATACGTTTTTTAAAGCTCAAACTTGTGTTCTTTTTACGATGTGAGATTGTTTATCATCTTAATCAAATTGTTTTCCTCTTTATACTACTTCATGTATTCTAAAATATTTGTTATTTTAAAGTTGTGCATGAAAATTTAAGAAAGTTAACAAAAATGCAGTGATGTTTTTTTTTAAATTCCCTTTTTTATTATATTGTCTACAAATAAATTCTGAACTACTAAAATGTAAAATTGTTGAAAAATGAATAATATTTTTTCAATGAATGCATTTTTTAGATAAATTAAATATTTACCACTGTATCATTGAATAGTTATTATAGACCAATATATAAACATATAGAATAAAATATATGATAAAATACAATATTTATATCACAAAACATGCAGCTTATTTATCAAACTTATAAAAAATAACATGGAAATTTAACTGAAATTACAAAGAGAAAAAAGGTTGGTAGAGGCCACTGTAGCAATAGCAAGCAACCATTTTATCTTCCACACGATAGAAGATTCATATTCATTATCACTACTACTACTGTATTGCAATCCAATTTTGGCAACATTAATCATTTTCTTTTACTGTACATTCGAAACTTCTTCACAATAGAAGATCTTAGCCTAACTTATTTATTGATATATAATTTAGTGTCCCACGTTAGTATTTTAGAGATATATGTTGTATATGTTATAATTAAGTAATTTATTTAATTTTAGCGAAAAAGATACTCAAATAGTTTGAACTTCAAAATCTTAAATCATTTATTTCCTAAAAGTCTGAATTGTCAGTTGTTATATTCTTTTCGTCAATTTTATTATTCTTATTGTCAACAAAACCAATTTAAGATTTTAAAGTTCAAGTGGTATTTAAGTATCTTATTCTCTTAATTTTAGTATTCTTTCTCAATTAGATAAATATATCTTACGTAAGGAGAAAAGAATTATATTACATAAACCATGTAACATTTCTAAATTAATGTCATCATCAAGGACTCTCTGACCCTACAAGAACTCAATCTTCTGATACACTTGCTTATATTTCCATTACAAAAACCAGCACACTAATAATAGAAACTACAGAAAAGAAGACGTTACCGATGGAACTTGTAGACCCACTGGAGGATATGATCTCGTCTTATGCAACAAAAGAAAAAGGGAGAATTTTAAAAAAGACCTCATGGACAACTTATTTGTTAAATGGGACCTGTGAAGATATCTTGCACACGGAGGGAAGATTTCTGCACACGGAGGGAAGATTTTTGCACACGTATAGGGAAGAATTTTGCAAGGAAGATCATCTGCACACCAGGAAAGATATTCTGCACACGTGGAAGATAATCTGCATGTGAATGTCCCATTTGGCAAATAAGTTGCCAATGAAGGATTTTTTCACAATTTTACTAAAGAAAAAATAGAAAATATCGTCAAATAAAAACAAAACCAACAAGTAACAAATCTTTTTCTGCACATTAAAATCAAAATTCACTTACTGAATTCTTTGGCGTGGCATAGACACTTCAACCCAGCTCCACAGTTCCCATGAGGTTTCTCAAACTCCTTGCACAGATCTGGAACATGATCTGGAATGTCAAAAGAAATCCTCGTACCCCAACTTATATCCTCCGTAGCTGCTAACATTTGAAGAACTCTTATGGACCCACATGTAACTTGAACAGTTCAAATGCCTATGATGAAACCCCTTGTTAATTTTGTGAACATCCTTAACAACTAAACATTCATAAGGCTGAGACGAGTATAGTTCTCTGCAATTATGAAAGAGTGGCAAAATGGGTTTTTTATTTCTTCTTTTGATGGAACAGTTGAAGAGAAGAAGTGAATCAGATTCTGGAGGAGAAGGAAAACCAGCAGTGACAGACAGAGGAGAAACATACTGGAGAGAAGAAGAAGAATGTGATATTGTTAGTGTTTTAGAGTTATAATTGATGGAAGTGACTTTGAAAAGACCCAGAGATGTTCTGAAGTAAAGGTTGTGTGATCTGCATAGGGTCATGTTCTGAAGTAAAGATGATGTTTGGTTTATGATCTCACCGCAGAAGCTTGTATGATTGTGTTGGGGCATGCAAGTAACCTCAAGCATGAGGCTGAACAAGAGAACAGAACGAAGAATACTGAACTTCTTCATATTCTGATCTTTCTTGTGTTGAAATCTGAAATCTTGAATCTTGTTTGAGTAGGGTCTTCAAGAATCCACAGTTACGTTTCATTAAAGTTGGGCCCATGTGTGTCTCTAGATTGATCTTTGTAAGAAAGGTTATATATTGCTCTGAGGAATCTGTAGCTAGACTACAAAATTCAATTAACTTTTTATGTGATTATGCCGGGTCCCTTTAAAATGGAACCTTAACTTTTGGCCGTTAGATTCCTTTTTCTTTTTTCCTTCCTCCGCACTTTGTTTCTCTCACGTTTGCTTATTATATTTTTCTGATCCATGTGTGATTCAAATCCCCCTCACCACCATGGATTCTCATTACCTAAAGTTACATTTCCGAGTTACCTGCTTTTTCAGGTCATTTATATTCTTCTATATGAATTAACAGAGACTCAGAATCATTTACTTCATCAGGCAATACAGTATTATTGCCAAACAGCAACTCCATGATCTATTAATCAGAAGGGAGAACAAAAGACCTCGTGGTTCATTACAAGTTGAAAATACTTTTGAGAACTGACAGGCACAAAGAAAACAAAACAACACCCATAATTTTACACATACTTAAGAAAACAGTTTCCTTAAAGATGGAATCTTTACTGCTTCATTATTATTAGTATCTTCTTCAGGATCATGCAGTGGTGGTAGCAGCAGCTGGTGGCGGCGGCGGCTTAACAAGATTGGTCGGGAAATCCAGAAGCACAAGCTTCTCAATAGCAGTAGAAAATGTTGCAGAGAATTCCACATGATTTGGGTGACCTTGAAATGCAACAAAGTCTTCCTTGCTGTTAAATGCCATCAAGAAGGCATGAGTATAACCTTGTCTTAACATCTCCTGGCTCTCAATGTCCTGTCCCCTGTTAAAAAAAACCAATTCAGTCATATTAATACTAAAACAATTCATATATCTTCTTTGAATTTGAGTTCTAAATGGTAAACAAGTATATATCAAAAGGGAAATGGTCTGATTTCATGCTTACCATTCAAAGTGTTTGACAGAATCAATCTGAGAGACCATCTTCTCCATGCCTTTGATGAGATCTTCAACGGCCACACCATCCTTGAACTTAACAATCACAAAGTGCTTGAACTCTCCCATGGCTATGGCTTTTACTTCTTCTTCTTCTTCTTCTTCTTCTTCACTACTTATGGATGTCAAATCTTGTCACTGCCCACTCAAATATATAATGCACACAAAAGGGGCTTGTAATATATGAGCAAATTTATTTGCACGTCAAACCTCTCAGTCCTTATCCGTCCCTTGTCATATCAGATACGCTTGACACTTCAAAATTATACCAAGACAGTATATTTCATGTTTTTACCGCGAGTGTTTGAACTTTGAAGTCCTGTTCAGGTTAAATGTGGGCTTAAACCTTAAAGAATGGAAACAAATCTCATATTAAATAAAGTTGAAGTAAATAAGAGATAGATAAATAAAGACCTTTGGCCGAGTGACATTAGTTGTGCCCTATCTGGCTCAATCCCCACACTCTTCATACCATGTGCCTGCATATGATTTCTCAAAAATAACCTTTTTATTACGGGGGATTGTGTACATCGGAAGTGACTTCTGTACTTTACTCTCAAAGAAAAGGATCATCTTTTTCTTTTTGTGTGTTGTTGTATTGAGATTTTAACGATCCAGATTTAATATATTTTTATAATATTATTTTTAATATATTAATATTATAATAATATTTTTATAATATATTAAATATACACCATTAAAATAGTTCAAAAGAAAAAAATAGGATAATCATTTTCTTTCAAGGAAATGATGGAAGCCGGGTCCGTGTACATCAATTACTCCTAAACCTTATTCGGTGGAAACCTTATAGATTAGGCTGCTTTTTTTTTTTTTTTTTTTACCAGAAGCTAAGATTGAAGGGGGGAAATGTATATAAAAAAAAAAGGATTGAAAGGACAGAAACCACAGTAAAATCATAGAGGAAAGGTACAAGCTTTGAAACAATATAGACCCACTAGTGGGGAACACATTGGGTCTATGCCACTGTAAAATTTGTCTTGTCTCATTGTCTTAGCACATGAATGGGGCCTCTTTGGTGTCATTTTCCGTTGCGAGTTTAGGTTTGCGGGTTGGCCTGGCCTCTGTTCAGAGGAAGCAAATTCCCAGCTAATCTCGAGAGCTTAGCCTATCTAAGCCGTCCACGAGATTTGTTTAAGTTTATTTTTATTCTTTTAAAAAAATTATTTTAATGGATACAAAATTTAAAATAAAGATAATTTTTTTACTAACATTTTTTTTTTGAAAAAATGATTTTTTATTTAAAAATCATTAATTAAAAAAAATTAAATCTAAACGATTTAGATGGACCGAATTCTTCCTTCTCATCCTTTGCTTTGGATGAGCAAGGATCAGCAGGAAAACTGTTTCCCTGTTCAGAACAGCACTTATTATGATTTTTCCCTTTGGACCAACCTTACTTTCTAAATTATTCCATGATCAAATTCTTATCATAAGCATGGATCATCTTACTCGCTAAAACCTGCTTTATAAAAGGGGGCAAAAAGAAAAGGAAAAAAAAAGGAGAACGCTTTTTTGACACTTTGTGTTCATGAGACGGTGGGTTTTTTTAATTTAACTTTAGTGAGATTTGCAGAAAAAGCACGGTGGGACTTTATAGACATTTTCCTCCATGTCCTTGCCATGTGCATCAGCACCAAGGAATATATTATGATGACATGGTAGCTAGGAATCTTAGAAGAAGGGTAAGTGACTAGTTTCATAGGGTATAGCTGAATGGAACCAACACTTCCCAACGTTTTACGTAAATATAACAAGTACGTGTTATGGTTTCTGGGCCGATTGCTTTAATTTTAGTGGAAAGGAATTTAACCGTTTCGACACCATGTTTTAAGTTTAAGTTTATGTATGTGTTTGATATTATTTATTGGGTTAATAAGGACTTATTACGTAAATCGAGATAAAACTTCTCTCACATACTTACCTTGTATACCGTAAATCACGATTTATAAGCACTTATTACCTAAAAATAAGCTATCCCAAACAAACACCATGTAAATGAAAAAAATGGTAATAGAAAAACTACTTTCAATTGAATTTGACAACGATCGAATCTAACCAAATTGTAATATAGAAAAAAGAGTGTTATGATTTTTGTCAAATTTTTACAGTTTGTTGTGTATTTAGCGCAAAGCCATCTTCCATATATAGAACACATCTGCAGGTCTGATTTTCAGATTCATTCAATGTCCATTTTCTTCGCCAAGTCTAAAAATTACCAAAAACATGTTTTTCGGTCGAAAGTAAGACACATTAAAGAGGTGGTAAGTGAAGTGTTGCGTCATATAACTGTGTTGAAATAATTTGGACCAACAGGGAATCCGTCCTAATCACTCTTTATCGGACAAGTTGCCTTCGTTGGTTTTGGAATTGTCTTTAACTTTCTTTTTCCTCCTTTAAGTTTGAAAATTTCTCTTAATTATTTCATATCAGGATTTCAATCATTTAATGATACGTTTAATCAATTAGTACAATAATTTGCTCGAGCATGTATTTACTCACTTCCTATACAGATTACAATTAATCACCGTCTTTTCTGGATAGGGACACAGCTTTTCTTCTGCAGAGGATCCTGAGATGGCAAGGTAATAACAATAAAACTTGCTGATTTACTATGGTGCCAGAACTGAGGATAAAGGAGAGGTGGGGCCCTCTCCAATGAGCTCAATCTAATGTCAGGATTATTTGGAGTGCGGTCAAATCTTCTTCCACTAAGGTCAATATTTGTTGGTGGGACAGACTTTTATGAATAAATCAATTTGATAAAAACTTTTCTAGAAAATATATTAAGAAGTTAGTTTCAAAAGGCTCAAAGAAAAGTTAAAGGCCGAAAATCAGAAAAAAATTGCTTCAACTTTAACATAACTTCTCAATAAAAGCTCATTTGCTCTAATGTATTTAGATTAATTTTTGAAAAATAGATTATGAAGAAAAAATGAAAAAATAATTTTAGAGAATTCTAAGCCAAATAAATTTTGTGAAAATAATGATTTTTATTAGAATGCTTGGATGGTTTCAATAAGCTTTTCTGAAAAAAAAAATGAAAAAGGTGAAAAAAGAAATAGCTTTTCTAAAACCATGGTTTCAGGGCCTAAATCATGATTTTGAATCAGAAAGCACTTTTTCTGAGTGTCTATTTAGATTAGCGGTAGAAATTATTTTTCTAACGTAAGTTACGGACTACAAAGTAAGTATATAAGAAGAGTTTTATTTAGACGTGTATGAATATGCTTTTTCAACACTAATTTAAACAAGCCTTAAATTTTTCACCTGTTTAGACACTTTACTTTTAAAACCATGGTTTGAGCTAAAATTATAATTTCAAAAGTGAAACCAAACACACACTTTAGATAATAGCTCCTCAAAAAAGGTAGAAATTCAGTTTTGAGGAGCTTCCTACCTGCATCCCAAACAAGCACGTCATTGAGACAGTCCAGTGAACTTTGAAGCAAGTTTCAGAAGATTATGAAGCAGGAAAACACTGAGACGAAAATAATGCCACAGAATTATAAAAATCTGATCAGTTGACATATTTATGTTATTACAGCATGGTTGAAATCAAAGACAAAGGATAGCAAAAAAAAGAAAAAAAGAAATCAAAGACAAAGGGTGCAGGTAAGAGTAATTCAGAGATGTAACAGAGTAGGTTTGGTTGGTACACGAGGGGGAATAAGGCAAACAGTAACAGCGTGACCAGCTAGTTTACTGTTTTTCACCTTGTTAGGCTGAAGCGTGTGTGTGTGTGTGTGGCATCAATTATTGAAGCCTTTCGGTCTCAGCTCTGACAGATAGGGTTTGAAGTGTACGTTATGAAAAAAACATGGGCCTCTTGACCACAAACATCACATATGAACCCACCATCAACAGCATACACCTCTCTTTTCTTGAACTATGGGTTAAATGGGATCCACCACGTTAAAATATTTTCTCCCCAGTAGCAATTAGTATCTTACACTAACTTTTTATGTATCCATTATCGAAAATATGTTTTTTTTAGTAACATTCAGTATCATGAAGTAACTTTTTATACATCTGACATGTATATCAAATTGCACCAAAAATTAGTATAATACTGGGTTTTACTGGAAAAAAAATACTTATTTAAGATCATATTAAATGTAATTTAGCCCTTCAGCTATTACCATTACTTGGTCCCATATTCATTCTCACTGCAAAAATTGTACACTTACCCTATTTACGCCATGGTGAAAGGCCGGGGTGGGGAGGAGGTGCTTTGGAGGGGAAAGAATGTCTCCATTGATCTTTTAATGTAACCTATTTAGTTTCTTTGATATCTTTAATTAACAAAAGACATCAGACTCTGATATGAAGGTCAGATGGAGCATTATGAGATCGAGCTTAGAACCTGTCCCTTATCGCGGAGGTGTCAGTTTCATTAGGTGATGTGTAATTGGTTTTATCGTATGATATTTTATACATGTATTTATTATCCTATTATTGAGTCAGTTACTTAATTGCCACTTGTACAATTAACTTATTATGTTAGTAACGCTGTATATAAACTACTTAGGACATAGTTTGTAATGCAATTTGTACTACAAACTATGTCCTATATTTAGGACCGGAGGGAGTATTTTTTAGCAGTGAATAATACACAAGTTACTTTTTCCCAATTTTGCACATGTGAACTACATGTAACAAGTGGATAGAAGGAATTGTTTGATGCATAAGAAAGTTGCTTCGAATGAATCATGGAAAGAATGAGAACTTTAAATGCGTCGGAAATTACAATTTAGGGTTTTGAATTAATTTTTTTATGCTTGAGTTTTTCTATAACAACCTTTTTTTTTTAATCATGCCAATTGAATTTGAAGAAGTTGAGTATAATAAATCCTATGTGATCCTGATCGAATTACTTAAAATATATTACTCCACTCTTACTAGATTAGGACCTAAGCTCGATTTAAGAGGGCCTATGATTGAGAGATGTGTGTTCATATAGAGAAAAGCCTGCCAATAAAGGTTGGTTCAGTTAATAAAGAATTTAGTTTATAATTATAAGGTTGTGAGTTCGAACCTCATCGATATGAGGGCCTTGTTGGTGAACAATCTATAAGTACCTCTGTAAGCGTTTTTGGAGCTTGCAGGCATGCTCTGACCCTAGCTAGTGAGCCTCCGGGATCTAACTCACCTAACCTGTTATCTCCTCCCTCTAAAGCGATATCACAAAAGGGTTTTCCCTTCTTTACTTTCTTTAGTGTATTTGTTGTATAACGTAGTCAAGGTCCGCATCGGTGCTTCGGTTTCGTATGGGTATTTCAACGAGTTAATAGGATTCTAGGTACACCCGAAATTCTTACAAAATCAGTTTAGATTATATAAATTTAAAGCTTTTAAAATATAAGATCTTTAAGGGTAATATTGTTTTTTGAGACAAAATACTATTTTTTCTTCCCCCTATATATATATATCTTTCTTTAGTGGATTTTGGATTTTTTTTCTTCCCCACAAAGCTTAAAAGATACCATTCTCTAAGCAAAAAACATCAAGTCAACAGTGCTATATACTACAGGCAATGCAAAATATCATCACAGCTTCAACTGAACAGTGCTATATATATATCTTTCTTTAGTGGATTTTGGATTTTTTTTCTTCCCCACAAAGCTTAAAAGATACCATTCTTTAAGCAAAAAACATCAAGTCAACAGTGCTATATACTACAGGCAATGCAAAATATCATCACAGCTTCAACTTGTTCCTCTTTCTTTTAAAAACCAAGCGAACACGTTTTTTTTAAGTAATTCTGAGTTAGAGAATAAAGACGACAAAGCTAGGGTGGTTACCACTTAATTTGAAGTTGACTAAAGATATATTTCGTTTTGTTAGCCGATAACCCATGCAATTAAATAATAAATAATAGCTAAAAGAAGAGGATATACTAAGTTTTAAGGATTCTAATGCTTGCAAATGATGGCTATATCTTTTTCAACAAATTGAATGTGAAAATGTTGGAAAAGTATGGACATCATAGCAAAATAATTATGGACATCGAAGACCGTAAATAAACTGTTATGACAAAACCATGTAGCTAAACAAGAATTCGACGATTATAAGTTGCCTCCACTTACCATGTAAATTATAAACACATAAAACACCAAAGACAAGAAAAAATATACACAATTTTGTTTGATACACAAAAATAGAATAAAACCAAAAAAGCAAAAAAAGACGAAAGATGTTTTTGTAAATGAGAAACATATCGTGTGATCCTGAATAAAGATGTCGTAAAAATATCAGTTGATACAATTAATAAAGAAAAAACAAGCATGAAGCATTCAAAATTTGAAACAGTGATCGCAGCCCACGAGATTTATTAAGTAATGCAATTCGATCAGACGGTTGATAATTGGATTGATACAACCTTCAATTTCATCAACGAACAGGCGATTACACACACACACACACTCTCTCTCTCCTGAAAAGAGGAGCTATTTATACATGGTAATAAAGAAGAAGCACGTGGGTATGAAACTTAAAAGCAATTCTTGAACTAATAATTGTTGGCAATAAAAATAAAAAACTAATAATTGGACTACTGATAGATCGAGACCAGTATCTGCGGCCTTAATTTGTCATTAGTTCATATTTCTTTCTTTCTTTCTTTTTTGTTTAAACGAAAATAATGCATCTTGATCAAGTGCATGCATCTTTAATTAATTGGTTGTCTATGAGAGGACATAAACATAATTACATGCATTTACATACGGACAATACTTTGACCTCTATTATATATTATGTTAAGTTCTCCAATTAAATATTATGATGTATTATTTTTTTATATGGGTTTATAATTAAATAATTTATCACCATGGGTGTCGGTAACTACTAACTAGACAGGGACCGCCATTACTATAAATAGCTAGTCATCCCCCGTGGTGGAGCTGTCGTTGTCTAAACTACGTCCATAAACTCATATACATTAATATATCTATCACTCGATCATAAACGGTCACATGATTCACGAGACCCTCGTGATATATATGTCTAGTAAAATTAATTATAGTTTTCTGCGTAGAAAAATGGGAAAACCTTCCTTCAACTTTTAACTGCGTGCCCTCCTTATTCCACATCTCGTCAACTATACCTCCTTCTTCATCATCAAACGAAATCTTAGTCACAAACTTTCAAACCTCGGACTTGGCATTAGTCACAACTTTCAATCCTCGGACTCGGCATCTCTCTCTCACACATACACCAGGATATATATATCGCAAATGACCTATAGACTATGACAGTGCAGGAGGTACATGCATCCCCTCGTACACTATGAAAGATAAATAAATTATTTATTTCTATCATTTTTTTTCTTTAAACTAATTTGTTTGATTTATAAACTGATATATAATCTAATAATATATAATATATATTATGATTAAATAATTTATTTAACTTTCATAATCTCAAAAAAAATAATACTCTGATTCTTATATTTAGTCATCTGACCATAAAGGCAAGTCTATTTGACAAGGAAAGTCGTCGTCGAAACCGAGCCAGACAAAAGGAGGGCTAAGAAGCAAGCCCTCCGCCATATGACGTAACAGACTCGGCATGTTATACAACGCTTCCTCGTCCAAGAACTCATCACCTTCTTCGTTCTTCTTTTCCTTATTATCTTCAACTGACAAAGGCTTTGTATTATTAATGTTGTGATGATGAGCATTTGAGGAGGTGGCGATTGGTCTGAAAGCATGAGCGGCTTCAGCTGCGGCTGCTCTGATGTCGTGGGCGGAGGATGAGGTGGCGGCTGGGAGGAGCCGAGCCAGGTCGGGGAAATTGAGAGCAGCCGAACTGCCTCGGAGAGCTAGAGCAGCCACGTCGTGTGCCCTAGCCGCCATTTCTGGATTAGGGTAAGTGCCCAGCCAAATCCTGGACTTCTGGTTGGGTTCCCGGACTTCACTAACCCACCGGTCGCCGTTTCTTCTCCGGACACCATGAAAGAATGGATGTCGAGTCTCCCGAAATTTCTTTCTTCCTGCTTTCCTTTTGTGAGATGCAGCAGAGCTAGGGTTTGGTGTTGAGCATGGAGAAGAAGAAGAAGATCCATTCTCAAAATCCATGACAAGAGAGCAATAACGAGGCGCCAAGCAGATGTTTATAATTATATGTTTCAATAATTAATGAAACCGTGGAAGAGTAAGGGATATATATACATACATATATATATATACACACACCGGGTTATAAACAACTTTCTCACTCATGGTTGACCTTTTTTTATAAGCAATTTTTAATAATTAATGAAATCATGGAAGAGTAAGGGATATATATATATATATATATACGCGCCCGGGCCTGCTCAACGGATTTATGAGCAGAGCATGCTCATCCCTCAAAATGTGAGGGAACCCATTTTTTTTATTTTTTATATATTACCCCTTCGGTTTTATTTATAAATAACTTTCTCACTCATGGGTTGATCCCTTTTATAAATAATTTTCACTTTTTGTCTGAAAATGTAAGCTTCTTTTTCTTATTTTACCATCATTAAATACGTGTTCTCTCTCATACCTTATATTTATTATCTCTCATACTTTTTATCTATTCTCTCTCCTATGCTCTTTCATAAATAGGGGCATATATGAAAAAAAAAATATAGTTTTTTTAACACATTTATTATTTTTAACTATCAGTTCGTTTTACGCAATCAAAGAAAAAGTTGCTTATAAAGAACCGGAGGGAGTATTGTCTGGTTGGATTAAATTGTTTGTTGCACTTTGAAGTATTTTTGGCACCCATTATCCAAAATTAATTAATTTCTAGCATATTCAGCATTCAGAAATATTTTTTCAATACCCGTATTATTCTGAAATATTTTTTCAATAACACCTGATATCTGGGAATATATTTTTAGTGGCACCCAATGTCTTAAATTAATTAAATTAATTAATTTTTAGTGTATCCGTCACCATGTAGCATTTTTCTAGTAGTACTCGCTAATTGAAAAAAAAAATATTTTAGGATACTGGATGCACTAAAAATTATATAATTTGAGATATTTGATGTACTAAAAGAATACCTCATGCTGTTAAATACAATTTAATTCAAACAAATAAAAAAAAATAATGAGGAAATTTATAAAAAAAACCCTCATTTTGAGGATGAGCATTCCTTACTCATCTTTTGGATGAGTACGGAATGTGAATCCATATGCACCCCTCAAGGATCAGGGCGTGAAACACGCCTACTTTGGCACAAAAAGAAGAGGGTCAATTTAAATCTTTACCATCATTAAAAGTTTATAGGGAGGGGTGATAAGAAAGATATCTTAGATATTTTTTTGTAAAATACTCCCTTCAAATTTTATACTGTACTGTTCTTTTTTATAAGAACTCAACATTTAAATTATCATGGTTCTTTTTATAAGAGTCCAATAAAATTATTTGAATATTTATTAAGTTTTTTTTACCCCTAATTAATTATATGTATTACATTAATTAAAAGGTTGATAATACTTATATTTATTTTATTTTTCTATCTTACTTGCCCCTCATAAATAATGTCATACTTGAAAAACAAAGGTTATTTTAGGCATACTTATTATTTTAAACTAATTTTAATTATTTTTTTAAACATTTAATTATTAAACTCTTATAAATAGAGCCGAATGGAGTAATTATTTATAATCAGATTCATGATTGGGAATGAAAAAAATCATAAAACACGTGGGCATATATACTAATTAGTAGTAGAGACACAAGATGCTCATAGTAAGTGAAGATGGACCGATATTATTGAATGTATCTGCAGCATTTTTCTTTTTTTTGGTATAATGTGTCTGCAATATTAATCACATATTCATCAGTGGGAAAACAAGACAAATTTCTAAAGGCGGATGACAAGATAAGGCAAGGAACACGTGCTTATTGAAATTATTAAATTAATCAGTAGTATATATAAACTTTTTTATCTGCAAAACATGGATAATATGCGCCTTTAATCTGTATAAGTGATGATCATCCATATTATCAATATAAATGATGTACTTATTTACACAAATATATAAATAGCGGGGATATGAAAAGGGTTATCTCATATATTTGTTCAAAATTAAACTTGAAATGAAACTGTGTATTATAATTTAAAAGAAATTTAAAATAAGTTTTTTTTTTACGAGAAAGATATAATGTATGTTTGAGTTATTGTAGAAGCTGCTTTTCTGACGTGATTTATGAAATACGAGATAAGTATGTGAGAGGAATTTTATCTTGATTTGCGTAAATGTGCTTTTTTAACTCTAATCCAAAGAGTTCTATAAGCCTGTGTTTGTTTCAGCGTTTTGTATAGGAAAAACGCACTTATTACGCAAGCCGAGAAAAAACTCCTCTCACATACTTGCCTCGTATACCGTGAATCACGAATTATAAGCACGTTTTGGACAAAAATAAGCCATTCCAAACACACACTAAGTTCTTATGCATTACCTGAATTAAAATTTAAAATAAATAATAAACCGTGTTAATCATAAAGTCTTCATTCGGATTCCTCAGTTGTCTCACATGGTTCCAAGGGGGGCGTTAAGGCTCGTGAGTGAGTATTTTCTTTGGTTTCCGTCCATCTTTTCACACCGCATCTGACGTGTTTTTGCTAAACCTGTATGTTTGAGTTCGTTTGAGAACCACGTTCAAATAAATTGAAATAAAAATCTTCTCAGATATTTACGTAGCAAATCATAAATCACGCTGTAAAAATAACTTTTACTGCTAACCTAAATGAAATTGGGAATCAAATCATGGAGAAAAACCACAAAAAGTCAATATATTTACACGATATAACCATACAAATATCTCTCATGCGCTCAAATTAATGAAGCCAGTTAATGCCCAAATCAATGGTTACTTTTTTTTGACCAGTCAAATCAATGGTTACTACTGGACGTTAGTTTGGACAATCGATATTTGATCAATTCGCACTCTATTCTTTCTTTTTTCCAAAATAAAAAACAAACACAGTGAGACCCCACCACACGGTAATGAAGGCTTTTTCTGCAACCTGGCCTTTTCAACTGGGCCACATTACTTATAACTTATCTCCTGACAGGTATAAATTCGAGAATTCAAATTTATATTGTCATTCTCATTCTTATAAGAGATAAGATCACTTACCATGTGGACCTATCACTTGTCGGTCAATTCACACTATTCTATTCTAGTCTTTTGAACTAATTAGTCCCGGCTAGTATCAATTATACCAATGTCAATATTAAATCTATAACATATTATATAGTATTTATTTTATAAATATTATGGCTCGTTTCTTTTAATATCGTGGAATACGCATGCCTATTTTTAGAGTTGGTTCAAAAAAACCCAAAAGTTATCCTTAAGATTAATTACTCAGCATCCACATAATAATACAAAAATTATAAAAACAGCACTATATGTATTGTTTGAACAATGCATCTCATTTCATATTCCATGTTCAGACTCGCATTTTTAGTTCGGACACAGAAAAATGATGTGTGTGAAAGATGAGCAATAATGGATGGCCAATTCTGCCCACTCACGTTTTACAAATACTTTACAGTTTACAGCAAATTTGTTAAAAAAAAAGAGAGTCGATATATAAAAGATCCTAAATTTTTAGAAAACTTGACTTGGTTTTATAGTATTCAATTTCAAATTTGGTATCCATGTGTTATAAGAGGAAGTTCATAGCTATGTGATATCTCAATTAAGTTGTACGAAATCGGTTATAAATGTGAGCATTTGTATATGCCTTTTTTATTTTTTTGCTCACTTTCCAAGAGTATACAAGGAAAAGAGAGAAAGAGAATTTTATAAATACTTTGAAATTATTTAAATTTAAATTAATATTTTTGCACTTCAGCTCAAACGCTTATAATGAATCATAATGCAAAAATATAATCCAAATAAATTAGAACCAACTTAGAAATATAAAAAATAAATTAGAAGACTTGACTTGGTTTTATGGTTTTATGGTATTCAATTTCAAGTTTGGTGCCCTGTGTTGTACGAGGAAGTTCACATATATATATATATATATATATATATATATGATGCATCAATTAGATTATATGAAGTTGGTTATAAGTGTAGGCACTTGTATATATATATTTTTTTTTTAAATTTTGACCACTTTTCAAAAGTATACCATCTTAATAGAGAAAAAGAAATTTCATAAAAACTTTGAAATTATTTAAATTTAAATTAACATTCTTGCACTCCAGCTCAAACTCCTAGAAAGAAACACAATGCAAAAACATAACCTAAACAAATTAGAGCCAAATTAGAAATATAAAAAATAAATTAGAAGCCTTGACTTGGTTTTATAGTATTTTTTTTTTTATTACAAACTGGAGATCAACAACTCAGTACAAATACAAAGAGACAACCAAATACACCCTGCTATGCTCTATCATCAATTTCCACCTCTTGAGAAATAGGTGGAGGATGATGAAAAATACAAAAGTTCCCTACAAGACCATGCGCATATTTGGCCAAACCATCGGCTAGCACCATATCCTCTCGAGGAACATTAATGAATTGAACCTGCCAATCTCTATAAATCAGATTCCTAATCTCCTCAACCACATCTCTAAAGGGATAGGCCTGTTCACATTCCCTAGTTGCAAGATTAATCGCCGGTTTTATAGTATTCAATTTCAAATTTGGTGCCCATGTCCAAACAGACACCTATTGTCACCCAACAGACACCTACTGCTCAGTGCTCACCAACCTTCTCCTCACCCACCTCCTACTCCTAAAGGGAAAAAATGTGTTTACAATAAAAGAGTGGAGTATGGGATGGGTATAACAATTGATAACAACTTAGGGAGAACTATGTTCAATGTAAGTTACTTGCCTAACTTCTTTTTTTTTTTTTTTTTGCTAGTACCTAACTTCCTTATTATACTTGTCACAATGTTCTTGTTTCCTGAGTTTGATATGGCTCCTTTCCATTCCCTTCTCGCCCCTTACCTTTCCATTACCCAAAACACTGCGTTTTGGGTAAAAAAAAAAAGGGTGGGATTGGAACCTTTTTTTAAAAAAAAAAATATAGCACCCTAAAATATTTTTTTTAGTACCACCCAATATTATAAAATAATATTTTATGCATCCATCAAGGAAAAATATTTTTCTAATTACAATGAATAATCTAAATTTAAGATACAAAGTGATGATAAAAAAATATTTCAGGGGATTAGATGAGGAAAAAAATTATTTTAGGATACTAGGTATTATTGAAAAAATTATTTAAAGTGCTGAATAAGTTAAAAACTAATTTATGATACTGGATGTTATTAAAAAAATACTTTAGAGTACTGTTTGCTAGACAGTAGTTGCTAGTGAAAAATTATTTAAGATGCTGAGTGAGTAAAAAATTAATTTAGGATGTTGGGTGCTACTGAAATAATACTTTACAGTGTAGTTTGTTAGATGGTAGTTACTACTAAAAAAATTTTTAGGACAATCAGTGTATCAAAAATTATTTTAAGATGTTGGATGCCACTAATAAAATACTTCAGGGTGCTACTTTTTTTTTTTAAAAAAAAAAGGTACCTAACCCCCCCTCTGACCCAAAATGGCAGTGTTTTGGGTAATGGAGAGGCAAGGGACGGGAAGGCAATGGAGAGAAGCCGGATTTCTCCAACCTGCCATATACAGCTATGTTTGGACTAGCTTTTTTTTTTTTTTGGAAAATAAGTGTTTATTACGTAAGTCAAAATAAAACTCCTCTCACATACTTACCTCATATACCGTAAATCATGATTTATAAGCACTTATAAATAAAAAATAAACTATCTACAGCGTTCAACACAAGTAGAAGGGGTATGTTTGGTTTAGCGATTCGATTGCTTATAAGTTGCTTTTTAATAGTGATTTACGGTATACGAAGTAAGTATGTGAGAGGAGTTGTGTCTCGATTTACGTAAAAAGCAACTTATAAGCAAATTTAAGCTCAAACAAACATGCTTGATGTCAGCTGGACAAAACAGTGGGACCCACATCTGTAACTTAATGGACGTTATCTTGTTTTAACTGAAGTTGCATTTGGGAACCATCTTTCTGTCATCATAAGCATTTATACCTCCCAAGGTTTTATTATGGTTCTAGATGCATATTCGAAATAACACTATGGTTATTTTTACACCTTCGCCCATTTTAAATTTGGTGCTCATGTATTGCTCAAGGAAATTCATGTCTATACGATACCTCAATTAGAATATATGAAGTGGGTTATAAACGTGAGCACTTGTATATGTCATTTTTTTTATTTTGCTCACTTTCCAAGAGCATACAATGTTAAGAGAGAGAGAGTTTCATAAAGACTTTGAAATTATTTAAATTTAAATTAATATTTTTGCACTCTAGCTCAAACAGCCATAATGGATTACAATACAAAAACATAATCCAAATAAATTAGAACGAAATTGGAAATATAAAAATAAATTAGAAAATAATAATCAATGAATTCAAATTGAATCCTCTAGCATTTATTAGGTTTTTCAGCGAAAAAAATTAAAAAATAATCATCAATAAATTTTGGATAAAAAGATCGTCAGTAATTTATTTTAAAGGATTAGTATGGAGATATAGAAATTCAATTATATGGGAATATAAAAAAAATTAGAAAATACTCATCAATAAATTATATTTATTGATTAATGGATTCAAACCAAATCCTATAGTATTTATTTTTTTAGCAAAAAAAAAAAAAAATTTAAATTATGGTAACTGATAACTTCCTATTTTTAATAGATTTGAGAAGTATTTTGATATATTTAAGAAGTTATCAATACTAAATTAAAGAGATATACTTGAGATTTTATGATATATCAATCAATTGAGCGCATCATTTGTGTGATTTCAAATTAAAATAGTAGTTTTTAAGTTTAAGAAAGAAACAATAAAAAAAAAAAATAATGAGAAGTTTTCTCAAATTAAAAAGAGAAAAAAAATTTCAGTAGTATTATTATTATTACTATTGTTGTTATTATTCTCTTCTTTGTTATATTTCCTTTTTCTTCTTTTCTCCAGGTGCGACACCCGTAGGAATTGTGGGTGTGAGACCTCCGATTGGAAGAAACTGGAAGAGGAGGGCGGCGGCTAATATATATGATCATCATCATCTTCTTCAAAAGGAGTAGAAAGGGATGCTACTTGAGGAGAGAGAGAAAGGGTTCGGATACCATTCTTCCTCTTCACGAGAGGACGAGGGTACAGAGATCAGAGTAGCCGCAGAACTAGCACTACTATAGAATTATGATATAATCATCCTAATGGATGTCCTAATTTTAAAATTGGGTAGTTAAAAAGGAAGGCGGTGACATTTTTGTAATTATGTGTACGTAGGGAAACCTTTAGATGTCCCAAATTTAAATTTGAGATGCCTAAAAAGTAGAGTTTAGATGTCCCAAATTTTATCCGGGATGCCTAAAGATTTTCACTGGCGTCAAAAAAGTAAATTAAAAAAATTTAACTTACTTTAGGCGTCCTAAATGGTTTTGATTTTAGGAGTCCTAAATATTTTTGGGACTCCTAAAGTCATGTTAGAAATTTTGACACGCATGAGACTTTTCTTCCCTTTTCTTTATTTCCATGTTAGAAACTCATCCCTCCTTTTTCATCTTTCTCATCCCCCATGACTTCTTTTCCCTTTTTTCTGCATTACCTTTTTTCTTTCATTCCCGTGACTTCGTCTTCTCTACACCATGAGTAAGCTTTTTCGTTATTCCATTTTCTTTATTACACTTCGTCTTCCTCAATCTTCTTCCTCTCTTCCTTTTCTTCATTCCCTTTTCCTCCACCTCCTTCATCTTCTTTGCTCTCATCCTCCGGCGTACACCTCCTCCACATTTTTTGCCCCTCCACCCTCCGGCGTAGACCTCTCACTTTCTTCATTACTTTCAGCCTCCAGCGTACTTCTCCTCTCCACAGTGCATACACAACTCCTCTAACGTCTTCTCTCCACCTTGGATGCACATAGACACCGTTGGCTGCCCTCTCCCCTGCTTTCATCAGGTTTATTTTGTTTTAAAATATAAATTTACATGAAAAATTAAGTTAAACTTGTAATGTGAAATTATTATAATGCTTTCAATTTATTTACATGATTCTAGTTATTGGAGTGTTTTTCGCTTGATTGTTTTTTTTTACCAGAATCATAAACTAGATGTTAGTAGTTATGCAATACTAATAATGTTTTTGTTGTATACGTTTGGAGCTTGGAAATCGAGGGAAATACATACATATATTTATTTTGATGAAATGAACAACAATTAGTTTGTAGTTGTGTGGTGACAAACATTTTGACACTTTTTGGTTGTTGTTATACATATATAATATTAGGTTGTATGAGTTGTTGTTATTACACACACACACACACACATATATATATATAGTAAAAAGATTGCAGTGCTAGATGTTCTTACCATTTTGTAAGGGACATTTTGTGGTTTATAAATCCATCTTCAATTCTGTTTCTGTAATTTTAATTTGCTGGGTAATGAAGAATATAAATAATCATTTTAAAAAAAATAAAACCTTTTAATGTCCCAAATTGAGATTTGGGACGTCTAAAGTCCCCCCGTGAGACACTTTAGACTTCCCAAATTGAGAATTGGGATGTCTAAAGCCTTGATTTACGGAGATAAAACAAAATTCAATTATGAAGGAATATAAAAACAAAACCGTGTTACATAAAAGAAGTAACGGTGTTACTTAAAAACAATACAAAATAAAGAGAATTTCATAAAGACTTTGAAATTATTTAAATTTAAATTAATATTTTTGTATTCTAGCTTAATGAGGTCATAGAAAGATCTTTTGATTAATAATATATCTAAAGATATGGGGTGTGTTTGGATTGGCAATTGGATAAGTGACTTATTTTTACTTTGACTTATGGAATCTTAAGATTGGAAACAAGTAAGATTGAATAAAATGATGAATGTTTGGATTGACGATTGGATAAGTGCTTTTATAAAAGTGAAAGATGTTTGATTTGACTTTTACATAAGTGGCTTTTGTGTTATTTAAGAGAAAAAATTGTAAAAATTATGAAAAATGAAGGGTTAATTGTGAAAAAAACCTCATTGGCAACTTAATTGCCAAATGGGACCTGGGAAGATATCTGCACACGGAGGGACTTTTTCACAATTTTCCCAAAAATTAACTTTGAAAATTTGGCAATGGTTCAATTTTAAATAAAATGCTTAAGAATTATGACCATCATGACAATCAATGCAAAAGGCACATATGAAAACAGCCGTTTCCACCTCCTTCTCATTTGTTAAAGTGGCATTCTTGGTGATAAATTGATTCAAACCATCCAATGGCGACAGTGTTACCACAAGGCACATACTCAAAAGTTTCATGCCGTTTACCCATCTAGATAACAGTTCGTTGCACATTCTTCACTTACAAATCTTTCTTTTCTCCAGCCACATAATTGGGTCCGATAATTCCAACCTTTAAACCAGTAGAGACCTTACCGAAAAAGACACGGCCAAAGGCATAAAACAGTTCTTTGCACACTCTTCACATACAAATCAGCCTTAGTTTCATGTACATTAGCAAAATACACAATACATAATTTTGCAATTGACTCATACCATTCTAACAGTAGAGCATTCTAACAGATCAAGTTTGGCAATGGTAAACTAAATAATAAAATTACAAGTGAAATGTGAATAAATTAGAAATTGTACAAATGTAAATTTGTTCTACGCATGCGTTGATAAATATCTCTGTTGACTCTAAATCCCATACAGCTTTTGTGTCTATATTTCTATACGAAAAAGGTCATATATCACATAGAAGACATACCAAAATATTCGCTATACAGTTTTATTAGTGCTAGTTGAAGTTTTCTAATCCACACTAATCTTTATATATACCTACAACAAAGCCTTCATTGATCAATGGTGGTCACGGACACTCTAGAATGATTTACGAGACACGTCACATTTTGTCACAACATTTTATCCATATAAGAGCTTTATAACCAATGTTATAAAAATAATAATAAAAAAAAAAGCAATCAAACTATATGATGCCACTGTTTCAATTGAAAAATTAATGAATAAATGCTTGAAGAATCAATTTGGCAGTGGATTATCTTTGAAAATTAACTAAAAGGTGTCATGAAATTTTTTTAAAATGCGTTATACCAGTGTAAAACTGAAAATACAATTTGCATTATGCTAGTGTAAAAATGAAAATACAATTTTCACTTCATAAAATGAAAAGATTATTGTTGAACTGAAAGGGAGCAAACCTTCAGCTTTGTAATTAGGCAGAAAAGCTCTGAAGTGAAGAAAATGCTTGACTAGGAAAGAGGACCAGCATGTATAAAGTCTTAAACCCGAAATAAAGCATAAAAAATAAAAATTACAGTACATATTAAGAAACCAGACACATCGCATGTAAAACTTAAAATCAAAAGGGCATACATGAGGATTAAGAAATCAAGAACATAGTAGTCATGATAACAGGTATCAAGCACATGGTTGAACAAGCATACTAAATGACCAGCAAGCTCAAAAACCTCCCTAATAAAGAACCATACACTTTAATAAAACCAAAAGAATGGTACATGCAACTAAATCTAAGAAGGGGCGTTTGGCAATCACAAGTCTCATATCATATGGTAGATGAGTCAGGAGTAATACCAAAAAAATAACCCCTTGGTTTTAGCAAACATAATACATTATGCAGAAGTCTCTATGCTTTCTCCTTGCTCTCAAAGCACAAATGCATGCAACTAAGTTATTCAGAAAAAAAAAAACAAAACAATGAGAGAAAGAATGAAACAAAAGAAATCCTAAAAAACCAATAAAAATAAAAATTAAAAAATATAAAAGTTCCAGATAGAAATGTAGTAACCACAAACACATTTCTCCCTTTTTTTAACTTCAAGAGAATGATCACAAAGACGTTGAAAAGATTTCTTCTGAGAGCAAAAAATGGAGGCTCGAATAGACCTTAAAATTGTCATGCTTTAGGACACAAATCATGACAAAGTTTGCATTCATAATTTTCAACACAAGGCCAAAATACTCCACACGAAGCAAAGGAAAGGAACAAACCACGAAGCAGGGGAAAATTCCAATGGCACATGCACACGGAGACAACCACACCAACCAGTGCAAAAGAAACGAAGAACAAAACCACAGAGGCGACCACTCGAACCCACCCAAAACAAGCAAACACACAACACCCATCTACCCACATCGCAGATCACAGATTAGAGAAAAGCAGAGCAAACATCAGTTGTTCGTTGAACATGGAGAAAGGAAGAGCAAACATACCTGAGCAACCAACAGCTATGACAAAGCGGGAGACAGATGAGCCGCCCCTTGACTACGTGAACAGATCACCGCAACTAAGCATATCCACCACTACACCACCTTCAACGGTAGATCAATATTTCAGCATCGGCCAACCTCAGAAGCTCAAAACCTTACAGACCAAACTCACCCAAACTGAATTGTACTCACAGATCGGCCACCATCAGCGTGTGAAGCTTCCCACCGGACTCCAGACAACTCTGTCGGACTCCAACACTAGCAGCCTGACCTTAAGACCAATGGCTATTGACACCGAAGGCCGCTATCATCGCCACTGCCGAAGTCAACAGGGCCCAGTTAACACATCGGTGGAGAGAACTATAGGAGCCAGCTGGAACTCGATTCAGGTAGCTGCCGAGAGTGGGAAGATCGGCATTGTTGCAGTCAAGAGCCACATAGAAGCATGAAAAAAGGCGGAAAGGAGAGGAGACAAGAGGAGAAGAGAAGAGAGAGAAATAATTTAGGTAGAACATTTAATGGCTTTAACGATAATATCCTATACCTATGACAAAAAAGCCACACTTTGGGGCTTATTCAAAAGTTACTTAAAAGCAATCGAATTCCATTAATTGAATGCCCAACCAAACGCGTCATATTTTTTTTTAAGTCACCATCTGACTTATCACCCACCAATCAGACTTAAAGGGCTCCAAAGGCGCGCGCGCGCGCGCACACACACACGGTTTTCAACAAAACAAAATGACTCTGTACAATCCATGTAGCTAATCTCATCTAGTGGAATAAATATTTTGTTGTTGTATTTTTGTTTTAACGATAATATCCTATACCTATGAGAAAAAAACCACACTTTGGGGCTTATCAAAAGTTACTTAAAAGCAATCGAATTCCATTAATTGAATGCCCAACCAAACGTGTCAGATTTTTTTTTAAGTCACCATCTGGCTTATCACCCACCAATCAGACTTAAAGGGCTCCAAAGGCGCGCGCGCGCTCACACACACACACACACACACACGGTTTTCAACAAAACAAAATGACTCTGTACAATCGATGTAGCTGATCTCATCTAGTGAAATAAATATTTTGTTGTTGTTGTATTTTTGTATTCAAGCTCAGATGCCTATAATAAATAAAAAATATAATCCAAACAAATTTAAAATATAAAAATAAATTAGAAAATAATCATCAATAAATTATATTTATTGATGAATGAATCCAAACTTAATCCCCTGATATTTATTATCGAATTGAATCCCTTGTATTTATTATGTTCTTCATGAAAAAAAATTAGAAAATAATCATCAATAAATTTTTTTTATTGACTAATATGGAGATAAAAAATCAATTATAAGGAAATATAAAAAAAGAAATAAGAAATATTGATTAATAGATCCAAATCAAATCCCTAGTATTTATTTTGTTTTTTTGACAAAAATATATAATTTTAAATTATGATAACTCATTAATTTACAGAGATAAAACGAAATTAAATTAGGGAGAATTGCTAATAAATACCTTTTTGGCAAATTAATTGCTGAATGCTACCATTGCACATAACGGAAGATGTTTTGCACATAACGGAAGATTGCTTGCACATTTATACCGAAGACTTTTGCACACACGGAAGATGATTTGCACAAAACAGAAGATCGCTTGCACACACGGAAGATCCTTTGCACGCTTGGTAGCAATCAGCAATTAATTTGCTTCCAAAGTATTTTTCAGCAATTCTCCCATTAAATTATGAAGAAATATAAAATAAAATGGTATTACTTAACAGAATTAACAGTGTTATTTAAAAACAAAACAGAACTTAACGCCATAGTCCAAGTATAATATAATATATAGATTTGAACTTGGTAACAGCACCACACTTAGTGGTCATCTCTTGATTAAAGCAGAAATATCACAGCATGACAACAAGTTAATTTGATCTTAAATCTCAAGTTAATTATTCGTACAGCAGCATATAGATAATAACCAAAAGTTGACAGTTGCACATATAGATTAAGGCAATTATCCCATTCGAAACAAGTGGCCGTGGTGGATAATTTCCCTCAAAAGTTGGTCACCACGAGTGTTGCACCAGAATCGCAGCCTGGCATTAAAATAATAAATTGGATACATCAAAACATAAAACGAAATTAAGGACCAATTTCCTTCAAGTTCTCAACTTCCGTTGGCGACCAAAGCTTTGCAACGCAACTAAGCAAATTTATTAATGGGAAAACATAACTGCAAAAGAATTCACTCTTTCTTCAGGTTCCCACGTCATTCTTTCTTCCCTATTCCATGGGACATATTATAGATCCCTCTTCCCTGTATAAACAGATATTAAAGCGCATGATAGAACAGTATATATAAGCAAAATATATATTTCTAATTAATTAACAAGAGACTGCTAGATGACAAGTTGAATTTAATTTAACAAGATATATGAAGACCAGATCATGAAGAACCATATATTTGAAAGTTAAAACAAATAATAACTTACAATGAGGAACATTGAAGATGCTGCCAAGACAAGTGGTATTGCCACAGAGGTAATCTTATCATATGGTCCTTTCAGGTGGGTGTATTTATGCGCACTCTGGAAATATTTTTGCTGCTCAATAAGCTTCTCTCTTGGTCTGAAGGGTAATTCTGACATCCTGAAATGGTGAAAAACTCAACGGACAGAAAATTAGCATGCCATGGCATGGAAGTGAAAAATATATATAATCAGATTTGTATTGATCATGATATAAGTACAAAACTTCTGACAAAGACAACCACCCTATTAAAAAGAAAAAGAAAGCCTAAACTCATTCAATAAAATCCAGCCTGAATGGAATGTGCAAAGAAAACAGAAACTACAGAAATTGAATATATCAATACTAAATTTTGTATACGAATGTGCCTGCTTTGTCAAATAATCAAAAGTTAAACAAAAGATGCATGTATGTAGGGGCGGCCAATTCACAATAGACCCTAGGCACTGGGGCTACCCAAATCAAGGTGCTTCAAATAATATAGAGCAGAAACCAAGTTAAGAATGAACCATAAGGAATGCTCCAAAAATTCAGACCCCGGGACCCCATTGAAGGATCAATTTGGGGGGAAAAAAAACAGAATATTACATTATTTTGGCCAAAATCTATGAATTCATTCGTTCCCAAAGTGCAGAGAGACAGATAATAACAATAGAAACATCGACACAAAAGAAAGGAAAACCGAATCAGTTCAACAGAAAAAAACCAAAAGCCCAAAAAAGACTTCCTATCTCTAAGCATATCCTCAGCCAAGATAGATTCAAGAGGGGGTGGGGGTTAAGCAACCCAATCTTTTGAGCACTTCCCCTTCGAAGCTGCATGCGCAAAAACCGCAGCTGAAATAAGAGAACTTGGTATCCACCTAAAGCAACCTGAGCTTAAGCTTTTGCCAAGATTGATGATAAACTCCACGAGTGCCAGACACTTCCATTGAGGAAGTGCACACTTTCCATTCACAGTTTGTACTAGAGGAAAACACTTCGATTCAACAGGTAGAACAAAGAATATCCCAATACCAGGTGGAATCCATCTCAGGTCACCTAATTTCTTGGAGAAAACATAGCACCGGGCTATAGCAACCGTCCACCTATCAATTTTACCCATTGCATTCACCTTCCCTAGATTCATTGATACAGATAAACAACTCAATCTCAGTCCGCAATAAGTAATACCAGGTGGAAGCCAACGTTTATCCCCAACAAATAGAAGAGCAACCTTCCAATTATAAGTCAAAAAATAAGATCAAGAATGATAATCAGTACAACAATGTCTCCCAATTTACCCACTATTGACCTCTTAATCAAGTGAATCCAAGGGATCCAGAGACGAGCAATAACACCCCACATCAGACGCCAATCACTTCATCCTTTATTCTACATTTATCACCGATCCAAATCTGGCCAGCCTCGATTTATCCTCCATCGTCCCCACAGATGCCAGAAAACCAGAGAGAAATCGGAACTCATAACGGAGGAACCCACCCACCCACGCACACCAACACACACACACACACCAGATATCCACCCACGTACACCAACAACGCGCAAATCGGATAGGGCCACTCAGACGAACCTCCATCGAAAACAAAGAAACTCTCCCTATCGGAAAAGAAAACTCACCCTACCGGAGAGAAAGACTCCCCCTAATGGAGAAGGAAGCTCTCCCTACTGGAGAGAAAAAACCCTAACGGAAGTTTACATTTAAATACTCATCGATATCAGGAAAATCAAATTGATCAAGATCAGAAAATGCATGGCAGACAATATATAAAATCACTGATGCAACATGCGTTATCATCATAAGATATTATGGATGCACCCACCAACATATAGAGAAGCTTACTTTGAATGTAGGCAATGGACTTCTCCCACCTCTTGTTGTCGATTTGGAAGGAACAAGATCGAGAAGGACGGCTTTCTAATTCTTTATAACCCCGTCGTCGAACCGAAACGATGGCGCCAAGCTCGCTCCTATTGCAATTTCCAAACGACGTTGCGTTTTTTTGCTTTTCACCAGAAAGTCAGAAACGACGCTGCGTTTGTTGACTGAAGCTTATGTTTTTCTTTTTGGTTAATTGGCAAAAATGCCCATATATTTTTTTCCACAAATGTATCTAGCATCGTGTATTTTTTATTTGAGGCCAAAATGCCTGTGAATTTCCTAAAATTGAGCAAAAATGCCACCTCCCTCAACTTACATAAATGATGGTTACTTTAATTTGGTGGGCCCATTATTAATTTTATACGATTATTTTAAAAATGGATACAATTTTCTCTTTTTCTCTTAATCTAAATTATTGGATTAAAATCTCTATTTTTATAATAAAAAAAAATTAGACGATTAAAATTTTAATCCAACAATCTAAAATAAAAAAAAAATAAAAGTAAAAGAAAAAGGAGGAAATTCTGAACCTTTTAAAAATAGGATTCGGTTTCTTTCATTATCCTTTTTCTCATCATCTCTCATAATTTCTAAATCATATTCATTCAATCAATCTGAAAGATAAAAATGAGCTACATTATCAAGTTTTCACTCCTTCGACTTTTCTCCCCTCTTTCCAATCAACGGTTCAAATAAACTAACAAGAGATAATAAAAAAATGAGATGATGAGAGCATCTGCTTTATTAAAAACACCTCTCATCCTCTTTCTCTCTCACTCCCCAGTCCCCACTCTTCAGTCAAAATCAAAACCCAGCCTTCCTTCCTCTCTCCCATCCCCCCCCCCCCCCAACCCACACTTAACCTCCTTCTCTCTCTCTCTCTCACCATAAACTGCAACAGAATTGAAAAGTCCATCACTAAAAGACCAAGTTGGAATCCGACGTCGCAGGCACCTCCCCCATCTCCTTTGACATCGCAGCCGTTAGTGGATGCAGCCACCTCCTCCACCATCCTGCATGCACTACATGCGGTTGTCAAGCCTTCAAAGCCATGAAGCGTTGTGATCACTAAGGTGCTGTTAAAGACTAGGATTAGGTGTAGAGGAGGATAACTCATTAGCAAGAATACGAGAGCATACAGAAGTATCATGTCCCATTTAAGTTGGGCTAGCTAGCCCAGGGGATAATAGCGCAATCAGTCATAAAGAAATATAAGATTAATGAAGAAATGTTGATGGCTTAACTAATTAAGCCACCCATTTAAGTGACGGCCAATCATCTGCAGACAAAGAAATTAAGCTCAGCCCACTCTCATTATCATCGATCACTGCAATTTTTGTGAAATCTACATATAACCTTTATTTGTGCAATCTATAGCTCACAGCTCAATCGCGCACTTCAAATTCTTCCTCATCGCACTTTTCTTCCTTCTCCAATTTCTTTTTTTATCCATGGAAGTGGAAACAACCAGAAAGTTCAGCAGAAAAAGTTGAGGCGCGCGGCCTGTGGAGTTGTTGGCATCTTCACCTTGATATTGGTCTTTGGTTTTAGCGAATGGTGGTGAAGATCGAGGGGCAATAGAAATTGCAGCGCAGTTTTGCTCTTCGCTCTCTTGCCTTAACTTGAAAAGCAAACTGAACTGGAGGGTGCAAAATGGAGGAAACATGCCCTATCATAGTTATAGGAAACAGGATTTATTGTTTGTATTATTACTGTTCATAGTTTGTATGCTTGGAAACGAGAATCCAATCTCGTTTGCCTTCCAGGCCTCCTAGTCTGAAGTGGTTTGTTTCGGATCCTTGCTATTCTCATACTAAAATGACTTGTCAGGATTCTTTTTTGGAGATGAATACAGGAATGGGAGTGGATTTGAGCAAGGAAGAGGACTTAGATTTGATGGTATGTGATTTTTTTGGTTTATTTCTAAATGCAATTTTGTTGCACAGTTCATGGTGAGAGAGAGAAGGAAGGAGAGAGAAGGAGGATGGGCCGGTGTTTGACACTTCGATTTTGAACGAAGAGTGGGGAGGGAGGATAAGAGGGCTGTTTTTAAAAGATTAAATTATATGATACTCTTTAAATTTTGAAACAGTTGCATATTATTATTTTTTATATATTTTAAAATTTAATTTTAATCTCCTCTATATATATATATATATATTTTATTATAGACCCCTTGTTGTTAACCATCCGTTATGTTTTTAACGGAAATTGCTATATAATGTTAAAAGAAGACACCTTGTATCTTATGTGGTATTTAAGGTGAGCTGATAAATATTTTTGTAATTATATCATTTATACATGAAAGGTTGAAATGTCATTTTATCATTAAAAAACCTTAGTTCTCATTGCATCTCCTGTCACCTAAGCACCCTTTCGCCTAACTCTTCCACATCTCTTGATACAAAGGGTGAAAGGAGCCTCAACCATTTTAGGCTTCGCCGATTCAATAAAAATTCAATCCCACAATCCCCATACGCTTAATAAAAGAATGGAAACTCAAAATGTGTTTAAACTTTGAAGTAGTAGCATGAGAATCTAACCCATCAAGATGATGGGCTTACTGTTTAGTTGACAAATCCAACAGATTTTATCTTACTAGAAAAGTATTCTAATATCAATTGGCTCGAGACTTCAAAAGTATAAAACTCCCAGAAATCTCTTGCCACCATTGGTGTGTTTTTTTTTTTTTTGGGAGTGATTGCCACCATTACCTTTATAAGAGGGGAAATTAAACTTCTACTCAATAAATTAAGAGTAAAATACTATGACCACCCTCCAGTTTTGTCTTAATTACACAAACCTCCCCTCTATTTTGAAAATATACATTTAAGTCCAAACAGTTAACTCCGTTAAGAATATTCTAAAAAGATTCCAAAAATATATTTTTTTTAATTAAATTTATTTTTTCTTGCACATTTTGACTAAAGTTGTTTTAAAGAATTTAAGAGTTTTTTTTTTTCTATTCCTTAATTTCTATTTGTATCTTTACAAGTAGTTATCTGTTTTATGATTTTAACATTGGTTAATGTAAATGTCACAAACATTGAATATTCAAGTAAGATTTTAAATAAAAATATGCTTGATCAGATGTGTTTATAAATATTTGTGGAAAAAAAAAATTATAAATTTAAATTACACATACAATCTCATACTTATATAGTTTATTATATTTGATAAACATATGTGTTTAATATATATTTTAAGTCAAAATTAATTTATAATATCAAAATTAATAAATTTTTTAACAGATTAGAAATTTAGAGAATCTAATAGAATAAAGTTATGGTCATATAAATTTTTATTAGCCCCTATATATATATAATTCTAATATTAAAGAAGGGCATCTTGGTTAAAAAAAGTTTAAAATTCAAATTTAACGGTCAACTAACGGTTTGGGTGGATGGAAATAGAATCTCAAAATATAAGGGAGATTTGTGTAACATATATTTTAGTTTTAAGGGAGGTTTATATGGGTTTCAAAAATAAAGGGGAGGTCTGTGTAATTAAGACAAAACAGAGAGGAGGTTAGAGTATTTTACTCATAAATTAATTGTCATTCGAATCGATTTCGAAATTCTTTGAAGTCTGACATGTGCTAAGCAGCCGGGATCATCTCAAGAGATATTGAAGAGTTAAGGCTAAAGGGTGTTTAGGTGGAGATGCAATGAGAACTAGGGTTTTCTAATAATAATTTAGATTTTGAAATACTAAGGGAGTTACATGCAACTACCTCAAAATTCAAAAAATTTTGTATAATCTAGCCTTTTTAAACAATCATATAAAAATAATGATAGGGCTTACTAACTCAAAAAGTAACCACCGTCCGTGTGAGTTAACGAAGGTGGCATTTTGCCTCATTTTAACAAGTTTATAGGCGTTTTTACATCCAAAGAAAATATATGATGTCAAGTGCATTTTTGGGAAAAGGATAATTCTGATTAAATACAGTTCAAATATCAATATTCAAACTCAGGGTTTTAGGCCTACACTTTCAATAAATTCTTAATAAGGTCAAAACCTCATTAGGGATTTATGTATATTGTTAAAAGACTATAATAACCATCTATAGTTAAAGAGAAAAATTAAAGGTACTCTTGACAAAAAATTAAATCCTGACATATATTTTTAACAATTTTCTAATCATTTTATTTATTTAAACCATATTTTAAACGTTTCATTTCATTTTGTTTATTTTAACAACAATTCAATCTTTTTATTTTGTTCCCAATATGTTAAATTTCTTAAGCTGTTAAAAATCTTAATTTACATTTTACTAAATTTCTTTTTTTTTTTTGGAAAAATTGTTTTGACACCAGTACTGCGACATTGATTCGAATAAAATGAATTACTAATAATAGGCATTTCTTAGATGGAGAAAAATTCAAAACAAAACAAAATAAAAAGATTAAATTATCATTTAAATAAATTAAAGGAAATGAATTGACTAAACTACTGTTTAAATAAATAAAACGATCAGGACATTATTAAGATAACACGCCTGAATTAAAATTTTGGTTAAAGGTACCTTTTATTTTTCATTTTTGTATAGGTTGTCATTCTGGTCTTTTAATAACATTTATAAATATCTAATGAAGTCTATTAGCTTTATTAAAAATTTGTTAAAAATATAAATCTAAATTAGAATTTTGATATTTTATTGAGATTTAATCAAAAATTTTCTTTAAGAAAAGTATATGAGTATTTTTGTCAATTAATTTTGTTTGTTTGTTTTTTTTTGCCTGGAAAACAATAAAGTTGGCCTCCTTGCAACTCGCAACATCGTCGGTGAAGCACGGCGACGAGACGGCGATTAAGCTCCGCGAATTTCCAGCTGGTGGTAATGGTGTGGACTGGGGGCAGCATAGTTCGGAGGTGACAGGCCAAGGCGTTGCTGGTATTGTAGGCATATTCTTCTTCGATATCCCTACTGTAGCTTATACACTTCCTGTGACAATGCGCTCCAAGGACAGGATCTCTTACTTTTACGATGGTGCATACTTCTCTCTGCGTCCATTCGTTCTATTTCCATAACCCATGCATAATAAGCGATCAATTTTCCGCTGAATTATCTCTCTAGGAATCGAAGTTGCTTAACTTATAGTTCCTCTCGATTATATGTTTTCTAACCCCAGATTTGATCATTTATGCTTATGGAAACCCTAACTCTGATCCCATGGTTGTTGTGTTGGTTTCTTTTCTGGAAGAACATTAATCGTTAAGCAAGGGAATTGTTAATAACAAATTTTATAGAACAGAGATTGCAGTTTTAACTCAGCTAAACATCTAACACAGTTTGCCTTGGCAAATTTGTTTTTCGGTTTCTGAAACTTAAAGAACTTCAGAGTTGTGTATGCTCCATATCACTCGTACTCAATTTGATTGCATACAGTGATGAATTTAACATCACTAGCGCCGACGTGTGTGATTAGTTGTATACTCATTGTCTTCCATACTTACTATACCATGTTCCTGCACATGTTTTAATATGGAATACATTCTTGAAACTTGATGTTCCAGGTGATGTGGGCAGCGTTTACTTTGGGCCAAACCATCCAATGAAGCCTCACCGTCTTTGCATGACTCATCATCTTGTCCTCTCATACGAACTTCATAACAAGATGGAAATTTATGTTAGTTATATTTGTTGGCATTACATTTTTTCTTTTCATCATGTTTATGCTTTAACAATTTAGCTCGCCATCACACCAGTAATTTTCTTATGGTTAATTTGTTTTGTGTGATGCAGCGTCCACACAAGGCTTATCCTGTTGAGCTTGCCCAGTTTCATTCAGTTGATTATGTTGAGTTTTTGCACAGGATTACACCTGACACTCAGCACTTGTTCTTGAATGAATTGGCAAAATGTATTCCTCTCTTTCTCTCTTTTAAATGACTCTTGTTCGTGTGTGAAATCTTAATTATTTGTTTAGTCAGAAACATTGAAAGTTTTCTTGCCATGCACGTGTTCTTTCCATCAGAAAGAGAAATATAATTCAGAGAGGGAGGAGGAACACCAGTCAATGCACAGAAAGTGAATTTTTATGCTGTATAACTTCAATTTCATGCTTACATTAAAGTTTCTGTATATTGTTTTCATCTCTACCAGATAATCTTGGAGAAGATTGCCCTGTATTTGACAACTTATTTGAGTTTTGTCAGATTTATGCAGGTGGAACCGTAGGTAATATGTTTGTGACAGGATGCTCTTATATTTTGCTCGTTCATGATTGTCGATTTGTTGTATATACTGATTAATATCTACCTCCAGATGCTGCACGGCGATTAAACAATCAACTCTGTGACATTGCTATAAATTGGGCTGGTGGATTACACCATGCCAAGAAATGCGAGGCGTCTGGATTTTGTTACATCAATGACTTGGTTTTAGGGATCTTGGAACTTCTTAAATATCATGCTCGTGTTTTATATATTGATATAGATGTCCACCATGGTGATGGAGTCGAAGAAGCCTTCTACTTCACTGATAGGTAAAATTTTTCTGTATATTCTGGAGTTGGACAAGAGTTGTAAAATCTTCAATATGATTGTATTCATTGGCCGGATTGTTCTAATTGTAAATACAACATTAACATTAGACAACTATGTTTCCTCTGTTTTAAGTTCTAAGAAGTTACTTAGTTTTGCCACTTAGCTGCTGTTTTGGTATTGTGATGCTGGTTATAGCTAGGGAACTTTTTTTTCTCATGATGTACTTTGCATACTTATAGACTGTAGGTGAGTAACAACATTTTCCACACTGAGCTTACTGTTGATCAAACTGTGGTTCCAAATATGCTAATGTGCTTTGATCATATTGAATTTTTACATTTCCTTGGTTCCAATTTTGCAATGGTAGGCTATACTTGTTATATCAAAAGCAAAACGTTTTTATGTCAGCAGACGAAACTTCTTATCTGATGTGTACTGATAAGATAATTTTTCCATGCTTATGGACTTCTCAATTACTTTAAATGGTAAATGGTAAAGTTTGTTATGACAGGGTAATGACCGTCAGTTTTCACAAGTATGGAGATATGTTCTTTCCAGGAACTGGTGACGTCAAGGTGATTTCTTTTACTTTCCTGTTTGTAGACTTTTGGTAGTCTGGTTTAAAATATGTCAGTACCGTCTGGATCTTATTATTAATTGCTGCAGTTGGACTTTCTTCGTTCTTTGAATCATGCTTGCTACACTATAGATTGAAATGATATAAACTGATTTTACTGCATTGAAGGACATAGGAGAAAAGGAGGGCAAGTTTTATGCCATTAATGTCCCCCTTAAAGACGGAATAGATGATACTAGCTTCACTCGGCTATTCAAGACTGTAAGTTTGACTCTGAAGCTGCCTAATGCATAGTTTTTTTCTTTTGACCTGAAGCCTAATGTATAGTTAACTTGTTACTTTTGGGTTGAAGCTGCCCAGTATGAACCTTTATGTTTGAAATTGTATGCTGTAGATTATTTCTAAGGTTGTTGAAATGTATCAACCTGGTGTGATAGTTCTTCAATGTGGGGCAGATTCACTTGCTGGAGACCGTCTGGGTTGCTTCAATCTTTCCATTGATGGTGCTTATCTCCTAGTATATCTCTCACTGATTTAATATATATATATAGACACACACTCACACTCACACTCACACAATGTGCTCTCTCCACGATCGTTGCCCAAATTTTATTAGTGATGGTTCTTCTTTGTTTGAAGATTATCTTTTGGTTTTTCTTTTATAGGTCATGCTGAATGTGTTAGATTTGTAAAGAAATTCAATTTGCCCTTACTGGTAGGTCTATATAACTTTATCCTTGGCATCTATTCACCTATGAAATACATTAGATTTACATAAATATTCTGTCACAGGTCACTGGAGGTGGGGGTTACACAAAAGAGAATGTAGCTCGGTGTTGGACTCTTGAGACTGGTGTTCTTCTAGATACAGAACTTCCAAATGGTACGATAAGCCAGCTTTAGTTAGCATTGACTTCTAAATATGGTTGCTGGGAAATGACTTTATTACCTTTGTTCCTGGATCCTTGTCAGTTTTCCCCTTTCATTCCTCCTACCTCCTGGACTGTGGATGTGGAAAGTTCCCTGTGGAATCATATCCATAATCTAAATTTGCCTTCCTGCTTGAGGTTTTATGCAGCAAATGCAATCTACAAGGCTGCTAACTTTTTTTATTGCACGCATCTCTTTTGTAACGAATAGAACTGGCAATTTAAATGAAAGCTGAATTCTAAGGCTTTGGAATAAAAAAAAAAAAAAAATCTAAGCTAACCTCTTCAAATTTCTTTCTAGGGCAAATGGCCCATGTGATTTTAATTTTAGCAATTAACCCACTTGAACTTTCAACACGTTAGCAAATAATGCCTTCCAATCACTTTATTTTATAGTGAAAAAGGAAGGGAAAAAGATGAGAAAATATCTGTTGATTTAATAGTCTGGTCTAGTAGAACTTTATTCAACATATACAATACAGCTAGGTAAAATGCCCTCAATTTTCCTAAAATATTCTAGTCAAGGTTCATAAATTTGTTAGTTTGTAAATGGAAGGGATTATGTGCCAAATGTTTTAAGTTTGTTTGGGTCAATTGGCAAAGATCTAAGTTGAAGCGTGTAATGTGCAACTTGGCCTTGAATTTTGTTTGATCCTTCTTGTTTTTAAGAGATTAACACCGTTTACCTGTTTGATCTGTGCTGCAGAGATCCCTGAGAATGATTACATCAAATATTTTGCTCCCGAATTTTCCTTGAAGATTCCAAATGGGCACATAGTATGTACTTTGTCAATTATCCTGTGTAGTATTGACTTCTAGTTTATATCTGGATCTTCTCTATTATAAAATTTGATTGAAAGGCCATGATCCGTGACATGACCAAATACACGTTACTATGATTTAGTCTGGACCTTGTACTGTGCCACGAAATATCTATACAATTATATACAATATATTGGAAGGCCACTTACCATTTTTCTTATTTTAAATTGATCAGGAGAATTTAAACAGTAAATCATATCTGAGCACCATCAAAATGCAAGTCTTGGAAAATCTCCGTTACATCCAACATGCTCCGAGTGTACAAATGCAGGAGGTGAGTGTGTCCCTGAACTATAAATGCTCCCAGTACCCGTAACTTTTATTGAATGATATTGTTATTTCTAGTGGTTGTTGGTCATTTCTTGGCTTTTTTAAACATACTACTTCTTTTCAATCGTGGTAGGGTGTTTAAGATGTTATTTAGTCATGATAAATAGAAAATGATTTAATATGATAAAAAAGGCAACTTTAACGGATAAGCTGATAAATGGTAAAGCATAATTAGTACTCCTCCTATCCTTAATATAAGACATATTTACCTAATTTGATTAGATTAAAGAAGCTAGTTAATATGATATGTAGTATTTTCTAAAACTTGCTAGTCATCTACCTTAATTCCCTTATTTCCCCTCCTCCTTAATTATTGTTGAGGGAACATCAATAGAGGTAAATTAAAAAAAATTGACAAATGTAAAAACTATATCTTATATTTAGGATCAATGTCAACTCCCCAAATATATCTTATATTAAGGATCCGAGGGAGCAATCTTTTTAATCAAAAACTGACTAACGCATTGTGGGTCACAGGTCCCTCCGGATATCTACATTCCTGATTATGATGAAGATGAGCAAAACCCTGATGAGCGCATTGATCGTAAGTTTAAAAAAAAATAGAAGTTCTGCTTCTATTGCCCATATGTCTACACTAACACGTCACTTTTGGACATTCACACTCTCACGTTGCATAGAGCCATTTTAAGCTATGTTTGGAATAGCGTTTTTTTGGAATATAAGTGCTTATTATATAAGTCGAGATAAAACTCCTCTCATATATTTACCTCATACCGTAAATCATGATCTATAAGTACTTATAAGTAAAAAATAAACTATCCCAAACGAACATTTAGCTTTGCGAACTTTTTATTTAATTGATGATTCTCTCTTTTCAGAGCACACTCAAGACAAGCAAATTCAGCGGGATGATGAATATTATGAGGGTGACAATGACAACGATCATCACATGGATGATGTATGAAGTTTGCCCCAGCTTTGGGTATTCTCTTTGGGGAAGATTGAGTTAGAGAGAGGGAAATTGTAATTAGATTCAAATACTAAGCTGTACCAAGGGTTGGGGAAAAAACAATGGTATTTATGTGAGAAATTCACGCTTCTGATCGATTTTTTGTAAATTTTCAGGATACTCATCTCCGTAGTTTTGTTTGTTTCTGAATGATCAAGGGCATTTCTGTGTACCTTAATAGATGGTAACTGGATAACTGCAGGGCTTTGCGCGATATCCTAACTCTGACATGGTGATATTCTGGAACCTTTTATCCATGATTCGAGATGGATCGAAACTTTTAAAATTCTTTTCTCTTTCCTGCCCAAAAAACATATTAAAAAATACAGGGGTTTGTGAAAATAATTTAAGTTTCAAACCAGTGGTTAGCGAGGTGTGGAGAGAAAAGTATTTCTAATTGATATATTCTTGTATTGTTATCCAACTTATGAGTTGATTATCCGAGTATTCTGATTTTATGTTTTTAGTTTACAAAATCTCACTGGTAAACTCGCACTAATTGTAAACTTCGTAAAGCTTATGAGTTCATATTAAATTATGATAAATTATAAATGTTAATGGATTTAATTTGAATTATTTAAATTTAAAATATATTTAAATCAATTCTTTGTCATTTTTATATTTTAATAATTTAATTATATACTATTAATATCTATTTAATAATAAAATAAACTCTTATGAGTTTATTGTTCGAATTCACAATGAGTTTACTTTGTGGTCATTAGTTAGTTTAAACTCATGAGTTTGACAATCTTATGTTCTTCATTTCAACCCGAGATTTCCAATACATAATTATTATGTAAATAGAGACAGCTTTTATCAACTAATCTATTCCAAAAATTTTCATGAAATCCAAGGTTATTAAATACACACATTTTAAGATTTTAAAATCTTAGGATGAGATAATACTCATGCCATTTTTTGTTATTTTCCCAATGATTATCTGAGTTGTCGTCAACCAAATCCGCATTGAATGAGGCTCAACGAGAGAACTGGAGAAGGATAACATATCATATCCTTTTCACTAACCAGAAGAATTTATAATGTTTTGATCGAATAATTGATGGAAGAAAATATAACTAATTACAATTAAATTTTATCATTGCCGGAAGTTTTTCAAAACCCAATTTTACTCCGAAAGTGTTAAATTTAGAGCAATTTTGCCCTTACCGTTAGTTGACCAAATTTTAAACAAATTTGTTTCTAAGTTAAAACTTCTCGAATAATTTTGTTGTCCATATCATTTTTATCAAGGTGCAAATTTACCTTGAAAGTTTCAGTTACGAGCAAATTTACCCCGAATTTGGTCAACTAACGGTAAAGAAAAAATTGTTCCAAATGTGACACTTTCGGAGTAAAATTGATCTTCAAAAAACATCCAGAACAAAATTAACCTAAAATAAATACTTTTGAGACAAAAATGAACTTTAAACCCTTTAACTTTTATATTAGTTTTGTGCCTGTTTAATTTCACAAGCATTATAGCCACAGAGCCACTTAGGTAGTTATGTTCTATATGTATGCAAAATATAGAAATAGAACTAGATTTTCCACGGCAAGTCATTAATTTAAAATCACATAAATTACTTAGGAGTCAGGATCTCTAATAAGCAGCCGAGACAATCGTCATTACACCCAAATCAGATCAACAGTATAATTTTCTTCAAAATTTATCATTATATCAATTAATTTATGATCTTCATAATTTCCCAAAATTGATTCCTCCACGCCACATAGCTCGCGTTGCTCGTAGTCGTAGGAGGCCCATTTCAACCTTCCTAAAGAAAGCCAACGACGCTAGCTCCTGGAGGAAGGAGGAGGAAGAACGACAAACGGAAATAAATCTGCAACCGACGGATCAGATTTGATTGGAAAATGGAACGACTCAGATTTTGTTTGGTGTGAAAAACGGTGCGTTTTGGCTCAGGGGAAGGCAGGCGGAGGAGTTAGTGGAGGGGTCTCACTAACGGGTCCGCATTTATGGCTCATCAGTGTGATGAGAAAGCAATTTCTCATCATCAAAACGGTGTAGTTTTGATGAAGGGGGAGATCTAAGCCGTTGATATAAAAATAATCAGGGCCGTCTATGACATATTTAATATCTTAAAATATTTTTTAAGTCTCTATTCTCATCCTAAAATAATTTTTACTATTTTTAACCCCTTAAAATATTTTTTCAGTTCTACCCAGTGTCTTAGCAGACTGACTGCAATTTTACCGTTAATGTATTTTTTCAGCTCCAAAAATTACTTTAAAATATTTTTTTGGTTCTTTTAACCTTTTAAAATACTTTTTCAGTTATGCCTAGTGTTTTAGGATATTGACTACAATTTTACCGTTAATGTATTTTTCTTAGTAGTAACGAGCACCCAAAACTTAGGATACTAATTTATTGATTTCCACATACTCTAAAATATTTTTTAGTAGCATCTAATAGTTTCATGTAATTTTTTGAGCTGAAAAAATACATTAAGGGTAAAATTGCACTCAGTCTGCTAACACACTGGGTACAACTGAAAAAATATTTTAAAGGGTTAAAAATAGTAAAAATTATTTTAGGATGAGAATAGAGACTTAAAAAATATTTTAAGATATTAAATATGTCATAGACGGCCCTGATTATTTTTATATCAACGGCTTAGATCTCCCCCTTCATCAAAACTACACCGTTTTGATGATGAGAAATTGCTTTCTCATCACACTGATGAGCCATAAATGCGGACCCGTTAGTGGAGAGAAGCTGACCTTTCTCCACGTGACCGGGAACGATTAGTTTATCATTCTAGATCTTTTGGATTTCCGTCTGGGAACGAAGCAAATGATTAAAAATAAGCAAGCAAATCGCTTCCCTCTTTTTTGCCCGCGAAATAGCTGGCGATTCCTGATCACAGGTACGATTCTAGCATTGGTCTTTGGATCTCTTTCAGTTTATTTTCCCTTTGCCGTGAACTGTTGAATAATTAGATTGTATCCGAAAGCTTCCTCAGTACCAAATATTTGTATCAGGCTCAAGGACAATTTACGTGCTGAACGGTATTAGAATCTTCGAATTCTTCCTTTGTTTTTTCTCCTTTTACTTCATGCTTTGCTATTGCTAGGAAGCATAGCATCACGGTTCACGTATAAGTTGTAAGCTTCGTGTTTTCTGGTTTGCATAGGTGCTATAACTAAATAGCCAAATTTCATATCCCGGAGGCAATTTTGAGGTGTTGAATAATTTAAGTTCAATAGATGGCGGCCTCAGTGCCTATGCGGCAAATTGTATCTGGGACTTCCCCTCGTTTGTTCCAGTTTGAGACATGTTCCTATGATCTTAACTCTGTACGGTCCAGGTCCAACAAATGCAATGTATATAACAGAAGAAAAATAATTTCGGTATATTTGCTGGGGAAAAGTAGTTCAAGAATATGCCTGACTTCCAAGACTTCCAAGAAGACAAGTACATTACGGGTTATAGATGGTGAATTTCACGGGATGACTGATGGCGGCCGGTTAGAATCCGTTGTTTGCAATTGTCAACGGATAGACAGTGTTGGCGGTTCATCAACTGAGGATCAAGACAATGCAAGGTCTTGGGGAGCGGAAAAACGATCATCACGGTCTGTTAGTGGGAATTTTGCTGGGGGTAAGTCACAGGAAGACTTTCTTGAGATTGATAAGCCAGTAGAACACACAAATGGAAGCTTAATAGCGAATGGAAATTCAACCATGGATGGACTTGCAAAAGAAACATTTCACGAGGTCAGTGAGAATTCAGTTGAGGAGGAAGCATGGAATTTACTGAGGGACTCTATTGTTTATTATTGCAACAACCCTATTGGAACTATTGCTGCAAATGATCCAAGCTGTAGTAGTATCCTGAACTATGATCAGGTTTTTATCCGTGACTTCATACCTTCTGGGATAGCCTTTCTCTTGAAAGGAGAGTATGATATTGTACGGAATTTCATTCTGTATACCCTTCAGTTACAGGTAATATCCTAGTCTTTATTGTTGATGCTATAATTCATCCGAATGCTACATTTACTTGTCAAGTTAATTGTGAGCTTCTGGCAGAGTTGGGAGAAAACCATGGATTGTCATAGCCCTGGTCAAGGATTGATGCCTGCTAGTTTCAAAGTGCGGACTATTCCCCTTGATGGAGATGATTCAGCAACTGAGGATGTCTTAGACCCTGATTTTGGTGAATCTGCCATTGGTCGTGTGGCCCCAGTTGATTCTGGTATCAAGTAGTACCATGATATGATTCACACATGCACGCACATGCATCGAGTTTTTGTAGCCAACTTTTATCTGTCCTGCATCAGTATTAACAGTATATAATTCTTCTGCCAGGACTTTGGTGGATTATATTATTGCGAGCATATGGGAAATGTTCTGGGGATTTGTCTGTTCAAGAGAGAGTTGACGTGCAGACTGGAATCAAAATGATTCTAAAGCTATGTCTTGCAGATGGTTTCGATATGTTTCCAACTTTGCTGGTGACAGATGGTTCCTGTATGATAGATCGTCGTATGGGAATTCATGGTCACCCTCTAGAGATTCAAGTAAGTAGCTCCTTTCTATGTTGTTGGATTCGTTACTTGGCTGATCTGCTAAAATGTTCACTCTCGTATAAGGACATAGACAATCTGTGCAGTTTTTTTTTTTGGGTTAAAGGGCTATTTTGCCCATCAAGTGGGGGGCAATTTTATCCTAGAAGTGTCAAGTCTAGAGCAATTTTGCTCTGACCGTTATCCCAATTAACTTTGATCGTTAATTGACCAAATATGCTGAAGTGATAGTCTACGTCATTTTTGTTTTGGGCAGCATTGCTCTTAAGTGAAAACTTCTAGGGCGAATTTGTACCTTAACAAAAATGACATGAATAACGTGTGAACTGTCAGCTCAGCATATTTGGTTAACTAACGGTCAAACTTAACCGGGATAATGGTCAGGACAAAATTACTTCAAATTTGATACTTTCATGGCAAAATTGCCCCTAAAAAATTTCCGAAACAAAATTGCCCCTCCGTAACAACGTCCTGGGCAAAATAGCCCTTTAACCATTTTTTTCCTAATGGCTGATTTAAAACATGGCCAAATATGATCAAATTTTAATGTCCTGCAGGCGTTGTTTTACTCAGCATTACTATGTGCACGCGAGATGCTTGCTCCTGAAGATGGATCGGCTGATCTTATTAGAGCACTTAACAGCCGTCTTGTTTCATTATCATTCCACATAAGGGAATATTACTGGGTTGATATGAGAAAACTCAATGAGATCTACAGATACAAAACGGAGGAATATTCATATGATGCTGTTAATAAATTTAACATCTATCCTGATCAAATTCCCTCGTGGTTGGTGGAATTCATGCCAGCTAAAGGAGGTTATTTGATTGGAAACCTGCAACCCGCTCACATGGACTTTCGTTTTTTCTCTCTTGGGAACCTATGGTCTATTGTATGTAGTCTAGCCACTGCAGATCAATCACATGCCATCTTGGATTTAATTGAAGCAAAATGGTCAGAGTTAGTGGCTGGCATGCCATTCAAGATATGCTACCCTGCTCTTGAAGACCAGGAATGGCGTATTATAACAGGATGTGACCCCAAAAACACGTAATGTCTCAACAAAAATCCTGCACGATATTCTTCTCCTTTAGTGTAGCCATCCTGACCTTTTATTTTCTTATGCAGGCCTTGGTCCTACCACAATGCAGGTTCTTGGCCAACTTTGCTCTGGCAGGTTAGTGTTTATTATTGATATTTTATGGCTTCTATTATCAATTTTGTGTTCACTTCTTAGACTCAAAACAGAAAATAAATCTGCGGTAAGTGAGCTTCACACATCGTTGGAAATGTAAAATATAATTTCTCTTCTGCCATGATATTGATTCTTGCTGAACTTGTGATTTGAGACTTACCGGGGATCAAAGATCCAAAATGTTAGAGATCAAATCATTTGAAATAAGGCTATCCAGACAAATATATCTTGTTTTTTCGCTTACAAAAAGTACAGATGTGATACTCAACCAGGGATTTTTATCGCTGGAGATCAGTGCTTATGGCTTGGAAATCGAAGTTCTAGTTTCTGATTGATATTAGCATACGGTACTCCAAAATAATAGTTGGATCATGGAACTGGACATATTCTGTGGATTAATTGACTATGGTTATGTTGCAGCTTACCGTTGCATGCATTAAGATGAATAGACCAGAGATTGCTTTAAAGGCAGTCCAGGTAGCTGAGAGACGGTTATCAAAAGACAAGTGGCCCGAGTATTATGATACAAAGCAAGCAAGGCTTATTGGAAAACAGGCACGGCTATTTCAAACATGGTCTATTGCAGGATACCTTACGGCAAAGCTCTTCCTAGCCAATCCAAATGCCGCAAAAATCCTCGTGAACGAAGAGGATTCAGAGCTTATAAATGCTATGTTAAGTGCCAACCCAAGGAGGAGGGAACGGGGCAGGAAGAAACAGAGCTTTATAGTCTGAGTCGATCTCGTGAGAGAGGCTGTCTTCCTCACAAATCTGCCTATGTTAGTTCCAAGGATAGCTTGTTGGCTTTGATGATTCAGCTATGATTTTTTCACCCTTTCCTGTGTTGAGGTGAAGGTCATATTTTTGTGTATGTGTATATGATGTATATGGATTTGGCTCCATTGTTTTTTGAAAATTAATTTTGTGAATCGTAAACAGTAATAGATCGTTAGATACACCTGAGTAATAGACCTTATATTTATCTTTCATTTCTTTAGATTGCCGCCGTCATGTCATACTAAACGGGGCCTATACTTGGACATTTGGGCCAATATAGCCATGATGTTTGGTGGGAGAAATGGTGTTTGCTTTAGATTTTTGGAGAGATTTTTTGATAAAGATTCTCCAATAGGAGTTTGCAGAGTTGGTGCATCTTTCTGGTTCGATCTTATATCATCAACAAGTAACAGCATCTAATTTTATTTTATTTTTTGTTTTTAGTTTTTACTTCCCCCAAAGTTATACATAAACATTATATCAAGCAGAATTTTGGTCACTTCGGTAGGAAATAATGTTTGTTTAACCAGAATAGGAAGGAAGAAGAGTTGAACTTTCGGATTTCCGACTCATAATTCAATTAAATTTACGTCAGATTATGTAATCTTAGCTCCCGATGCATGAGAAAATCCAAGGGAGGTGTGAAAGCGGACAAAAATTGGGAGAAACATCAACACAATAATCAACTTCAACAGGCATTGTTCCACTTCACTGATACCATTTGATATCTAAATTTGCTCCCGCAATGCCAAGGATGTAGCTCGAGGAAAACTGATCAAGAATAACAATTTTGGATATTTGTGACTTTTTAATCTGTTTTAGAAAAGTGAAAAGGCATTCTGGTTCAAGCCTTGAAGGAAGTGATGCTCTACATATGCACGCGCCAACAGGAGTTTAGACAGAGGAGCAATGGAGGCAAGACCTCAAGCAAATTGCAAATGCCTACTTTTCTGAAGGGAAGAACATCTCATCAGAGTCCTATCATTCTTGCAAATGTTTATGCTCTGTCAAAACTTCGTTCAACAATGATTCACAAGCATCTTCTAGCAAATCTAACACCTGCCATATCCATAAACCAGCGCATAAGTTTAATAACTGCAAAGATACAACAACTCCAGGACATGATATATCAACCACTAACTACCACTATATCATCAAGTTTCAACAGAAAATCTATCATTAAAATATGCTTAGCTTTTGTGTTTTTTAAATTAAATCATACGGGATTGAACTTTTTAGCAGTGTTATGGAAACCGGACCGGACCGGCCGGTCCGGCCCGGTAACCGGTGAACCGGCCGGTTGGCCGGTCCGGTTCCCATTTTTTTTAATTTTTTTTTTTTTTTTTTTTAATATTTCCTTTAGAATTTCATACCAATAAGCCTAAAATTTTCAATTTCTCACCGGTTTGGTCCCGGTTTGGCTCCGGTTTGGCCCCGGTCTGACCCACTGACCCTTAACCCAGTACCCCGACCGGTTCAGTACCCGGTCCGGGTTTGAGAACCTTGCTTTTTAGTCTCTATCCACACCCCATTTTGCCTTTGCTATTTGAGCTAGGCCCGACAGAGAAAATATGCTTAGTGTTGATTGTAAAGTATTAATTTTTATTTTTCGACAAAATTCAGAAAAAAATCTTTAGTTGCTTACTATTAGGTTTTTCATGTTTGTCCTTACACAGCCCCCCTTGTCAATTTATCATATGCACAACACATGAGGTGCTACCAGCATCCTAACACCCTTGGCACCAAGTAGGCAAATACTACAAGACTTGCGCAGTCCTTCATACTATGCCAAAATGTTCAAGAGCAATTAGCCAAGTAAAATTTCTCAGAAAGCATAACATGTTTTTTACAAGATATTTCCATACACAGTAATGCAATGCTTGGATTTCTGATCCCACAAATTTTTCCAATTATACTCATACAGCCCTTGCCCATCCCAACAAATGATGATCTGCTAGAACCAACCAGTAACTAAATCTTACCTTCTCAAACCCCTGTGGTCCGCCATAGTAAGGATCAGGGACTTCAGGTTCATCATGTTTTTTACAATATGAGCACATCAATTTAACCTGCATCACCAGTACGCACATTAAACAAGCTAACAAAAATTAGGAACCCAAATCCAAAAAAACCCTTGCGCTGACCTTCTTATATGCATCAGCGGGCAAAGTGTCTCTAGACTTCCATCTATTGAATGCCTCTAATATGTGCTCTACAGTAAACAAGAAACAAAAGCCATTGCACCACATAGTAAGAACTCATAGAAGACATAGTTCAAGACAACCAGTTCTGCCCAAAGATCTGATTCAAGCTCACCTCTGTTTTGCTTGTCCATAGCAAGAATAAGATCAAAATCTCGGAAATCAGATGGTTGGATGGGCCTAGAAATAGAGTTTATCTCGATTCCTCGCCTTTTTGAGGCCGCTCTCATCCTTGGGTCTGCTTCATTCCCCTTTATCAATAATGATCATTTAAAAAAGAATTCAATAATCTAGCCTACTACCAGGGCAACATTACATGGGTTTCAAGAGTTTCAAATTACTCGATCATTAAATTATCCAATAAAATAAGGAAAAAACACGATCCAAGACAAATTAAATATATCAAATCATAACAGTATTCAAAAGTCAAATTGGTTAAATCCACTCCCTAAAAAATTGTGGTATTAGAAGTAGATATCGTTAATACTCTGGACTTCTTGGATTTGCATTGATCATAAGTTAGCGGCAATGTTGGCTGAGAATATTCAAGTGGAAGGAAAAAAATCAATACATATATGAATGTATCAATACAATAAAACAATTGTTTTCTGCATTTAGCGGTCTGCTTCATTCCATTCAACAACAATGAACGTTCCGACAAATTGGATGAGAGAATATTATTCTGAGATTCTTAAATCCTCACTTGTCATAATAGCTGTCATGTGTCGCTAAGATAATTCGAGCAAAAAGAACACACTACTGATTCAATAAATCAAGTTTTCCCTTCATCCGAGTATCATAATATGAGATTTAACTAACGATAACACACCTCATGGTAATTAATGGTGCCAGCAGAATCAATTTTGAACTTGGAATCTAGGGCCCTTTTGTTGACCAGGTGTCTGAAGACCCCTTCAGCAGCCGGACTCCTACAGATGTTGCCGAGGCAAACAAAGAGCACAGAAAATGGCTTCGTATCCTCTGAGCCAATGGATGAGGTAGAAGACGTCATCGATGCTCGAGTCGACGACGACTCAGAAGGAGAAAAGAGATTGTGTCTGTAGGAAATTGCAGCAATGGAATTTCTGAGAGAGAGGCAAGTAATCGGTGATCGTGAAGGAGGAATAAGAAATGGGGCGTTGGACGAGAGGAATTGAGGACAGTGGCAAAATCGTAAATTAATTAGGTTACCTCCGGCAACGTACAGCATCCTCATGTCTCCCGCGAGAGTGGACAGTACCTTTGCTTTTGCAGTGTGGCAAATATTCGGCACCCGATGAGATAAACGACATGTCAAAGAGGGCTGTCGTGCTGCGTTTTACTGAAAAATTAGATTATACGCCTATGATATTTTTTAGATATCTTTTAACATAATAATTTGCAAACTTTTCAAAAAGTATATTTATTTAAAATATTATAAAAATGTGTTAAAAATTGAATTGAATATATAGGAGCTTAAAGACACAAATCAATGCAAAAAGTTAGAAGTTGGAAAAATAAAACATTTTATTATTATTATAATTGAAAATGACTATTTTGCCCAATTGCTAATAATTTAAAACAATTACTCCCTTCAATTAAAAATAATTAGGTGCCCTTTTGGTTCATGAAATTTGAGGTAGTGTAATGGACCATAATGGAATGGAATGTAATGATTATTACATAATTTGTTTGGTTCATCATAATCATCATTAGGAAAAGATGATGCATATGCATAAAAATATTTGGTTGGACTACATCGAACATGAGAATATATAGGAATAATATAGTAAGGGACAAAATTATTTCTATTTATACATAAAATAATGTATACGTTGAATTCATGATAATTTTTTTCATTATGTACAATACACGTTCGGGTTCAGAGTAATTTTTAATATTTAATGGTAAAAATATTATGCAGTGTATAAATTAGGTTCATGTTAATTTTTTAATATATAATGATGGGGATATTATTTAATGAGATGTTTTAATATATTTTTTTAACGGTGGAATATAACTTTTTTAATGGGGAAATTTTTGTTAAATTTCCATATTATTAATTAATTTTTTAATATTGAATGGAGGTAATTAAAATTATTTAATATTTAACAGCATTTATGGGTAGACAATTTGGTGAATTTAAACAATTATAACGACAATAGTATTATTTTCACTTGATTACAAAATGTTTGCATCCTTATTCATCAATCATAGTAATGTAATTCTGATTATATTAAATGATATAATGAGAATTATAAAATATAATCCTCTTTACATTATATAAACCCAACTAAACGCTTATAGCTAGGAAAACGGGCCAGCCGGTCACGGGCTCAGATGTAAATGAGCTGGCCCGTTTAGACCTGACTCCAAAAAAGGGTCTCAGACTAGTTTAACAAAAAGCTTGTGGGCCAGCCTGCAGGCTTTAGGCCCTTTTGTTGCTTTTGCGTTTTTTACATTATTGAAGATTAAAATATCTAATTTAAAATAAAAATATTATCAAATCTAACTTAAAACATGAACAATTATCCATGTCTAACAAAATACAAACACTAAGTCTAAAAAGTCAAAAATGAATGTCCACAAATCAAATAAATAACTAGATAAAGTTATAATCATAAACTAAACACTAAATAATATTTTGAAGAGGTTAACATTAGTTAAGCTTAAGAATTGCAATTTATCTCAAGTTATAAACTCAATTTGATAGTAAAGATATTGAAGATGAAATGGTGAAGAATAAGAGAATTTGTTGTGCTAGAAAAAAGAGATAATCCCCCTAAATTAAAGTCATATTATGCATATCATATATGACCGTGTAGTGCAATAATATACAAATCTATTAAAAAAAATTAAACGGGCTTAACAAGGTCGGCCCATTTAAATCAGCCTCCTTCTGGAAACTCTAAATCATAAGTTCTGTTTTTGACAGACTCGGGCCTAAACGGGCTAGCCTGACGAGTCTGGCCCGATTTATCGACTCTACAAACACTATAATTGCTCTATTGGATCAAGATTACATATAAACCTCTCCCATATAATCGAATCAAATAGGCTATAGAAGATTTAATTTAATTTTAAAAATCTCAATCCCTGTTACTTTGATTCTATAATTCTTTTTTCAGCCTATTTGAGTTATTTTGAGTAAGAGTAATTCCAAAATGAATTATTAAAAAAGATACTTTAATGAATAAGCACACATGTTTTTATAAATTTTTAATTTAATTAATTTTCCTAGATTAGTTACTTCTTCTTCTTCTTTTTTTTGGAGTACATAAATTAGTTACTTCTTACATTTACTTGGTAGGGAGCCTGTTAATTATGCTTTATCCTAGAGGTCATAATAGTTATTCAGCTTTTCTTCCCGCTAAACTAATATTTTTATACGGAGGGGTGTATTTCCCGAGGGTGCAGTGTAGAATAATTACGACAGGTGCCTGCGGTCGGAGCAAGAAGCACTTCTGCTTCCTCTGTTTTAGTTTTGACTCCTCTGAACTTTTTAACTTTCAGTGAAGTGAGATTCGATTCCTAACATCATCGGGCATTCTTCTGGAAACGATCTGTATTGCTGAACCACTGGGACGAAGATGGAAGAGAATCAGAATGGCGGTGACGCCAAGTCGGCGATTCCAGAGAGTGAGGAGGATGCCCTTGTCGGACCAGGGCCAGCCCCTCGTGTTCGACCCAAACGTCCTCTCCAATTCGAGCAGGCCTACCTCGATGTTTTGCCCTCCGCAAACATGTGAGTTATTGTTCTAAGCTCTTCTGTACGTCTATGTCTTGAGATCATAGTTTAGGGTTTATGGTTTAGCTCTTTTTAATCTTTGAATCAGGAAAGATCAATACCAATAAGTATGCAGGAAATTATATATAGTGAGACTTTTGAGTCTTGATGCTGGTCCTTTTTCGTTTTGGGTGTTGAAATGCCAGTGCTTAAGCAAATTTGGAAAAAAAATTCATTTTTCATTTTGTTTTCTCGTTTCTTGAGCGGCTGAAAATGTGTTCATTTCGTGGTATGGTCTTCCAATCCGTTCGCTTAACGTATTGCTTTAGTGCAACTACTCTTTAGTAATGCTGTGCTGTTTCCGCTGAAAAACCAATTCAAGTATTTACTCCAATGAAACATCTCATTCCACCTGTAACTGCTAAAGTAATCATAATTTCAGTAGTTCATGTGGTGAAGAAGATTATGTATAAAATGAAGTTTATTCATCCCTTCTCTCTTCAAGAATGAGGGCATTTCTGCCTGAACGCCATCTGCTTGCAATCTCACTGAACTTCTTCCATTAAGTTTTATGCCAAGCAAGTCACTTAAGTCCCTTGTGGTTCCATTTGAAATGGTAGAGATTTCGTTAAGATAGAAAAATACAATGATGGGTTATCACTCTTCTATTAAAGAAATTGACTATTCCAAGATAGTACCTCCGCTCAACAGAGTTAACTATCCCCTTTGCATGATAGACAGTGGAGCTTCCCACAAAAACACAGAAATAGAGTAGCCTGGATGAAGCCTCCTCTTTTTGACTCTGAAATTTTCTTTGCCTAACATGTTGAGTAGAATTGCTCTAAAGTGCTTCATTCTTTTTATTCAGTAACAAAACTTAGTAGATATATGTGAAGTTTTGAAAAACAGTAGTTCTTTTTATCATTGCTTCTCCCTCCTTCTGCAGGTATGAGAAAAGTTATATGCATCGTGATGTAGTTACACATGTTGCTGTTTCAGCTGCAGAATTTTTCATAACCGGGAGTATTGATGGTACTTATCCTCAGTGGCTTATCTGTAAACATTATATTTTGTGTGTGTGTACACTTCTAGAACTTTATACAACAAATTTGGTTGTTTTATTAATCAATTCAACAATATTCAGCATCTGTATCCTTTTCAATAATATCAAACCAATTGACTCTTTTTGTAGTGCAATGGCTTATTGTATGATACCGTTGCTTATCTCTTCATGGGTAAATTTCTGTTCGTCAACAGGGCAGTTGAAATTTTGGAAGAAAAAGCCTATTGGTATCGAATTTGCAAAACACTTCAGATCTCATCTTGGTCCAATTGAAGGTCTAGCTGTAAGTTTATCAACCTGATATAACTCTTGTCCATATGAAATAATGTCTAGCTTATTCCTGCCCAAATGCTGTTTGATGGGAGTTTTTTTATTTATTTTTTATTTTTTATGGTTAGATATCCTTCTCTCCGAAAGTATTTCAGTGACGTGAATTTTATGTATTGAGCTTGTCATGGATTTTCTACCGCTGAATTGTACAATCTTGTTCCCCTGCGCATGGAAAAACAAGTTTTTATAAATGTGTTTATTATTTCATATTAGTCATGAATTGTTATATCTCAACTTGCGGTTTCCCAGATCTCATTAAAGGTGCAAAGTTTATGGCTGTATCAAGATACCTGCACTAAGCATGGATAAAAAATTGCAGTGTCTTGAATATTGCTGATCCTGCAGACACAAAAGTGGAAACATGCAGCTAAATATGTGCTCATTATGTTATATATCTTACTGGAAATAGTTAATATTGGATTTTCCTTTTAGAAAGTTGAGAAACATTCATCATACTTTCAGCGTATAATTGCTTATGCTGTGATAGAATTTGCCCCTTGGATTCTGTATTCGAGCTATCAAAATATGTTTTTCATCAACAATGACTTGTTTCTGCTGTGCAGGTTAGTGTTGATGGTCTGCTTTGTTGTACAATATCAAATGATCACCCTGTGAAAATATATGACGTAGTCAACTATGACATGATGGCCATGATTCGTTTGCCATATATTCCTGGTGCTGTTGAATGGGTTTACAAACAAGGCGATGTCAAAGCTAGACTTGCCATTAGTGACACAAACTCATCTTTTGTGCACATATATGATGCACGAGCTGGTTCAAATGAACCTATAATCTCCAAAGAGGTGCCAATTCTAGACCAAGTTGAATTTGACTGACAATTCAAATTGCTTAACCCCCCCCCCCCCCTTGTGATTGATTATTATGACCCACTTTTCCTCATTTCAGGTGCATTTGAGCCCTATTAAAGTTATGAAATTCAACCCACTGTATAATTCTGTAATTTCAGCAGATACAAAGGGGTTAATTGAATATTGGAATCCTACGAAACTTCAATTCCCAGAGGATAAGTATGTGCTTATTCTCATGTTATTACAATTTCCTACCTCCTTTTATCCCTTTATGAAACAATTTGTACAGGATCGCAATCTTTATTTGCAACATTAGGTTTCTAACATTTATTTATTTTATGAACATACTGTAATCTATGTTTTTTTGGTACTTGTAGGGTGAATTTTAGACTGAAAAGCGATACCAATCTCTTTGACATTGCAAAATGCAAGACTTCTGTTTCAACTATGGAGGTATCAGCCTAGGCATACATCTTAACTTATAGTTCACTAGTCAACATCAAGATAGGTTACTTAATGATATAGAAGCTTTCTTGGTTGAATATAAGACACTAACAGTGATGCACTGACTTTTAGGTCAGTCCAGATGGAAAGCAATTTTCCATAACATCACCTGATCGCAGGATACGTGTGTTTTGGTTCAGAACGGGTAAATTAAGGCGAGTTTATGATGAATCACTTGAGGTAATGCCTCACTGGAAGTTTGCACTGAGTTTATTGGCTTCTGGAAATCATCGTTCATTGAACAATTTTGTGAATAGGTTGCTCAAGATCTCCAGCGAAGTGATTCTCCCTTGTATCGGCTGGAAGCGATTGATTTTGGCCGAAGAATGGCTGTTGAGAAGGAGATAGAGAAGACAGAAAGTGCACCATATCCAAATGCAGTTTTTGATGAAAGTTCTAATTTTCTTATATATGCAACCTTGCTTGGCATAAAAGTTAGTTGCTAATCTTGTTTAATTGGTTAATAAATTAACTTGTATGACTATTTTTGCATTCACTAGACGACCATTTGATGCTTTCTAATATGTTGTTTTATCTCTAATTGTTCGTAGATAATAAATTTGCATACCAATAAAGTTGCCCGAATACTTGGGAAGGTGGAGAACAATGATAGGTTCTTAAGAATAGCTTTATATCAAGGGGATAAAAACAGTAAAAAAGTAAGAAAGATTCCTTCAGCAGCTGCAAATGCCAATGAGAACAAGGAGCCTTTGACAGATCCCACACTCTTGTGTTGTGCCTTCAAAAAACACAGGATATACTTGTTCAGGTCGGTAAGAGTCTAACTATCAGGTCATATACCCTCTATGTAGGACTTTTCCTGCTTCCTCAGCACCCTGGTTTCCCATTTCATTGAACTGCTTGCTGTTGCCATTTTTCCTGACTTGGCGTCTGTCATGGTCTTATCAGTCAAAGAGAACCGGAGGAGCCTGAAGATGCAACTAAGGGAAGAGACGTGTTCAATGAAAAGCCTCCTGCTGATGAACTTTTGGCAGTTTCAGATATTGGAAAGGCAGTTACAACATCACTTCCGGACAATGTGGTGAGTTATCTTAGTCTTTGACGTAGACTGTTGTCATGGCTTGCAATAAATTTTAGTATAAAACTCCAATGCTTGCTTCATGCTAGAAATAAACATCATCTGAAAAACAACTTCCCTCCTCAATAAGTGTAATCTTTATTTATTTATTTTTTCTTGCTCGTTCCTTCTTTTTTGGCTGTTATGTATTTGTCAAAAAATATACAAGAGGCCTAGAAAACCCTTCAGCCTTTATGCGTGTCTATTTAATATAGATTATCTCGCATTACAATAAGTATAATGATTACATCTTAAACTTTTTATTGCTTTTGCCAGATTATGCACACTTCTATGGGTGACATTCACATGAAGTTATACCCAGAGGAATGTCCAAAAACTGTGGAGAACTTTACAACTCACTGTCGGAATGGCTATTATGATAACCTTATTTTTCACCGAGTTATTAAAGGCTTCATGATTCAAACAGGGGATCCCTTGGGAGATGGCACTGGTGGGCAGTCTATTTGGGGGAGGGAATTTGAGGATGAATTTCACAAAAGGTAAATTAATTGTCTATACAAGTCATCCCAATCAAGTTCTTCATATGTTGTTAGTATGGTCATCAGCCATCACCTTCATGATTCCTCTTCAAATGTAACGAGAAATATTGCATGCAATCACATGCATTATGAACTTGATAGGACTCATGTTATAGTAATTTCTCGATTGAACTTATTGATTAGGTGTAGATTAGATTATATTAACACGTATTTTTCGGCATGCAGCTGTGCACATACAAGAAAAATCCATCATCATTCCAGTGTCCAATTATGTTTAATTATTACGTGTACCACTAGTTTACGTAACAAAATGAGTTGGATTTCCTAGCAAGCTATGCCTTATAATGGAACTCACAGCAAATCTTTGTCCCTGCAGTTTAAGACATGATAGGCCTTTCACATTATCAATGGCAAATGCGGGCCCAAATACAAATGGTTCTCAGTTCTTTATCACCACAGTGGCGACTCCTTGGTTGGACAACAAGCACACTGTATTTGGCAGGGTTGTGAAGGGAATGGATGTCGTACAGGTAAATGGGGTTTAAGCTTGTTGTCACGACCATTAAGAAAATCTCAAGACACATTTTGTCACCCATCACATTTGATTAAAAATCTCTTCCAAGTTTCAACTATCTTCTATGCTATTCCTCACATTTGAGACATCTGGGAACTCCGATTTTGATGACAGGCTATAGAAAAAGTAAAGACAGACAAGACAGACAAACCATTTCAAGATGTTAAAATCCTAAACGTCACTGTACCAAAGTCTTGAAGGTCCTTGGCTTGTTTGATTAGTCCTTATTGGATGCAAAAGTCTAAACCGGTAAATATTTTTTCTTCTTTCCTTGACTGAGGTGATGTCTCGTTCCATTCCAGGATCGTCATAAATTAGCCTGAGGACAGTTGTATGCAAGTATTATACGCATAGGCGAAGAAATTGACATTTATTCGATGGGTTGAGAAAAACTGTTTTACTAGATGATTACTGGCTAGCTTATTATAAAATATTTATCATTCTTTCAGGTAAGCGAGCTAACAATCAGGCTGATGGAGGTTGTAAGGATGGTTGAGACATGGCGCAATTTGTATTTCTGACCAATTAAATTTTGTTTGGGTATTTTGTCCCCGCATTTGGGGTAATTTGTGTATTTGTTTTGATTGGTTATGTGAATCACTTCCCATAGTATCTAATGTAGGGAATGACCGAATGACAGCAAAAGTTTGAGACCCCGTTGGCTAAAAAACAAAAAAAAAGGTTTGAGACCCCACAAGGGTTTAAGCACGTTCATACCAAAGAGTACAATTTCTTCCTTCGCTCAAATCGTGTTATAATTTTAAATAATATTTACTTGCATAATCCAATAACTGCATAAAAGTTATCGCTACACCTGTGTTGTATGATAAAGTAAAATGAATACATGACCATCATCCGTCCAATCCAAAGATAAAATATAAAACTTGTTAATTTAATCACTTACATGGTGCTACTGAGTTCTGACAAGTCAGGTGCGAATAATTCAGAAAACAGTACTGGAGAGCTTATTATTTACACCTTTGCCTGAAATAATTGATTCTGTAGCTTGTAAAAAGCGGTTCTCTATTTTTATCTTTTTTTTTTCATTCTCTTTTCCTCCACTACTCATTTAAGTTTTAAGATTGAAATCTGAACGATTTAGACTTAAATTCCATAAAAATGTTTTTTTGAAATGTTTTTTATTACATGTTTAAATTATTATAACTAAAATTTAGTATTTTTGAATTTATTTAATTATTTTTAATAATTTGATATTTTAAAAATATTTTTATAAACATTAAATATGAACCGTTCAGATTTTAATCTAAAAATTAAGATGATTAGTGAGGAGAAGAGAACAGTAAGTATATTGAAAGATAATGTCAGAATTTTTTGCATAAAAAATAGAAAGATAATGTTAGAATTTCATGAGTCTAAAACAGCGGTACCTGTGTAAAATAATTTTAACATTTCTTCATAACTTGTGGAATAATTGAAAATGACTTTAATACGGAGTTCCATCCAATGAAGACTGGAGGAATTCCCCCGTCCATTCCATGACAGATCGACCATAGGAACCACAGCTTCCCTACCTATCTTTTTTATAGGCAAAGCAAGTGTATCTCGTCTTATCTAGACACTTCAAATTTAATTTTTATTTCAACGGGTGATTTTTAAATGAAAATCATTTTTTAAGGAAAAATGTTAATTAAGATGCCAGTTTTTAGATTTTCTATCCATTAAAATAATTTTTAAAAAAAAAAATAAAAAGAAATAAGCCTGGACAGTCTAGATGAGCTAAGGCAAGGGAAACTGGTTCATCCACTGTGAGTGTTTGACATCACTTATTTTTAGAAAATAAGTACTTATTACATAAATCGAGACAAAACTCCTCTCACATACTTATCTCGTATACCGTGAATCACGAATTATAAGTATTTATTGTCCAAAAATAAGTTATCCCAAACGAACACGTTGTCGGCAGAAATGATAAAGCAGCACTGGAAGTTGTTCATAAGACGATTAAAATTCACAAAACGTATCACTATATAAGTTCACTAAAAGGTACGTGCAATGAGATTGAAAATATTCATATCGGATAGGATGCTATTGTATTGTTTCGAACGAGAAGTCAAAACCAAACCAACCTAAAATAATAATATGCAACTTCATGAACAAAAAATAGTGTAATTGGACAAAAACCCTAACTGGAGCCGTAAACGCTACTGGTAAGCAAACCAATTCAGAACTTAGTCGAATAAGCTGAAACCCATGTCCTGCAAAAGAAAATAAAAAATAAAAAAATAGCACCATTATTAATGAAACAATGAGCGATCAATATCAACAAATGGTCATCGATTATTGAGACAACTGCAAGTTTATATCTCTCACCTCATCGGACTCCTCTTTCTCTTCCACCTTCTTTTCCTCCTTTGCCTCTGCAGCAGGTGCAGCTCCACCAGCTGCAGCGCCTCCTGCAGGTGCAGCAACGGCAGCAACTGCACCTCCACCGGCTGGAACTGAAGCCAACTTTTCTCTTCCAGAAGCAATTAGTTCGGTAATATCTTTGCCCTTAACTTCATTTAAGAGAAGCTCAATTCTCTCGTCATCAGCCTCAGCCCCAACTGCAAATCACAGATCGTGAAAGTAATATGAGGAATCAATAAACAAAATGGGAGAAACAGTTCCAGTATGATAATTATGGGACAAGTTTAGTTTAAACATTTTCCCGGTTGTGGGTTGCAGGGCAATCTTCACATCTCAAGCAGCAAATAAAAATCATTTTAAATATAGCCTCTTGTCACAGATACTAAATTTTTCCATGTAATGACAATAACAGTGAGGGGCAAACATTAATTAATTCTGCTACCACGCAAGACTTCTGACTTTATTCAGCTATCCTCAATGTAGTTGTGCAACAGCAGATAAGAGACAACCATGATGGATTTGTAGGGAGAAAAAGTTAGCACTGTGATCATACAAGCTTTCTGAGATAAGTATTCGCTAATCCCCAATACAGTCATTGAAATGTAAGAATTAGTGAAGTTTTCTAAGGCAATTGGAGATATAAGAACCGAGAAGTGAAAATTGAAGAGGCATGGAGACATCAGGTGAGGTTTAAATAAATCCAACAAGTTCACTACGTCACTCCTTTAATTTCATTGCTCAGTTATTACATCTATTAATCAAAACTTCAAGTAGATTTTATACCAGCATTTTTTCCCTTTATTTTTGAACTGATAAGTTTATACAAAGCATTGAGAACGCAAAATCACCAATGAATCAAAATGAAAAGGTATAAAACGCACCAATTATCAGCAAGAACAAAAGAATAAAAAGATAAAATATAGGAGACAGCGCACCTGAGCCAAGAATATGCTTTATATCATCAGCCGAGGGGGATGTGTTCCCTCCCAAAACTGCCAACAAATAAGCTGCAATCACCTTCATCTCTGCCCTGACATTAAATTAACATAACGAATTAGCAAAACAGATAGGAATCATCTGGATATGGAAGCATAAAAGGCAGTCAGAGCAAGCACTCGCAAAAGAGTGAAGGGATTGCGATTTTAGGGTTTATGCAGAGTAAGTGTAAATAATACACACACACACACACACACACACACACACACACATAATCAGGGTTTTTCAGATGTTTGAGGCAAACTCCCGGAATGGGACGTTGGGGCAAGAACCTTAAGCAGATCGACTACCTGCAATAGACATTACTAGACACCCAAATCGTAATATAACTAATGAAAGGAAAAATTAGAACGGCAGAGAAATAATACAGTCGCAAAAGCAAGTAAATCGTCAATCATATCAGAAAAAAAGTACAGAAAAACCCATCAAAGTCCATCCCGTCGAAAATCAGAGAAAGGAAATCGAAGATACCTGGCTGAATTCTGCAAAGACGACCTGTGAGAGACTGAGCAAGAGTTGTGCCTTCGTCGGCTTTCTCCTATTATTAATACGAGATCGGCAAGTTAAAACCCTAATTCTGCAAGTTATATACCCGAAATGACAAATTTAGCCCGACATTTTTTTGGCCCAATAATATATATACAGTTATACTTATATACACACACCTTAGAAATTTACATGAATTTTGCATAATATGTATGAGAATTAGTGGCAAGTTTTTTGTCATAAAATATTAACTCTAATTCTCACGATTACATGTCAATACAGCCCAAAAGAAAAAAATCTATTTCCACTCAACGTTATGCATGTTCTTATAACGAGAAGGGTAAACATAATTTTTAGTCGTTGAAGTTTGATATGATTTTGGTTTTGGTTTCTTAAATTTGAAATCGATGGTTTTATTCCCTTAAGTTTACTTCTTTTATCACTGTCAGTTCCTTACGCTTAAAAAGGACTTGGTGGCACTTTTAACATCGTTAATTCATTCGACATGACAGTAGCGCAGTTAAAATAGCTTAAGGTTAATATAACTTTAAGTCCTTGAAGTTTGACCCGATTTTAATTTTAATCCCTCAAATTTGAAATCAGTAGTTTTGGTCCCTCAAATTTACTCTGTTTATAACTGTTGGTTTTTCAAGTTTGAAAAGGACTTGGTGGTCAGGTTATGCAACTTGGACCGAATCAGCCGGTGCGCCCCAGAAACTGGCAAACCGGTCGGTAAATCAATCCGGTCCGGGAATCAACCTGGTTTAGTTTTTTTTTAAATCAATTTTTTATTTTCTTTATAATTCCAAATTCATAACCCTAAAATCTTCACTTTCTTACTGGTTAGGTCTTGCTTTAGCTCCGATTTGACTTACTGACCCTTGACTTAGTACCCCGGCTAGTTTAATGATCGGTCTGGGTTTAATTACATTGCTTATTGCCGCCTTTGACGATTTTAATTTGTCCGATGCGGTGCTAACACCGTTAAAATAACTTATGTGTCTACCTTTTAGGACGACTAATATGGCCAATATACTATAATATATTATAGGGTAAAGGCGCATCCAGCACCCCGAATTATTTTTAGAGGTGCAATTATCACCCTAAAGTATTTAAGGGTGCTGATCTATTTTTGAAAGTGTAATCAGTACTTTAATGTATTAAAAATGGAGTAATTACACCTTTTCACTCGGAAAATTTAATATAATTTAATACATTCCTGCATCTATGATTGAAACCGATAATTTACTATAAATAAAAGTCCCATGTGACTTCGACTTGGCTTCTTCTTGTATTTAGGTCTCGAGATTCAACAAGACCAAAACCAAATACTTTTATTACAATGATAAGAGAACTATAATGGGAAAGATATACTCCAAACCCTGAGTTAATATTTATTAGTAAAAGGATGCAATTGCTCTATTTTTAATACATTATGGGCAAAATTGTACCTTTAAATACTTAGGATGTGTTTGGTTTAAGGGGAGGAAGGGGAGGGAAAGGAGGGGAGGGAAGGGAGGGTATGTTACCTTGTTTGGTTTGTTAGAGGGGATGGGAGGGGAGAAGATCCTTTGTTTGGTTTAAGAGGGGAGGAAAGGAGATGTAATAACTAATTGACCATTTTACCCTTATATGTTATTTTGTACTTTTATAATTATATATTGTTTAAATTAATTTACATTTGGATTTAAATTAAATTATTACTTTAATATTGTAATATGTGTATAAAAATGCTATTTTGATTAAAATCTAATATAATAAATATTTTAAAAATATTAAATTAACAAATTTTTTATTTAATAAATATTTAAAAAAATTTAAAATAACAAATTTTTTGCTTTCTCATTATTTTTATATGATTCATTAAGCACCGATTTATTAAAGCAAAATTTTGATTATTTAAACTTTATTCATCCTAATTTTACATTTGCTAATTCTTAACTCATTATTTCATCTAGATTTCATATCCCAATTAAAAAGCTACGTTTTTTTTATAAAGTGATAACAAAATATTCAATAGTCTACATATGAACAAGTGATTCCAACATGCTCAAGTGCCTATGTTAAGCATGTAACAAAATATTTAAAAGTGTACATACAACCAAGTTATCACTATATGCTCAAATATCTATTTTAAGCATGTGACAAAATATTCAAAAGTAATAACTAATAATCAAAAGCTATATTTTTTTAGCATAAACCAAAATACATACAAGGCATCACCACCTAACTAAAGTGAATTACAACCTGCTCAAATGCCTATGTTAAGCATGTAACAAAATATTTATAAGTGTACATACAACCAAATTATCACTATATGCTCAAATATCTATTTTAAGCATGTCACAAAATATTCAAAAGTGATAACTAATACTCAAAAGCTATATTTTTTGAGCATCAATGCAAAATATATACAAGGCATCACCACCCAACTAAAGTGAATTATAGAACATCTTCATGATCACTTGTTTCCTAGCTGAAGGTGGACACTGAACCGCTGTCCTAAGCTTGTCAATATCACCCATAAGTAAGCAATATATGTCAGGTATTCTTTCACTCTCGCATCCACATTCTTCAAGAATTGTCCAAAGCTCTTCACCTGATAATTATGGCACTTGCATCCTTGTGGTGGAGGCTTTTTGTAAAACCAAATTACCTTGAATAAATGCATCGGTTCCTTTATTAATTGCATCAGCCACTGCTGATATAACCCCTGTTAAATCCTTCATACGATTGTCTTGCTCTCTAGTAGCTCTCTTTGCCCTCTTGCTATAAGAACTATGAGCACTACGAGAATTCTCTTCTTCGGGAGATTGTCTTTGTCCATGTAAATTACCTTGCCCATCAACTTCAACAAAAGGATCAACATTGTTTGATATGATTCCACCTTGTGAAACAAGGTTGTCGATGTTATTAAAAGTCTCGGTCAGCTCTTCTTGAGAACGGCGTCTCTTTCTAAACTCATGCATTGTTTCACCATCCTCTCCAGTAGCTCTATCTACTCCATATAATATCATCATCTTTTCATAATTTGGAAAATGATTTGTTCTCCATAGTGCTGCTTTAGGTTTAGCCTGCAAAAAATAAAGGATTTGTTTCAAAATAACAATCTTAGACAGGAAAAAAACAGAATGTGTTCCCAAATGAAGAAACAAAGTTTTAGATTTAATGAACCAACAATACTATAAACACATAGTAGTAAGCTGAACAGAGCAAATTGTTCCTACGAATCTTGCTTCTGGTATTCATATCATTCTGTTTTTTTCCTATGTCTAACATCAATAAAGCATAGAAAAAAGGGGAATGATTGACTTATGATAGAACTTAGATGGAATTCTAGACAAGACAAGCCAATAAAATCAACATTGAAACGTCACTGTTGCGACACACACACACACACACACACAAAACTCCACCTTAGTACCGATCATTATGTATGTTGACATCTCCCTCTTGAATATCAAATCTTATATTTGATTAATTTCATGCTTTTTTCCCAACGACAAACTTTATGCCATTACAAATGAGAAATCAAATATCATCCAAAAACTTTGTCAACATCCAGATTTACCAAAGATTTCAGTGGTACAAGTTTTGACCATTGCATTATACATGATAAATAAAAACTGAACCACAATAGAAGAAGGAACCATTGCAGCAACCAATGAAAATTTCAATTTGCAATAACAGTCTTCATTGTGTAGAAACATGCATGCTTATGTCATAAACAAGTGAATTGTTTACCAAATGCACCAGAGATTACGTCAGTACAAGTTTTGACCATTACATTATGTCATAAAACAAGTGTAGAAACATGCATGCTTATGTCATAAACAAGTGAATTGTTTACCAAACTATTGTGCAATTCAATAGAAAAAGGTTACATGTTTACCTCAATCAATGCAGCCCAAACCTCAGGTTCAGCCTCCCATAATTTTGTTGTTGGGTTCCAAGCAAACCCACTCACACTTTTAAATATGTCACACACTTCTGAGAAGTTTTTCTTCAAGGTCTTCCATCGATTTTTCACCTTATCTTTGTCAATTTGTTGACCAAATAAACTATTTAATTCTGCCTCTATATTGTCGTAACCCTTGCAAGTAAAACTGCCAATAACTTTATGGCCCTCATTATATGCAGCCATAAAAGCATCAACAAGGGCATCATCCATTTTTTTTGCCTAGTAAAATGCTTCTTTATTAAGGTGGGGTGCCATCCTATAAAATTAGACTATGATCATATAATACAGTTTATAATAACCGGAAGTTTTATATGAAAATAAAGCTGAATAAGTAATATGTAACATCCTTTTCTTTTTCTTTTTCCGTCAAAGACCTAACTTTAGATTTAGTAATTAGTCTTTGGACCAAGTTAATAAATAAATTATTACAAAAAAAAATCCAATTTACTCTGGGCTCCACTTTTTTGGATACTCACCACTAAAAGCAATTTTTGAACTAGCGCATTAAGAGAACTTTAATCATACAAGGCAGCCACTTACTTTTGTATTTTTTATTTCCTTTATGGGACACCTATGTTTCCACATGGAGTGAACCCCAACTCTACCTTTAACCTTTCTCTCCTATAAATAATTTTTCTGTTCCATACTTCTTACACTTTGGCGTTATACGTGATTTCAGATATCCAGGTTCATTCTTCTGCTTTTTTTTCCCCCTAATTCTAATCCTTATCTTTGTATCACTGTAACAATGTCTTTTCAACCATGTTATTATATCTTCCATTTTTTTTATTATTTGATTGTTATCTTGTCAATTTACTATGCCTAGGTGTGTGTATATTCATCATTTCTCACAACCATTTTCCCCCCTCGAGAATCTGTTGGCCTGGGTATGTGTGTGAGTGCATGTAAATATATTAATATATGTTACTTCTTTCACCCGTTTTTTTCATTTTGGTTGGTATGTGGGTGTAATATACATATTCTTATATTTATTTAACCTCCTCCTCTCCTTCCATAATTGATTTGGTGTGACTGTATGCTCCGGTGTGAATGTGATTTTTTTTTCTTTGCAAAAACCCTCCAGTTCCTACCAATTTCTCCTACTAAAGTTTTGTGGGTAGATCTCAGTTTTATTTTATTTTAATTATTTACTTCCTTTTCTTCAACCTCAAAATAAAAATCATCTTTTTGGACAGTGCATTCCTTATTCATACTTTTAAGGGTTAATATAATTTTTGGTCCCTGAAGTTTGATCCAATTTTGGTTTTGGTCCCTCAAGTTTGAAATAGGTGGTTTTAGTCCCTGAAGTTTCACTCGATTTTGGTTTTGGCCCCTGAAGTTTGAAATCGGTGGTTTTGGTCCCTGAAGTTTCACCCAATTTTGGTTTTGGTCCCTCAAGTTTGAAAAGGACTTGGTTTTTTTTCCGGGTCGGGTCGGGTTTTTTAATTGGGTCCCCAAGTCCTTTTCAAACTTGAGGGACCAAAACCAAAATCGGGTGAAACTTCAGGGACCAAAACCACCAATTTCAAACTTCAGGGACCAAAACTAAAATCGAGTGAAACTTCATGGACCAAAACCAAAATCGGATCAAACTTTAGAGACCAAAAGTTATATTAACCCTACTTTTAATATTCACACTTCACATTGGACCCAAAACTTCAAATAAGTTTACTATAATAAATAGATGTATGCTAAAAGAATGTGTGTCCTCACTAACACTTTTGTTTTGCCCGACACCTTTAAATTGTTCTCTTTCTTTGTTTTTTTTTTTGGTTAATATATATATATATATATATTCTAATCTATGAGCCCATACCTATATATATATATATATATATATATTCTTATCCTCTTACTAAACCCATATGCCTATGCACCTATACATGTACTATGTCTATCTTCCCTTTCATTTGGAAAAGTCCCCACATGTTTTCCCCTTTTCTCCATCTTGTGCGCGTAGGAAAGTGTGAACCATTTAGTATCATCTTATCTATTAAAATACTCCCATGTTAACTTGTCCACCCTTTTTGTTCCAAGATGATAAATCTTCCTATTATTATTATCCTATTATTTTTACTTTATTTCATTTCTCTTGACGGACATTACCTATATTTACAAGACAGGTTTTATCATGTTTAAATATTCTGTCATACATGAATAAATAAGATAAATTATATTATTGGTTAACATGAGTGTATATAATATTAGTCTTCCATAGGGTAGTCTTAATGTTCTACTATAGTTTTAGAATATAGAATAGTTTGGGTAAAATGTTAATAGATATTTATGTTAATGTTTTGTAGACTCTCATTGAGAGCTTTTGAGTCACTCGGTGTGATTACTGTGAGCTAGGGAGTAGAGGTAACTCTGAATATTCTTCCATATACTTGTGAATAGTGTATAATTTTTGAATGACTATTTTTTTAAAGAAACATGGACTGAATTATATGTATATGTGTTTGTATTATAAATTCTCAAATAAGTAGTGTTACAAGTAAATTTCTATATAACTCATTATATTCATATAATTAATAATTTAATGATAATTAATGTATTATTGGATTATTATTTCATTTTTAGCATGTTTGAATATGTGATTATATTTGATATGAATGGAAGCATGAATTATTGTACTTTATCTTTTAATGATATTTTATTTATCACTGTCATGGCGGTTGCATCTGTGATGGGTTGGTGTGAGGAGGAATTTGTATGTTGAGATCTTTTACCACGTGGTATGCCATCACTCAGTGCACAGTGGATGGTACTTGTTTGGCCCCTTCTTCCATGTTTTCCTTTGGCCGGGATTGCATTGGAGTTGTGGGACATGTGACACCTCCTTAGTTGTGTTCTTTTAAGGAGGGGAGCCATAGTCCAGACTTAAGCTCTACACCTTTGGCCGGGTGTATCTTAAGAACTGGTGAGCTTGGGACAATTCAGTCAAATGGATGAGTCTCTATTGGACTATGTGTTAGCCTATGACTCCAGTCAGCGGAATAAGGATGGACGGAGATATAAGGGAGGTTGCATCTTACATATTGCATATTGTATAATTGTATATTACATGCTATGTTGAAAATACAGATTTACATATGTCTTGTATGAGGATTATGGTATATACAAATATATGTAACCAGTTCTTTCTTTTTATCATATGTGATTTGCTTGTGTACGGTAGAAACTTTCAGTAGTTACTGAGACGTGGAATCTCATCCTTATATATTAACATTTTCAGGTGATTGTTCTAGTAGGGAGCAAGGGAAGGCACCTATGGAGTGAGCCTTGAAGGCTATTTTGTGCTCCTATAGCTCATGTTATGTCATTTTTATTGTCATGACCCTAAGACTTATGCATTTTATTTTATTTTGATGAAATATTTTGAGGATTTGATTTAACACTGTGACTTGGGCTTTATTTAAACTGATTCGTATTTTGATGGTTTGGATGTTGAACATTTTTATTGGCGATATTTAAATTATATGGTTAAGTATTTGGCTATTTGATTTAAGGTGTTACATAATAAACTAAACATAATGTCTAAAATTGAAATTCAACTGAAGTTCAACATAAAATACAACAAATTGCATGTCTAAGAAATAAGCCATTCAAGTCTAAATTCAACAAAGAATACAACAAACTAAGTATACAAATGATAAATCAAACTTCAACCCTCAACCTCATCCTCAACATCATTGTCAAGAGTATGCTCATGATTATTCTGGTAATCTGCCCACATTTGAGTGGCGATATTGTCTCTAACAAGTTCACCATGAGCGGCCTCAATATTGTTACTACTTGAAGCACGATTGTTGTCATTTAATCCACTTTGTTGACGAATGTCCATATCCACCTCTCTTATAAGATCTTCATCACTGTCAACACTTATGAGGAAGTTATGAAGAATGATACATGCATAGATTATGATTTTTTGAACTTTGATTCCATATGTAGGTTCAATTGCATTGGATATAATGGCAAATCTTTTCTTCAGAACACTAAAAGCTCGTTCAATTGCATTACGCAACTTTGCATGTCGTAGGTTAAATAACTCCTTATAGTTTATGGGTGGATTTCTCCTAGAATACTCTTTCAAATGATATCGGACTCCCCGATAAGGTGTTATAAGACCTCCAGTTAACATGAATCCAGCATCCACAAGGTAATATTTACCTATTAGAAATGAAGATATTTACTATAATGGGTTTACAATCCCTAATAAATGTAAACTTTATAAAATTTAGACAAATATTTACCTTCAGGGATTTTAAGACTATCTTCCCTTGTTAATGCATTTTTTATGATCCTTGAGTCAGATGCAGTTCCTTCCAATCCAGGGAGCACATAACTAAACTTTAAGTCAAATATGCATGCTGCTAACACATTCTGTGTCGGGTAGTCCTTCCTACCACAATATCGAGGAGCCTCTACAGAAGACACCTTGACACGTATATGTGTTCCATCTATAGCACCAACACAATCCTTAAAATATGGGAAGAACTTATTCTCATTTTCAATTTCAGGAGCGACTTTTAACCTATAAGGTTGTTTAACAAATTTTTCTTCTAACTTAATGATAGCCATTAGAACTTTATGAAAATGACGACTAATAGTCTCACCCAAACGTCTAAACCAAAAATTTACTTCACGACTTTTCACACTGTGTGTTAATATATAAAGAGTTTTTGCAACTTGTTCTTCCACGGTTGAAAATCGTGTGGTTCGCAAACCACTTTCTCTTTCTAACATACCACACAATTCTAAGAAAGCTCTAGGAGTCATTCTAATGATATTTCGATTAGATGGGCAACGACTTATTCTACTCATTATTTCGTCACGCACCCTATCTCTTTTGCCACTCAAACTATAACTTATTTTTTTTTGGCAAACTTCATTGACATATAGTTGGGCAACAACACACACTATCAGAGCTACTACTCTTTGGCACAATTCAACCTACCGCTGCACCAATAACATGTATTCAAGTTCGTGGTCCATCTAACAAAGCGAAATAGCAAAATTATAGTCAGGAACCTATATACATTGGAAAAATCATTTAAAGACATAACCCACAAACTTTCTATGATCAACACACAATAAGCACATGAAGTGTTCAACTTGAAATGGTTTGCATTTGAGAAAATTTGCTAACTATTATTTGTTTTTATTTAGATAGTGAACATGCAACATGTAGATGGTAGTGTTGCATGTTGATATCAAAATTGTGCCTAACATCATTTAAAACTACAACAACAACAAAAACAAAAACAGAAAGAGATAGCCTGTTTCACCTGCTCTAGTTGAAAAGACGAAGAATGCAAGAGAATAGAATCACACAACAACCTGGTCAAGATTAATAAAAAAATCAAAACTCGATGTTACAAAATGGACAAAGCTGCATAATCTATTTCCATGAATGAATTGATATCCAGAACAACAGCACCAAAATCACAGAAGTTCAAGCATAAGGAAGCAACTAGCATTATAAAAGAATTATTATACATAAAGAAGATACAAAATTCAAGACATAAGCAATTATATGCTTCAACTTGCATGAAAATGAGTTGGGATGGTCATCGTTAAACAACTTGATTGTCCACTACTTGCCTACGTGAATGATAAAAGACATAATATTTTTGATCCAGAAAACAAATTTTCTGCTCACGTTTACTAATCCAAACAAAATATCTGTTTAAAGTGTTCTTTCATGAGCCTTATCCACCATCACAACACTGCAACATTTCAGAAACAAAATCTGAGCAAAATTGTACTGCATCAACTGAATCAGGACCCAACTCAAAAAAATATGCTTACCAGTAGCTGCTTAGATCAGGTTCACCAAGAAATTATGTCAATAGCATTCCATCTGATATATATTTCAGAATAGCCTTCTTAGAGGTGCAGTCCTGAAAACGAATGCAGTAACCAACCTTCAATAATTAAATCAATTGAATTATGAAAACATGAACAATGACTGAAAGACTCAACCAGGTAAAAAAGAAGACATAGACATCAATTGATGCCAGCATTCATATCAAGCATCAATTGATGCAACCCTCATCTTTGCTAGTGTGCTTACAACAGGAATTTTCTAGAAAGGGTATACTAGCCTACTTGAAAAGGGGGCTACGGTTCAAAAAGACATGGATAGTCTAAGGCAAACATGTTTGGGTCTGTCTCTACTGGGACAACGAAGGAAAAACAAAAAAGACATTTTTGAATGTAAAACATCATCTATCCTACAAGGAAATAACCACCACCGAAGCACACAATTCCATCATATAACTTAACCATAAACCATGTTTTACATTCATTTTGGATCTGTCTCTGCTGGGACACCGAAAATTTAGACTCATTAGTAATAGTAATTAGCTTTGGCAAAAAAAAAGTAATAGTAATTAGCAATTATGAGCATGATTTGCTCTGTCATTTAGCAACCTTGTAGTATTCTTATATAGATAAATACGTTTGTATATGTATATGAAGACACACTGATTGAGTAATTGTCTATTTTGTTTTTGCAAAGGACAATATAGAACCACACACAAAGATATAAGACATAGGTAGCAAGTCAACTTGGAAGACCCTGCAAAGTTTACGTTCGTCAGGGCAGAGACTATAACAACATACTTTTGCTGATGTTAGTATTATTATCCTACTCAAACTAGAGGGATCATAAACTTTAACAGAAGCCACACCTTCTGTTAGATCTTAAGGGAGATTGGTACGACATATCTAGAACAGTATCTGAATTCTAGATCCGGAAGTCATGTTACTCTGGATAATATTTCACATAAAACATAATTGTCTTACACAAGTACCATAAATAGTATTCCTATATAACTGACACAAATGACTGACAGAAACTTCCTAGAATACATAACAGCCAGCAAAAAAATCCTGGAAACATAACTGCATAGAACAACTGCTTAAAACATTTTTACTGATGCAAATACCCCTAACTAACACATCTCTTACTTGAATACACTAAAAAAGGACGTGTATGAGTAACACCTTCTCACAAACCTAATTACAGCAGAAGCTCATATCCTTATTAAGAATTCCACTTGATAAGCTAACACAACTAGAATGTGGAGATTATCAATAAAGCACCCTACATATGTCAGTTAAAGAGCACCTTCTATTTATATGAAAGGATGGAGGCAGCAAATTTAAAAAAGGAACCTGGCAACCCTGACATCACTGCTCTTCTGCTTGTGATAAGAAGACAATAATACAGTACGCCAAGCTAGTGGCCTCAATATCTGGACTATCAATTCTTAACTCCTAAATATCAAACAAAATACTACAAGGTTGCTAAATGACAGAGCAAATCATGATCATAATTGCTAATTACTATTACTTTTTTTTTTTGCCAAAGCTAATTACTATTACTAATGATTAAAAAATGCAGACAAATGAAACAGTATAAGCAAACACAAAAATCAAACAGTATGCATGGAAATGCAAAATGCAACAGAATTATGAACACATAGACTCGGCACATGGCAAACATACTAACTAAGGCCAAATCAAACTCAAAGGTTCATGTGAAAATACCTCGCTAGAAGGGACTTTCATCTAGCATTAACGGACATGATCAAACGCTCAGTACTTGGGGAATCTTGATCGAAGTATGTGAGGCTGTTTATTTTCATGTTCTCCATGGATAAAAAAACGTGAAGAGAACCACAGCATATGAAGAATATTTCAATATCACATAAGTAGATTTCAATAATGAAATAAAATAATGAAGGCTCAATAAATATGATTATTCAATGCATTATGATTATTTAGGGTGTATTTAGACTGAAATGCGACCTTGGGAAATTAGGATTTAGTGAGAGACATCCAAGCATAGAATCAATATGCAAGAACAAATGCAAAAAAAAAAAAAAAAACAAAGACATCATCAAACCTGGAATTGCAACAGCTCGCAGCGTTGAACGGTGACCACGGACCAGAAACGGCGACCACTGACCAGAAACGCCGACCACGGACCATAAATGCCGACCACGAACCAGATACGATGGGCCAGGAACTGCAACTACTCGCTGCCTTCAACGGACCGCAAAGACCCACCACGTCCCACAAACGCAGGCCCAAAGCACTGGAACAAATGGTTGCCGGGAAAGGATCGAAATTGCCGACCCAGCAACGTCGACCACAGAGCAGAGCGAAGGAAGCTGTGCACACAGAGCTGCAGGATTGACAGGAACCAGTCAGCGGAGGAGAAGAAAAGTAATGAATTTAAGCACTTTTGTATTTTAGTATGGGTATTATTGGAATCTAACAATATTTCCTCCAAAAAGGACCAATTTCAAGCAGCCCAAAACCAATGGAGGGAAGGGCATCAAACCGAAAATTTTAGCTTCCCTCCCCCATCAAAATTCAAACCAAATGATGAACTAATGAACACTCCCACCCCCTCCCCTCAATCCAAACACAGCCTTAAAGAAGGGATAGACATATTGAAGATCGATGAAAGAGGAAAGGAAAGAGTGTATCAACAAACAGAGTTAGTATTCTGTTAATGAATGGGTGTAATTTCTCTATTTCTAATACATTGGGGGTACTGATTGTACCTCCAAAAATATATTGGGGTGCTTAGTGTACCTCCAACAATACTTTAGGGTATTGATTGCACCTTCAAAAATAGATCGGCTGTTGAATGCACATTTACCTTATATTATATTGTGCTGTAAAAAAACAAAAGAAAAAAAAAAGTATCAAAACAAAACGCAGGAACCTAAAAGACATGATACATAAGATATTTCTATTTCTAACTCATGCATTTCGTTCTAATGCCATTTTTTCCTCTTTCTTTTCAGCACAATATAATGTATTATAATATATTTGTCATATCAACTATTCTAAAAAACATGACACATAAGTTATTTTAATGGTGTTAGCGCCACATCGGATAAATTAACGCCGTTAAATGCGCCACCAAATCTTTTCAAACTTTAGGATCCAATAATTATAAACAGAGTAAAATTGAGGGACCAGAATCACCGATTTTAAACTTGAGGAACCAAAATCAAAATTGGATCAAATTTAAGGGACCAAAAGATGTATTAACCATAAGATATTTTGACGGCATTAGTGCCACGTCAGATGAAGTAACGCTGTCAAAGGCGCCACCAAGTTCTTTTCAAACTTGAGAGACTAACAGTGATAAACAAAGTAAATTTGAGGGATCAAAATTAAAATTGGATCGAACTTCAGAGACCAAAAATTATATTTACTCTATTGAGAATTAAGAAATCATGTATGAAAAACGCGCATATTATTTCAATATCTTGAGCTTTGAGTTGTTTGGTTTTAGATGCCAGAATTCTCATTTCTATATTTCAGGCTTCTCATTGTTCCATACGTAATGTTACATCCAAACCAAAAACATTCATAATAATAATAATAATTTACACTCCATCAACAAAGAACACCAAGCTAATGAAAGTAAATCACAGCTAAAGGCTCGGATCGCCACATCTACTAGGTCTTGATGATTCATGTACTCCGTCCAGTTTAAACAAATTGGGTTGGAAGTTTTGGCCCATCCAGTAATTCTCATATGAGGGAGTTACTGGGCTTCACTGGCGGCCTTGTTTTTAACTATCTCTTAGTTAGGCCTGGTCCATCATAGTACTACCAAAAACTAAAATCGTAACCTGTTTTCAGAAGAAAAGAATAAATCGAAGATGTGGAAAATTAATTAGTCACTATATCAATATGCAATACCTTTTGTATTTAATATTAATACTGATTATCTTATCAATTATTTACCTATATCATGTTCAAAATAAAGTTTCAAGTGGTTCATGTTCTATATTTTCTTATTACCCACTGATATTTAAAACTAAACATAAAGTGTATGGTATTCACTGTTCATTTAATAAATATAAGAAATTTTTCAAGACATGCCCTTAATGAGAGGTAGTATTATTTTCATAACGAGATTCGCGTTTTTTATTTTTACCCATGAAAAGAATATTTTTTTAAAAAAATAAAAAGAAAGGGAAATTTCCAGAAAAAATATTATTAAAATAGGTAAAAGATAGAAAATGGGTGTCAATATCTGAAATCCTAGGTTAGACCTCATGGAGGAATTTAGAATTTCAAAATCTTTTCAAATAACTAAGCTACCCTTGAGTAAGTTTTGAAGCCACATATGTTAGACGTCATTAACAACCTAGGAATGGATAATAACAACTTTAGAATTGAAAATAAAAATTTCAATATATATATTGACTCCTTGACCTCCCCATATTATTTCAGGCATCATTAATAACAACTTTAGAATCGCAAATAACAACTCCAATATGCATATTGACTGCTTGACCTCCCCAAATCTTAGTAAGCTTGAAGGCAATATTTTGAAGCCATATATGTCAGATGTCATTAACAACTTAGGTATAATAATAACAACTTCAGAATCTCAAATAACAACTTCAGTATACATATTTATTTAACTCAGTTTTTTAAAACTTACTCAAGGGCATATTGGTCATTTGAAAATATTTAGAAATCCCATATTCTTTCATGAGGTTTAACTTGGGATTTCAAATATTGACCTCTCTTATTTATCTTTTTCCTATTTTAACCGTATTTTTCAAGAATTTTTTCATAAATAAACATAACAAAAAAGATGAAAATGAGATTGAAAGAGGCAGATATAGCGTGTGTTTGGGGGGCGTTTGAGCCCCCAAACGCTGGTTTGGCCAGCAAAAGCCCAATGGGCAACTTTAAAAACAAAAATGAATGTTTGGCAAGCACAATGAGCAATTGAGCTTAAGATTGGAATAATAGCTTTTGGTACAAGCTCAACTCTGGAGCTTTTGTTGATTTAGCTTTTGAAAAGAGTGAGAATGATTAAAATGTTTTTTCAATTGTGTAAAGTGTGATATCAGACTGATTGCAATTTTACCCTTAATATACTTTTTCGGCTACCAAAATTAATTTCAACTATTTTTTGGTGCTTGTAACCCTTAAAATATTTTTTCAACTGTACCCAGTGTGTTATCAGACTGATTGCAATTTTATCCTTAATGTACTTTTTCAGTTCCAAAAATTATTTTAAATTATTTTTTGGTGTTTTTAACCCTTTAAAATATTTTTCCACACACTCTCTCTTACTATTATCACAAAAGTCACTTGTGCTTAAGTCAATTCAAATAAGTTTTATTTTTACAAAAGTTATTTATACAATCGCTGTTCCAAACATAAATCACATTACACAATCGAGCTTTTACTAAAAATGAAATTATCAAACGCTAAATTGAGAAACTCTATTTTTCCATCGTTCTTCCAAACACACTCATAGTGTTTGTTTGTAATAGCGATTGGAGCCTTCAAAAACAACTTTTCAATCGTAACTTATGGTATACCAGATAAGTATGTGAGAGGAGTGTTGTCTCGACTTACATATATAAACATTTATAAACCTAGTTGTGTGTTAGTAATATTGGAAGAGTTAAAGCAGATTCGGACACTGTTGTTAGTTGATTAAGAATCTCATCCTAGTGGGTTAAACTTAAACGACCTTTTAATATTAACGCTGAAATTGCGAAGCGAATTCTTCTTCTTGCACAGTGCATAGGGAAAAACAAATGGTCAGAGACGAGAATCTAAGCTCACACACATAAACATGAACTTGCTTAAATTGTCTACCTCACCACACATCTTCCAATTATTAGTTCTATTATTAATTGTTAATATGATTAACTTATCATAAGCATTAAAAAATTATTGAATCTTGCGTGTTTATTAATTTTGTTTAATCATGTCTTGCAAGATGCGACAATGTGCCATGCTAGCTACCCAAAGCAGCAATGTAGTAGGGACAGTTCGTAATGGCAAAAAAAAAGTAGGAACAGTTGGTCAGGGAACTGAAAAGAAAAAGAAAAAGAGGTAGCTATATGTATAGAATAATTATTTTGCCTAGCTACGAATTAAAGTTAATCATCTTCTCCCATTAGATTTTTTTTTTTTTTGGATAGAAAATGACAAGAGAGAAAAATCTCTTGGGGCCATTACGGGCCAATTACATCGGACCTGAGCACAGAAAAAGAAAAATACTAGCTAGACCCTAAAAAAAAAAACTTAGCTAAGGTCAGCTAACATTTGAATCGAACAAAAGTCAGGAGGATGTTCCAAAATAGTCAAGTCATTTGCCAAATGTAGGGCCTTCCGCGCCAAGTTATCAGCACATCTGATAGCTTCTCGGTGAGTGTGAGTTATCTCTAAATCCCAATCCCTGTAGATTAGTTGTCTGGCTTCCTCTAACTCGTTCTGGAGGGGGTGGTATTGCCCTCCTGGTTGGAATAACAAACGAATGGCTTCTGTCGAGTCAGTGTGTAGCCTGATTTTCCTGAGATTCCTGTTCTGACAAACCAGGAGTCCCGTTTTGATTGCTTGAACCTCAGAGGCTGTCGACCCAAATGAGAAACCTAAGTTCTGTTGGAAACCGCAAATCCAAGCTCCTGAGCTATCACGAATCACTCCTCCAACTGCAGAGTTTCTGTTTTCGTCAACCGCAGCGTCTACATCAATTCTAGCAAACCCCGGGGGTGGAGTATTCCATCTTACTGTGTCTCTCTCTGGCACTCTGAGAATCTTGTGTCGGAGTCGGCCATCTTCTATGCTTTCGTGGAGAAAATGTAGACCTCGGTGAAGAAGTTGCTTTGTGAGGTCACTGGTTCCTTCGAAAGCTTTTTTGCATCTGTTTTTCCATATGAGCCAGCATATTGAACCGAAAACCCTAAGCCAGGGCCATTTGGACATCTGTCGATTTCCCGCCAAATGCTGCATATTCCAGTTGATCCAAACCTGTAAATTTCCAGAAAAAAATGCAGAATAATAAATGGGGTTAATGCAAGAAAGCCAAACAGAATTTGCAAATTCGCAATCTCTCAAAGCATGTATTGCTGTTTCCTCACAGGTGCACTCGAAAGGACACTCGGTGTTTATCCTCACATCTCTCCTAGCTCGAACGGAGTTCGTAGGAACTCTTTCCTGGAACAGTTGCCACATAAAGAATTTAACTTTTTCCGGAATAGGCCATCTCCAGATACTTTGCCAGAAATGATCGGGGGATTCTTCAAACGTCGAGTAGATCATAGAATAAGCAGATTTGACGCTGAAATTTCCATCAGAGGATTTCCTCCACCAGAATTTGTCGGCACCCGATTGGGAAGGAGGGAGAACTTGCTTGATTCGTTCCACAACCCACAAAGGCAAAAACATTTCCCATCTATTCAGGTCCCACTCCCCCTCCGAATTTACAAAATTGTGAACCGTATCTTCAGGATTTAATAAGGTGTGGTTACGGTTAACATAAGATAAGAGAGGTTGATCAAGGCTTGTCCATAGATCCAACCAGGCATTTGTTGTTCTCCCACTTTTAAGCTTTTTGCCTACTGTTGTCCTGAATTTGTCCCAGACTGTTGTAATTGCGTTCCAAACAGCAGATTGATTTCTTTTCTTTTCAACTAATGGTAAAGTCTCATCACCGCAGCCGTACTTTGATCTGAGAACTTTTACCCATAAAGCATCCGGTCTAGTGATGAGACTCCAGCACAGTTTCATGATGAGAGCTTTGTTTTGGCTAATTAGATCTTTGATGCCAAGGCCCCCCTCCTTTTTCCCCTTCTTGATTTTGTCCCAAGCAATAAGATGCTGCTTCTTGCTATCCGAGCCTTGATTCCAGAAGAAGTTCCTATTTGTTTTCTCCAGATCTTGTAAGACCCTTTTCGGTAGAAGGCTGGTTTGCATCTGGTAGGTCGGAATAGTGGAGAGAATGGAGTTTATCAGAACTGTTCTGCCAGCCATACTCAGAAATCTTCCTTTCCAGTTCGACAGCTTCTTCTGAACTTGAGAAACCAAAGGGGCATATGTCAGCCTGGTAGTTCTTTTGTGGAGAATAGGAACACCTAAGTACTTGCCTAAGTCTCCGGAAACACTGATTCCTATGGTCTGACCAAGTTGCAGAGCTCTCTGGATCTGGACATTTCTAGAAGCAAAAAGCTTAGATTTTGAGAGGTTGATTTTGTGACCCGAGACTCTGCAGAAGTAATCCATCACATCCCTAATGTTCTCCATCTGAGACAAAGAGGCCTCGCAGAATAAGAAAAGATCATCTGCGAAGAACAGATGAGAGAGCTTCGGGCCTGAACATGTGATACTTAAAGGCTTCCATCTTCCTTCATTCACTTCTTTGTTGATCAGTTAGCTTAAGCGTTCCATGCATATGATGAATAGATAGGGACTTAGAGGGTCACCTTGACGCACTCCTCTTGTAGGTTGGAAATGGTCAGAAAGGGACCCGTTCCAAACTACTCTCATAGATGCAGATGAGACGCATCTCATCAACAGCTTGACAAAGTGGTCCTTTAAGCCCAGACTAAGAAGATTAAAATGCAGGAAATTCCAGTCTAATCTGTCGAAAGCTTTCTCCATATCCACTTTAATAGCAACGAATCCCTTCTTCTTCCTGGTCGTTCTCATTGTGTGTATTGCTTCTTGGGCCAGAATTATGTTGTCACAACTTTGTCTCCCCCTTATGAAACTGCACTGAGTGGGATGAATAAGGTATTCCATAACACTCCTCATCCTATTTGCAAGGACTTTGCTGAGGATCTTGTAGCTCACATTGCAAAGAGAGATGGGCCGAAATTCTTTGATCGAGGAAGGGTGGTCAACCTTAGGAATCAAAGTGATATGAGTCTGGTTGATATCAATAATCTTATCCGGATCTATGAAGATGGAAAAAATAAGATCACAGATCTTTGGGCCCACAACCTCCCATTGAGATTGGAAGAAATGAGGTTGCAGCCCGTCAGGACCCGGCGCCTTGAAAGCATCCATCTCAAAAGCAGCATTCTTTATCTCTACTGCAGAGACCTCTCTCTGGATCATAAAAAGTTGGGAATCATCCAGCGCAAGAAAGTCAACCGGCCACTCAGACACCTCCGGCACGTCTTGATCCGAAGAATAGAGATCTTGGAAATATCTAAGGGCAGAGTTCTTGAGTTCATCTTGGTCAGTAATCCATTCGCCCTGGGCATTTTGAAGAGCATCAATTTTGCTTCTCTTTCTTTTGATCACCGTAGAAGAGTGGAAATAGCTGGTATTCTTATCTCCAAATTTGAGCCATTTGCATCTTGACTTTTGATACCAGAGGAGCTCTTCTTGATTCACAACTTTGGAGTATTCCTTCCAGAGTTTTGTTTCGAGCTTTAGCAAGCCAGCATGCGGATGAGAGGTGATTGCACGGTCAACTCCCTCTAATCTTTTAAGCAAGGACCTCTTCTTTTTGGGAAGACTACCAACTACATTCCTATTCCACCAAGAGGCTTTATTTTCAAATTCGTTGCATCCAGTTAACCAGTCTTTATTTTGCCAAGCGTTGTTAACTAATTCAGGGAAACCCTCTTCAAGACACCAGGCAGCTTGGTATCTAAATCTTTTGGGATTTGATGATATATTCACATCTCCAGCTGCAATCACCAGGACTCTGTGGTCAGATTTATAGCGGAGATGATGAAAGACTTTGTGATCTGGGTGACTTACTTCCCAATCTAAGTTACAAAACGCCCAGTCAAGCCTTTCCTTCACGTTATTCCTAGACCAAGTGAATTTATCACCAACCACAGGCAGGTCAAGAAGACCGCAATCATGAACGCAGTTTTGGAAAGGGTGCAAGGATCTATCAGTGACATCCACGCCACCAATCTTGTCAGAGTGGTTCAAGAAAGAGTTAAAATCACCCAGAATAAGCCAAGCCTCGGTTACATTTTCCCCCAGATTCCGCAGATCATACCAAAGCTCTTGTCTATAACTCCATCTGGGGTCACCATAAATGAAGGTAGTACAATAACTCTCACTGGTATTTTTGTCAGTCAGGCGACAATGAAGGAGCTGGGTAGTAGAGAAGAGGTATTCAACAGAAACATCAATGTCATTCCAAAGAACCCATATACCACCAGCAAAACCAGTGGCTTCAACCCTAAGCCAATTACTAAAACCTAGCTTACGCACCACTAAATCTGCTTTATGGCCACTAACTCTAGTTTCCATAAGACACATAACAGAGATATTATGCTTTGAAACAATGTCACGAAGGACGCGAGAAAAAGAATTACTACAAGCACCTCTACAATTCCAACTTGATATAATCATAGTAAAAATTGGTGGGAATTTGCAAGCAAGAGAAAAAGCGTTACTTATCTGGGGGAATGCGCCTTGAAGCAGATCTCCCTTTACTTTTTGCTTCCCTTAAATTTAAGTGAGGCTTGCCTTGTTCCTTATTATTTTCCAAGAGAGTATGAATCTCCGCCTCTGCCATATGAGCTTGTGTAGAGGCTGCTGGTTCCTTCCTATTTTCCAAAAACAATTCAACTTGTTTCATCTCGCTTTCCTGCACCAAGGTTCCCGAGGAGATAGCGCTTCCTGATGGAGTGCAAGTTGTATTTAAGATGGTCGGATGACCTTCCATCATGTACTTTGCCTCAGGATCTACAGTATCCAATTTGTCTTCAATTATTTGGCTACTTGCACACACTTTTAAACTATTTGAGATCAGCTTATTGGCATCTTTTTCCAATTCCTTTGCTGCTGAAATAATTTCCAGAGACTTACTTGCTGCTGCTCTGGGCGTGATGTCTACGGAGGCTTGTGAAGAATCGGATCCTTCCACAACACGGTGAACCCGTGAGCTTTCCTTCCCAGATTTATTTTTGCGCTGGGCTGAACATGGAGATTGGGTTTCATTTTCTTGGACATTTCCTTCACGTGGAGAAAGCTGACCAGATGCGCTTTGGGCTTGTAATTGGGCTCCATCTTCGTCAAGCCCTTTAGGAAGAACTTTTGGCAATATGGACTTAAGGTCAAGCCCAATACTCTTTTTCCCTTTAATTTTATACACTTGCTTTGGAAGTTGCGCACCTTTGGCTTTTGAGTTAATCTTTGACTGAGACTTTGATGGGCCCACACGCATATATCCATTTGCCCCAAATTGCACAGAATTCCTCTCTTCTTCTTCGGCGCTAGAACGCTTCTGAACAGCATTTGGAAGGTTGAAGTTCTCAAGTTCACAATCTTCATCCAGGTCAGCAAGCATTTGAAAATTTAATGATTGATTCCTTCGATCTAAGTCCCTGGCAGAGGTCGACCCATACCTCCTACCTGCTGCGCCGCTTTCCTGGTTCATCTTTCTTGGAGGACGAGATTTCCTCTGCCCCCCTACAAGCATCCACGGACCAAACGTTCCTTCCGATTCCAGCGAAACTTTTCCCGTCAGCGAGGCCGAAGCTGTTCTAACGGGAGCTGTTTCTGGTTGCTGTGATTTCTGCAGATCTATTTCCTTCTTAACGCAGGCGTCCTTCTTGTGGCCATATCTTCCACACGTGAAGCAGATCGAGTCCAATCCTTCATATTCCACATTAAACACGGTGGAGGCAACGATTACTCTGGGAACCAGACGCTTTTGAAGATCTAATCCACGAACCAGACGCTTTTGAAGATTCTTTGACTGTGATATGATGACAAAGAAAAGTCTCTTTTCATAAGAGCCTGTTCGGGATGGCTGAAAATCCCAAACGTGACTTTTGCTGTGAAAAACCATGGTGTGTGGTTTTTTTTTTTTAAATACTAGGCTATTTGGGTTGGTGTTTTGACATTTGGGGTTTTTTTTTTTTTTTTTTCAAAAGTAGCTTCTGAGAAGAGGTTCAAAAATCAGGCTTTTTTTGTAAAAAAGTTATTTCTACTACCACCAATCTAAACACAAATCACATTTATAATCTGATTTTTATCCTATCTTATATTTATAAAAGTTAAATTAAAAAAAAAAAAATTTGTCACCGCTAACCCAAACGGACCACGATCTAACCCGTTAACCATCTCATCTTCTCCATAAAAAGCTATTTCTCACATGTCTTGTTAAAATTATGATTTAAGCCAAATACTAAACAATTATAAAATGAGGAACAGGTAATTCCTAGATCGTCTCGGGATACAACAGAAGTAGCTAAGTAGCGCAATAATATTCTAATATATAAGGATTGTATTTTGTTCCTTTTTTTCTAAGATATTCCCAAGCCACTTTAGATTTGAGATTGATTTTTTTTAGACTTAGAGCATATATAAAAGGTTTTCACCTCTTAGTTGTATTGTTCTCAGAATTCAAACTCATACTCTCTTTCTTATGGGGTAACTTACTATCTCAACTAATATTTTTGGCGGTTAAGAATTGTATATTTCAAACTCATGAAGCGACATTTACATTATTCTATTTCTTATAAGAGCTTGTTTAACTAATCATATATAAAAACTCGCCACTACTTATACTAAAGTAACTTGAATTTCTTTAATTTGAAATGATTCTATTGGATATTTTATTAAAATGATAATATTTTATCTCTTTGTTTGTTCAGATTATATCTAGATATATATTTGATCATACAAAGGATATAATAGTTAATTATTTTGATTAAATAAATATTCTAGATATTATGAAGTTATTATATTAGAATATTATTTTAAATATTATCAGTTTAATATATTTTGGATAAAATATCTCCCGATCATGTTTCGCAAATGATTTGGATAGAGGTTTAGTTTAAGGTCACCTGCTTGACCGATAAAGCTGTTACAAGCCTTTATGTGAGGCCATAAATAGCATAAGTTGGGTCTTAAAGCAATACATTAAATACTGACTTGCTCCTTAAGGGTTTCCTGACGGGTGATGACAACTTTCAAACCATCGTTGTGCCTCATCTTCTCGTTAGAAGAATCCTGAATTATTTTCTTCTAATATTTTCTCTCTTTTCAACTTTCAACTCTCAGATTGTAAGATACAGCATACAAAAGTCTTCTGCTACTACTTTCTACTTTAGAATTCATATTATGTATTTTGGGAGTTATTTTTATATTTATTCCAACAACTTCACCACACACTTATATAGTTGTGATTAATCCTCTAATCACTCAATGTGAGACTGTCATACACCCAATCCTTCTAACTTAACCATGACACATCATTTAGTTGATTATAACTTTGATTTTATCGAATAATCTCAAATCTTGGCATTAAAAAGAAAAAAAGAATATACTCCCTTTGGTCTTAAGCGTGCAGTGATAAAAAAGATAATATAAAATTAAAACTTTCCATAAATTTAAACTACTTCAAAAAAAGATAATATAAAATTGAAAATGGATGAAAGCCCAGATTTAGCCGCCGAAGATTAGCCAATGTCCGATCTTGAACCGCGATTAGGGACTGAAGAATTTAATTTTCAAGAGTTCAAATTTTTCATGTTTCATATTTGTTTGTTTTTGGCCGGATGTTTCATATTTGTTTGCATCTACTTAATAAAATGCTTTCACATTTTGAGAGAAATTTTTTTTTTTCATATATTTATCTTATACAATGCAAAATCATTTAAAATGAGTGGAACCAAACTCCCCTGGCTAAAAGTCCAAGTGTAAGATAAGCGTGTCACTAAAGCGTATATAATTTAAACATCCATCCTAAAAATAACAATTTTGTACGCATTCAAAATTTAATTTTCATGAGAAGATTATGCAAACCATAAGTTTCTATAGGCTATATATTGCACATGCCATGTGTTAGTTACGTATGTTGGTGTCAGCATCTAAATTCATATACAATCCAATGAATATTTCAACTCCACTTAGTGCTCTGCAGATCCTATCGGTGGCAGCACCTACAAAAAAAAAAGAATAATCCGAGTCACGTCCAAGGACGCTATCCATAAGAGTTATTCCGCAACCACCGATTAAGAGGAAGTGGCACTCTCCAGGATAAAACGGATACTTCCTGCAAGAATAGGGTGAACAAAACAACAAAATATAATAGAACTCAATAGACAAAAATCAGAGGAGGAGAGAAATGATCAAAGACTTAAGAGTAGGATTCTCAATCCTCTTACAAACAAGCCTTTTATAAGCTTTATATACATGAACGTTTGGACACCCAATATAGGCAATAAAGTGACAGTTTTATTATCATTATAATGCCATAAAGGTGCTTGACTAGGGCTGTTATAGACGTTGAAAAGAAGCAATTCAATAGCTATAAAATCTAGACGTTAAAGGCATTTTAAGTGATCAAAGAAATCAGTTTTTTATTTTAAAAACTTCAACGTCCAGAGCTTGCAATTATTGCCTTGTAGAATTGACATTTTATAAACTCATTTATTCCAAAATATATTTTGAATTCCACAATAAAATATCCTACTAAAATCTGCCCGGTCCACATTCTAATTCACACACATGGGGTGGGAGATGCCGGATTTCCATTATGTTTATCTCCGGTGGCCCATCATAATGTGATCTCATCCCTCCTCTTAGTCCAATATCACTTATTACTTGGACTCCCACAATCCCAAGCAAAGTGACTCATTTTTTGTGACACACCCTCTTATTATTTCTAACAATCCCCCACATGTGTCAAAAGGAACGCCTTTAGTTGAGTTGCACGCACGGATACAACCATTGTATCTAGTGGTCCTTCGGACTATGAACTAAACCTAGACTAATAACACTTAGTACACAGAGATGTCAGTGGTCCTGTGGACTATGAACTCACACCTCTTAAGTGTATACTAGAGGTATTAGAAGTCAAATTATACCCCCACATTTTGCTGTTAATGCGGTTTTGCACGTGCCTGGTGCATATACTACTACAAAAAGTACTTTTAACGTTACTAATTAACGTTCGTTTTTAAAAAATAGTAGTTGAAAAGGAGGCGGTGGCATTTTTAAAATTTTGACTTGTTTTTTAATGACTGTTTTTTGAAAACCGTTGTTAAAAGTCACTTTCAATGACCGTTTTTGAAAAACGGTCGTTGAAAGTGTAGACTTTAACGACTGTTTTAAAAAATGGTCGTTGAAAGTGACTTTCAACGACTGTTTTCAAAAACGGTCGTTGAAAGTCACTTTCAGTGAATGTTTTGAAAAACGGTCGTTGAAAGTGTACACTTTCAACTATCGTTTTTCAAAAACAGTCGTTAAAAGTGTCTCAGGTCTGTTTTAATCCCGATTGTATCTCCTCTACTAGTCACGCCTCTCCTTCTTAGATCCACCTTTGACCCCTAGTCCAACCTCCAATTACATCATTTGGCCCCTCTCCGACCCCAGATGCAACCTCCAGCCTATTCTTCGACCCAATCGCGACCTTCACCTTCCTCTTTGCTAGCGTTCTTGTGAACCCTCTCCTCCTCGGCCTTATTTCGATAATCAAGAACATACTCAGTCCATTCTCAAGAGTATAATATGCATGGATCTTTAGCAATTTCAGTCTTTTAGCAAAGTAGCAGCATTTACTTGGGTGTTAATGAGGTTGTAATGACAACCCAGAAGATTAAGTATTTCCCTGAGCTTGAGAGTGTTTGCAAAGCACTTGAGGTTTTTCTCCTTGCCTTTTTATATTTAATTTTTTTGTTATCATTTTTGGAAGTTGAATTGCAATTATATTTGGGGTTTACTTCTTGAAACGAAAAGTTTGAAATTTTGTTTGAATGTTGCTTGTTGGAAATTTTGTTTGAATGTTGCTCGTTAGAAATTTCTATCCCAAAACTTGAGTTCTGTACAAGACTTTTTTTAAAAAAAATATAGAGGGATACAACGACCATTTTTGCAAAAACAGCCGTTGTAAGTCTCTTAAAATGACTGTTTTAAAACGGTAGTCTATTTTAAAACTTTCAATGACACTCACATATACGTCCCTCTAAAAACAGTCGTCTAAAGGGCATAAAAACGAACGTTAAAAGTCCCTTCTGTAGTAGTGATAACGAATGCTCTAGAGATTTTGTCACGATCTCATAGGAGCGGCACCACTCCACATTCGTAGAGGTGATTTCATGAAATATACCTGCAATGAATACATTATCTTGTATAATTATGAAATCATTAAAAGCTTTTACTCAGCCTCACCAAAATGCATTCTAACACTTTCTCATACCATAGGAAGGGATCGATAATTTATTTTACTGCTAGCATAAATAACAAATGACTTGTTCTTACCCATTGAACCTCCTTCATGGGATCACCAATCATAGAGGTTGGGTTGCCATCGCTGTTAATTTCATATTGGCTTTAGTCCCATTCCCATAAGCTAATTGAATTCTTCCCGAGGTTCGCTAACAGATCCGTAGGTCAACTTTTTGACCTTATAAATCGAATGAGATAACTCCACAATTATTAAGCATGCTTGTTCACAATATATCTCAAATGATTTCCACTTGAACAATTGGTCTTTCTACAATGGCTATTGCTATTTTGGCAATCACAATTCATTGACATAAAATTGTCAGCTTTACACCAAAAATTTCCAAGTTTTAACAACTCAGTTTCCAATTTTCAGCCAAATCCAGAGTAATAAACTCTGACTCGCATAATTTATTTTGGCTATTAGTGGATTTCCTCATACAAAACTGAAATTCAGTTTAACATCCGTGTATATCAATACAACGAGAGTCCACTTTATATCATACCAATATTTATGATACCCCTCAAATATTTTATTCCCACATATTTATATATATGCCCAATCTCCATATAGCATAAGCTATATCACAAAGATTAATATCTATCAATTAATGCAACAAATTCTCAAAAATTTGTGCATATCCAAATTGAGCAGCAAAGTCACTTCAAAAACTGTGTTAGAATCATAAGGAATATTCATAATGGTTCTAAAAAAAAAAACAAACTTCAAAGCATTTCTCATTTTGTACATAATCACTATTCCTTTATGATCCCAAAACCACATTTGCTTCACACATGCTTTCATATTAAATTTTGAAGCTACATTAAAACACATATGCTATCTGCATTAGAAATTCAATATTCATAGTAGCCATGCAAGTTTATACCACTATAAATATATACTCAGAAATCATGAAATTTACACACATTTATCTCTACACTAGATAAATGTTAAATTTTTCATGTCATACAAATAATTCACAAAATTTACTCTCTGCAGCAAACAAAGCCTCTACATAATTAATTTTAAGCCACGACTTGGTTTTTTCAAATGAGGTTATAACCAATTTGTAGCTTTAAAAATTTATAAAGTACCCCACATATTAGGCACCCCCACACTTTCAAATATCTCAAAATATTTTTACTCTATATATTCTAATTAAATTAGAATCTCACAACATTGTCTTCTTCCATTCTAATTAAATTAGAATTTCCTTCAGCACTACCAACACCACGAGTAGTAATTAAGTCCAATGAATAAATTATTTTGATTTATTCTGATCTCATGGGTTAACCATTATCAGAGCCAACCGTTGCTCTATTGAAAATATAAAAATATTGGTGGAAATTAAATGCAATTAGAATGGATTAAAGAATCCGTTTAAGAGATGCATAATTGAAGCGAAAACGTTATGAGTGAGAGAGAGCGAGAACGGAGCAGAGAACGTGGTCCTCCGGCTCCGATAAGGGAGGAACGTGAGGGAGTAGATCGGAGTCGCAAGAAGGATCGCACGGGGGTTGGCGGCTTCACTGGTGGTCATCAACCGATTCCAAGGGATGAAGAGTGGATGCACGATGAGGAAGAGAAACAGGGTTCTGGGGATCGAAAAACAGGGGAAAATGCATGGAAAACAGGGGAGCGTGATGGTGAAACAGGGGCACGTGAAGAACAAAAGTGGAGATCATTTAAGGAGGCTGTGTTGCAGGAGCGTAACGACACTGATGAGGAGATTGACTGGTGGAGTGGAGATCGATGGAAGGAACGGATTAAGGTGGAAATGACCGAGATGGGACTGAATGTGGTATTCTCGGCAGATGAGAGAGCTCGGCTAGCAAAGCAATGGGACAATGCACTGATTGTCAAACTTCTCGGGCGCATGGTGGATCCCATATATATGGCTACGAAGGTTAAACAATTATGGGCTAGGAATGGAGACGTAGATGCCATAGATGTGGGTGAAGGTTTTTTTGTTGTGCAATTCAAAGATAAAAGGGACTGTGAGCTTGCGCTTACCGGAGGTCCATGGCTTCTGTTTGATCATTATATATCGGTGCAACTGTGGAGACCAGATTTTGATCCTGAAGAAGAGGTGGTGAATAAGATTGCAGCATGGATCCGGTTTGCCAAATTGCCGCTGGACTATTATGACAAGGGAGCGTTGTATGTGTTGGGTTCTCAGGTAGGAAAGGTATTAAAAATTGATATGCCAACATTGAAGAGGAAGAAGGGACGGTTTGCTCGGTTGTGTGTCGAACTAAACCTTGCCGCACCTCTGAGACCTTTCATCCTAATCAATGGTAAACTTACTAGGATCCAGTATGAGGGAATACACCTTATATGCTTTCAATGTGGTCGATATGGACATGATTCGGATCACTGTCCACATAAAAAAAGTGTATCAGTTTCTGCTGAGAGAGATGATGAAAGAAGTGTCGATAACAGCCAAGGCAAGGATGGAAAACCAGTGGGTGGAGCCGAGAATAATGGCTGCAGTGGGGTCGAAGGTGAAGCAAGTAAAGGGCAGAACAAAGGGGAGGGTGCTGGTGTAGATTGCTGGACTCTAGTCCAGCGACCACGACGGCGAGCTGTAACCTCCGGTGCTGGGAAAAGAGAAAGCCGAAAGAACCTTTACAATGGAAAACAAGGCTCGAGATATGAGGCGCTAAAAGTGGATCGGTTGGAGGGAGACATGCGTGAGTCAAGGATTGAAGATGAATGCGTGCAGTTAAAAGAGGTATCTAAGCACATGGGGGCAAGAGAGAAGATCACGCTGAGCACTGAGAAGGAACAGGAGAAAGATTTGGTGTTTGAGAAAGGAATCCAAAGTCAAAAAGCTAGTGGGTCAAACATGATTATGCAAAATCAAAATGGTGCAGTTGTAAAGAAGAAAGTGGGGAAGTCCGAAAGTCCAAGTGATATGGGTTTATCTATAGAAACAAAGATGAGAATGGGTATGGGTAAGCAAGCAAATGGGGAGCAAAAATTGGGTGGGGCTAAATTAATAAATTTAGTCCAGAATGGACCAGTGGATATGAAGGGCGTGAAGAATAATATAAGGGAGCAAGGTAATACAATGAAAAAGAAAGGGGAAAGTGAGGAAAAGGTGGAGGGCACAAATCCGGGGGAACCAAGTGAGGATAGTGTCTCAAAATTCTCCATAAGGCAGAATCCTCTTTCACATGGATTTCTGGATACAGAGATGAGCGATGTTGGGACATCAATAGCAAAGGTATAATAGCTTGGGCCCTACTTTTTCCTATTTAAAATTTTTTATGGATTACAACATATTAATATGGAATTCTCGAGGAGCTGGGAGCATGTGTTTTGCAAGTTTGTTGGTTGAGTTACGACGAAGGTATAAAATAGATTTTATAGCTCTTTTTGAACCAAGACAGAAAATTGAAAAAGCATATGTGCTTAGTCGACGTTTAGGTATGCGAAATGTAGAAGTCGTGGAGGCAAATGGGTTTAGTGGTGGTATATGGTGCTTGTGGGATGAGAAAGTTGATTTTAGAGTTACATTCAAAGCTTCACAGGTGTTGCATGGGATATTTAATCAAGGAAAGGATTCTAGGTGGGAGTTGTCGGTAGTTTACGGACACCCAAATAGAATAAAACGACGTGACCTATGGCAACAACTTGGTCATATTTGTGCTACTGGGGTGACAAAATGGTGTGTGGGAGGTGATTTTAATGCAACTATAAGAGACTCTGAACGACGTTCAACATCAAGAATTTCAACCCGGCATGACAACTTGTTTATGGCTTGGTTAAGGGAGTGTGGGATGTTTGAAATGAATTTTCAAGGACCTGAATTCACTTGGAGGAGGAACGGAGTGGCAAGTAGAATTGATATGGTAGTAGCTACGGAAGATTGGTTTGATCGGTTTCCGGATGTCTCATTGCTGCACCTTCCACAGTATAAGTCTGATCATAATCCGCTTCTCATTCGATGGGTTCATGGACAAAAAAATGGTCATCCACAGTCTTTTCAGTTTTTTTCCCCGTGGGTTACGGATGAATCATTTTCAACGGTGGTGGAAAATACGTGGAGAGCATCTAGACCCTGGGAAGAGAACGTTAAAGATTTTCAGGAACAGGTTAGGGAGTGGAATGCAAAGAGCTTTGGTAATATTAACCATAGGAAAGCCATCTTAATACGTAGATTGGAGCAGCTAAATACAAATAGCAATAAATGGAGTGAAGTTGATACTCAAAGGAAGCTTGCTTGGGATGAACTAGAAAAATGCCTGGTTCAGGAAGAGTTAATGTGGATGCAGCGTTCTAGGTGTAACTGGTATATAAATGGTGACAAGAACACGAAGTATTTTCATGCGGTTACAAACAGCAGAAGGAGAAGAAAGCAAGTAGAGGCACTGAGGAAGGAGGATGGGGAATGGGTATACAGTGAGGAACAATTGAAACAGGAAGGTACACATTTTTTTCAACGTCTTTATACTGAAGAGCTCAAACAGAAAGTTTATGTTAATTTTGGTGGGACATTTCCTACTGTTCCTGAAAATTTATTAAATGGGATGGGGGTAATGGCTTCAGATCAGGAGGTCAAACAAGCAGTTTTCAGTATGGACCCTCTAAAGGCCCCTGGTCCTGACGGATTGAATCCACTGTTTTATCAGAGTCAATGGAATACGGTAAAAGAGATGGTGGTGGAAATGGTGCAGGAGATTTTCCGCCGGCCTGGGGAAATCAGAAGAGTAAATGGGACTCATATTGTTCTGATTCCTAAGATCGAGATTCCTCAAAGCATTCGTGACTTTCGCCCCATTAGTTTGTGTAATGTCATTTATAAGACTGTGACTAAAGTTTTGGCTACTAGACTGAAGTGAGTAATGCCACTTATTATTTCACCGAACCAGTGCAGTTTTGTGCCAGGACATCAGAGCTCGGATAATATTATCTTAGCCCAGGAAATTGTGCACTCAATGAAGATTACAAAGAAGAAGAATGGGTTCATGGCCTTGAAGATTGACTTGGAGAAAGCATATGATCGTGTTCTCTGGGATTTTGTGGTGGATCGATTATATGAGTTGCAATTCCCTACGACATGTATTGATTTGATCCAGGCATGCCTAACTACCCCAGTAATACAGGTTATGTGGAACGGTAAGCCTGGTCAAGCTTTTACACCAACTCGTGGTGTTCGCCAAGGTGACCCTTTATCTCCCTATTTGTTTGTGCTGGTAATGGAAAAATTAGCTCATCTCATTCAGGCAGAAGTAAATTTGGAAAATTGGGTTCCGTTCAGGTTAAAAAGACATGGGGTAGCCATTTCGCATTTGTTTTTTTGCAGATGATTTACTTCTGTTTGCGGAAGCTTCCCTTGACCAAGCAGCAATTGTAAAAGCATGTTTAGACGATTTCTGTGCCGCTTCGGGAGAGAAAGTAAATGGGGCCAAATCAAGGATTTTCTTTTCAGGAAATGTGTCTCATACGCAGAAGACGGAGATTAGTGCCTTTCTAGATTTTACTATGACTGCAGATCTTGGAAAATACTTAGGCATTCCAGTACATCATGAACGGGTTTCAAAACGAACATATCAGTACATCGTGTCTAAAATGGAAGACCGACTTAAGGGATGGAAAGCCAATACCTTGTCAATGGCTGGGCGTCATACACTAGTTTCTTCTGTGGTTTCGATAATTCCGTCTTATGCTATGCAGTCAGCGTGGCTACCAAAAGCAATATGTGATGATATTGATAAGAAGTGTCGGGGTTTTCTTTGGGGAAGCTCAGGTACAAGTAGGAAACCATCACTTGTGTCCTGGGATGAGGTTTGTAAGCCCAAGGATGCAGGTGGTCTGGGCTTACGACATGCTCATAAACAAAACGAGGCTTTTATGATGAAGCTGGGGTGGGGTCTTGTGAAGCGTAGGGATACTTTGTGGGTAAAGTTCATGCGCGAGAAATATAAATGTGGCGAGGATGTTCTTCCATTAGTTCGGAAAACCAAACGGGGATCTCAAGCGTGGAAGGGGATTACGAATGTTTGGGAACGGGTATAGGAAGGGATAGGATGGCGGATAGGGAAGGGAGACCGAGTGCATTTTTGGAAGGATCCCTGGCTCCCATATCATGATAGTCTTCTCAATTATTGTACTAGAGATATCCCGGTAAGTATTTCAGACGACCTTGTGAGTATGTATGTCACTCCGTCAGGTGGATGGGAATGGGCGAAATTTGATTCGTTTTTACCTCCTTTGGTACTTCGGGCAATGCGGAATGTTTTTCCAGGGTTACGAATACATGAGGACGATAGACCCATTTGGCGGATCTCGAACAGTGGGGAATTTACGCTCAAGTCGGCATACGGTCTGGTGGCGAATGTACGTCCATCTCCTCTTCGTAACTTATGGCGGAATATATGGAAGGTACGTACGCCGCAAAGATGCAAGACTTTCCTGTGGATGGCGGCACGTGGGAGACTGATGACAGATGCTTGGAGATCAGCGTGCGGAATGCAGGTGCAACAAGATTGCTTTGTGTGTTCAGGGGTGAAGGAGAGTGTGATGCATGTTCTACGGGACTGCCAAGTTGCAAGAGGGTGTTGGGAGAAACTTGGGAATTCTCCAGCACAGAGTACTCGCTTTTATGAATTAACGGATCCTTGTTCTTGGATACGTTGGAACTTAGCACAGAGAAAACAACATGAAGAAGTAAGTTGGCAGGTGTGGTTTACAATACTCTGTCGACAACTCTGGCTGAACAGGAACTCGGGAGTTTTCAATGGTAAGAGGTCGGGAGTTATGCATATCTTAGCCCAAGTAAGAGCTCAGACGAGATGGGCTGATGTCAACTTATGCCAAACACGTCTCGAGAGGCAAGTATCTAGTATGTGGAAACCTCCGTATGTTGGATGGGTCAAGGTGAATGTGGATGGTGCATGTAGTCAGGTTACGGGTAATGCTGGGTGTGGAGGAATTGTGAGGAATCACGAAGGTATACCACTAGTGGGATTTATGTGCGGATTGGGACGCGGAAATAGCTTGCATGCAGAAGCTTGGGCATTGCTATTGGGGATTAAAATGGCATGGGATTCAGGATGGAGGCGAGTAGTAGTGGAATCTGATTGCTTGAAGGTGTTGGAATTGATGGCAGCAGGATGGGATGAGGATCACATTGAAGCTGAACTCCTGGGGCAAATTCGCCAGCTGTTAGATAGAAATTGGGAGGTAACAATGGAATGGTGTGGATGAAGATCAAATAGCGTGGCAGACGCACTAGCTAAGGAATCTCTTAGAGTGTCTACAGGACTTATATGGTTTCAGGACCTGCCAGATTGTATTAGAACTATGCTGCACGAGGATTTAAGTGCAGGGTAGATTTTATTTTTGTCTTTTGTTTTTATTTTGTTTTTCTTTGTATGTTTCATCAAAAAAAAAAAAAAAGAATCCGTTTAAACTTTAAAAGCTTCAACTGTTTATGAGTTAAAACCACCAATGTACAAAGCTAGCTTTCCCAATAAAGGCTAGGAATTAAGGCATTAAAATTTGACTCATAAAATCAGTTTATGATTTTATTTGCACCAACGTTCAACAATGGCATCTTCTAATAAGTTTTTTTTTATATATATTTTTGCTTACCATGCACCTCACAATTAGCAACAAATGTCTTAGCCAAATGATTAAAACCGAATGACTCTCATGGTGCACAATGAACAATTAGCAACAAAACCACGTTCTTAAATTTTCTTCTATATGACCCACAGATATTATAATCCAAATAGGAATATTATCTAAGGAATTAATGATCGTGGATGATCACGGAACCACCGTGTCTTTGCCACCATCATCAACTTGAATGCAGTTAATAGCAAACACTTGGATATTCACTCAGAAAATAATCCACTTCATAATTTGAAATAATATATATTTCATACAGTTTTTTTTTTTAAGTTTGTTTCCCAAATTAGATTACAAAAACACAACAAAAAATATGGTCACATAGGATATATAAAATCATCCGCATACATTAATTTCCCTGATTTAAAAATAAAACACAAACCACAATATTGTATGTTAAATCCCATAAAATAACTAATAACTTATTAGTTTATGGATTTTAGGACACATACCTTATTATCTCAGAGAAATCTGAATCTCACACACTTTTGTCCATTATCTTTGCATAATGGCGAGTCAATTCGTCAAGAGTCCTTGTCCAAGCACCTCTGCCACTATTACAGTGTTCATGCTTGAACCTTTTTATAATGTCTGTGAAATCTCAAATGAGTTTGGTTAAAGAGGCAAATTTAGCATTTTTGGTGTTCAAAAATACCATAGCCCTAAGCCCATAATATTTGTCGAATAACCCAGTTTAACTCATAACATCATCAAACTCACAGCCTCAAGCTTTCATCGAGTTCATGTCTACCATCACTTTGCATCATGTTTCTAGGTTTTCATGCCCGGATATCCATGTGAGTTAAAACTCAATTCTCAGATCATCTCTAGCCTCTATAATTACTAGAGGTTCGTGCCAACATTAGTTTTGCACGGTAACAGTAAATTACTATCATCTTAATATGATCACAAAAAGAGGAACTGTCAATTCGACCAGCTTCTTTATTATAAAATCTCAGAGAATGCCCTGAAAGAAGGCACAAAATGTGAGATCCAACTCATCATAATATATATATTCACCTTTTTAAAATCAAGGTGCGCGTCAAGCTTAAGCAACTCATGTTCTGGAATACTTTGCCCATATAAAATCAAGACAGCCCTTAAATTCAATATTTAATTTATGAACCTCAGGAAAATAAGCACCCCAGGAGACATTTATGCATTATCATTATTGAAGCACTTTCAACAATGAAAAATACCCAAAAGAAAGTACCGTCGGAACATTAAGGCCCTGTTTGGTTGGATGAGAGGGGAGGAAAAATGAGCCCCTCCCCTCATTTGGTTTGAAATTTTGGAAGGGAGGGGAGTAAAAATTTGCTTCTCTCTCCCCTCCCCTTATTTTGATTCCCTCCAAATTGGAGGGTTTTGGAGGGGAGCCAAATATTGGGACTAATTTGCCCTCATAATCTTTGTCATATCCCATCAATGCCCATGGTTGCAACTCATGCCCTCTCCGCTGCTGTTGCTCCTAGTCTCTCGCCCTCAACTCCCTCTGTTTTTTGCCAAAAACGTGAATTTGGACTTTATTTTTGTGTTCTCATTTTTTGTACAATAACATATAAGAAATTCTGATGGCTGATAGTTTCATCTTCACAAATCCTGATGCACATTCAGCTCAATAAATTTTGTCAGCAATTGAATTTTGAGAACTACGTTATAGGGTTATCTAAATAATTTGCATTGTTGCTAGTCATTTTTTGCTAAAGCATTGTTGCTGGAGTCATCTTTTTTTAGAGTCAAATTAGCCCTTCGTTGAAAACATAGTTTAAACCAAAAATTATTATATCAGTTGTTGTATACATATTAAGGTGAGAGTAAGTTTTCAAAAATTATATAATTTATATTAAGGTGTAAATTAATTTAAATAATTTATATAAGTAAAAATATATAAACTAATATATAAGAGTAAAATGGTAAATTATATATTATCTCCCCTCCCATCCCCTTTTGAACCAAACAAATGATCATTAAAAAACCTTCCCCTTCCTTCCCCTTCAACCAAACCAAACAAGGTAACCTCCTATCCTTCCCCTCCCCTCCATTCCCTCCCATTCCATCCCCTCCCATTGAACCAAACATGCCCTAAGATGAATAACCGTTTTGTCAATGGTAATTTATTACACCGTCCAACGTCTTCAAATGAAACAATGTTAGTTCAAGCTCAGTCATATGCAATGGAAACAAAATTCCTCTTACCATAGGTACTGAACATCAGAACGAAATTACGATGTGCTCAACTAACAACTATTTTGAGAAGACAAAGCAAGTAATAGCTCTTAAGATTGTTGGCGTCAGCATCTAAATTCACATACAATCCAATGAATCTTTCAACTCCACCTACTAAATTCACATACAATCCAATGAATCTTTCAACTCCACCTAGTGCTCTACAGATCCTATCGGTGGCAGCACCTACAAAGAAAATAAATAATCCGAGTCACGTCCAATGACACTATCCTTAAGAGCTATTCCGCAACCACCGACTAAGAGAAAGCGGCACTCCCCAGGATAAAACGGATACTTTCTGCAAGAACAGGGTGAACAAAATAACGAAATATAATAGAACTCAACAGGCAAAAATCGGAGGAGGAAAGAAATGCTCAAAGGCTTAAGAGTAGGATTCTCAATCCTCTTGCAAACAAGCCTTTTATAAGCCTCATATACATGAACGTTTGGGCACCCAATATAGACAATAAAGTGACAGTTTTATTATCATTATAATGCCATAAAGGTGCTTGACTAGGGCTGTTATAGACGTTGAAAAGAAGCAATTCAATAGCTATAAAATCTAGACGTTAAAGGCATTTTAAGTGATCAAAGAAATCAGTTTTTTATTTAAAAAACTTCAACGTCCAGAGCTTGCAATTATTGCCTTGTAGAATTGACATTTTATAAACTCATTTATTCTAAAATATATTTTGAATTCCACAATAAAATATCCTACTAAAATCTGCCCGGTCCACATTCTAATTCATACACATGGGGTGGGAGATATTGTCGGATTTCTATTATGTTTGCCTCTGGTGGCCCATCATAGTGTGATCTCGTCCCTCCTCTTAGTCTAAGATCACTTATTATTTGGATTCCCACAATCCCAAGCAAAGTGGGACTCGTTCCTTGTGACATAACCACTCATTATTTCTAACAACGTATGTGGTCGGTTGTACATGGACCACCATGAATATATATATCTTGGAGGGAGGCTTAATTATATATACAACGATCGATTCTAAGGTTGACTCACACACACATGGATATATATTGCAGAAGGGTGGTCCTGAAGGCTAGAGTGAAGAACACGTCGCACATTGACAAATTACAAGGAAGCGCAAGATCGATGGTGCTATAAATACACACACGTATGTATCTGTTTGTGTGTAATAAAATGGAGAACAACAAGTACAAGCACATGATATATAAGAAATACTAACTATGTAGAGAAAAGCAGACAAGAGAAGGGAATCAATATGTTTAATTTGTGTTTCCCCATATAGAGACGAAGCCTTTTAATTTGTTTAAAGTTGAATAATAAGCTAAGGGTTATGCATGTGAAGCAGACGAATAATTAAGCAGTCCTTGTTTAATTATTAATTTCTGCTAGCTTCTGATTAACTAATTATATATAGCCTGCAGTTTTCAATCCTTATACATAATTAAGATTCCGTAATACAAACGCCAGATTAATTATTGCCTAGCCATCTATATATTTATAATAACCTATACATTAAAGTATACATCATTAATCAACCGAAAGAGTAATGATGAGTAGTCTTATTCGTACGTGAGTGCCCCCTCATCAGCCATTTGCGTGCTTAACTTTTTTTTCCGTGACATTTAATTAATCAGACATTATTTTTAAATGTGTTAGAGACTTCCTTAGCTTCAACCTACAGCTAGTTTAATTTCATGACTTCACGTGGAACCGTTGAAACCAAAATACTATATTTATCATGCGCACTGCGATGTAAACATGACCATGTTCAATTCGCTAAATGATTTCGACCGCTTAACATGATATATAAATGTGTGTGTGCGTGTGTGTCTGTATAGATTCTTTACGTCGTCGCAAGTTTTGTATTTTGCGTGAGTGTTTAATTTGTCCGTTGCGAAGAACATGAATTAAACAACTTAAAAATATCTAAGGACTTCATTGATGAATTGATTTCTGGTAATTACGCACCAAAACACAGCCTGGATACAGATGATTTAATTTGTTCGAAATTTCAACAATGCAATTAATTACTATGTTCCTATACACTAACGAGACTCGATCGGCATTAAGTCTATGGACAACACTAAAACCTAAGATCAATATAGGGGCATGCGAATTGATTTTTGTAACATAAAATTATATGCATGCTTTATCACTACTTTTGTGTGCGTGTTAATCATTTAGATGCCAAAATTAAGATCTCGGGGGGGATATATAAGTTGTAATGAAAAAAGGTACATTTTCAATTTTTCACTTCTAAAAGTATAACTTAATCTAAATATCTATGCCAGATCGAACTAGCATCGATCATATGCATTTAAAAAAATGTTATGATTTTTTGTGTAAAATGTAATGGCTTTAATTACGTCCACATATCTGTATATCTTTAACAATTGAAGCAACTAATAGATACAAATTAGATCAATTTCAAATGTATTTAATCCTTTCTTGCACTCAAAGATACATGTGCGACTGTCGTGCGATCATTAGGTGACGAGATCTATCTATACAGTCACTTTGATAAATAGTTTAGGAAAAAAGTGGGCATTGAAAACGAGTAAAAATATTTCTTATGTTCTCGCAATAGTAATAATTGAAACTTTTCAGCTGAACTCCTCACATTTTAGTCTGCGAAGGTTTAAATTAATGCAGAGTATGTGCTTTGTATGAAACTTGGGCAGCCATATGTTGACCAATGGTTTGTGAATAATATAGTTTCTTATGAATTTTATACTATTATATTACATACAAAAGTATAATTAGCCTTAAGGATGTGGTTGAATATTCGTTTAGGAACAAAGTAACCGACTTTTGTGGATAAACTTATAAATAATGCGAGCTTTTGCCATGCTAATTCTCGGGGAATTGAACTCAAACTTTAGTGTGTGATATATCGTCTGAAGATAATTTTTTCTAATCATTTGGATATTCTTAATTATTTGATTAACTGGAGTTAGATTCATGTAGATCCGGACGTTGGATTAAAAACCCAGTAGTGAATTGGTCATTGATGAGTTAAGATAATGAGATGAATTGCCTTGAAAAACAAAAAAGGCGACAATTGGTCAAAACAACGAAAACCGATAGTTCAGTTCAAACCATATTTAAGTTCTGATTTATGCAAATAGTCAGTAAGTATTGGTAAAGAAGGATTAATACTGGTTTGAGAAGATGGGCAAGATATATAACCATAAATAATGGAATAAGCATAGACTACATTATAAGTATCTTACAAAACATTTTTTTACTGTTAAAATTATAAAATATTTACAAGGTTTTAAATTCTTTTATACTTTCTATGTTACTGCTTATAAGTCCTTGTTAATTAAAAACACAATGATCAAGAAGAAAACAAAATCTATATATACTCCTTTTAGGTGTACTCTCTTTTACTATTGATCAAACTACACTATTAAGTGTTTGTTTGGGAAGCATAAAAAAAAATTACTTTTCAAAATATTTTTTTTATAAATAGAGGTAAAACTTTTTTTACATACTTATATGAATGCCATGATGAAAACATTTTTAAAAAATTAAAACAAACAATTACAGAATTAAACACAGGTGAATTTGTTTCTGTATGGATTTAGTGATGCGTTGCACTTTTCTATATTTTAGTTAGGTTGATTGTTGGGAGTATTAATTTAATGTGATATGATAATTTTAAAAAATAAGGAATGAGAAAAGGAAGCTTGGCAAAGCTTTGAGATTGCCGACATTACCTGTCGGGTAATAGCGACAAAAACACATGGAGATAATTTAGTAGGACACGTGGTCTCATTTCCTCATGCTTCAAAGTTAATCCTTTTCGATTATTGGGTGGTGGGGATAAATAAACATGCATGAAACTCAACTTTCTGCATTATCAATCCTCCAATCAAATCAACCTAACGTGCTCATCATTTATTTCCCTTTCTCTCTGTTTTTTTTTCACTCTACTTTGCTGCTCCTTTTGGTCTAAGGTATATAGGGTGCTTTATCTGTGAATAAAAAAATAACAATTAATTTATTTCTATTCTTATTCTTATTAAAAAGATGTAGTGACAAAATTGGAAGATGAGCATGAATTATCCTGTAAATAGTTTATATTTTGAATCATATCTTTCTCTAAAAATATCCTATATCATAGACCGAAGGAAGAATGTTAGTCAACCCCGCTTCCATCACCGATTTTTGACCCAAGTTCACCAAATATCTTTCTTAAATTTTTTTAATTGTAAGGTTACAAGTTCAATGTTGCATTATAGTAAATGCATGATTTCCTTCCATCAAGTACTAAAAGAGAAGTCCGATCAAAAAAAAAAAAAAGGGTACTAAAAGAGAAGTTTGATAAAAAAAAAGGGTACTAAAAGAGAAGAAAAAAAATCCCTTCACGCTTGAGCGTGCTCACTCTCACCTTTATTATAGTCTATTTATTACTCCATCCGTTTTAAAATATAACTTTTAAATTTATAAATATGTGTCTCAAAATATAGGCTTAATTTTAAATTTGTCAAAGCATATTTATTGTGTTTTTTAAAACTTTACCCATTAGCAATAGTTGTTGTATTGATTGCCTTTCTCACTTATATTTTTGGATAAATAACGTCATAGTTGAAAAAATATATATCTATTACTTTTAACTAAACAGTTTTCTTGATAAACACAATCAATTATTTGAAGCTTATAATTAGGAATAGAGAGAGTACATTTTTATGTCTACGAAAAACATGAATTGTTGCATCCAATATTTTACAATTTAAAAAAACTCATAAATAAAATAAGGGGTAAAAATATCCAACAATTACAAAGTATTATACACTTTTATTTTACTACCCTAATCCTATTTATAAGTCATTTTTATGAGGTTTTATATAGATCAAGACAAAACTTAAATCTCATTAACCCTGCTTTAAAATTCAGCATCTTTTCAATTTTATCCCTATTTAATACTCCCTCTATCCTTAGGTATAAGTTTCAAATTTTAGAATAGTTCCGTATCAAAATATAAGCTTCGTTTCAGTTTTGTTTTAATATTTATTGCTTTTTTCCAATTTTACTCTTGTCCACTATATATATTGCACATTTTTTGACCAGTACCTATGTGTGAATTGAATTAATTAAGAAGGTGGATGAGATTTATATTAACGAGGGAGGGTATAGTTGGGAAAAATATGTATATTACATATTTATTGATTTTAACATTTGTAACTACTTATTTGATAAACCAAAAATGATTATTTGAAGTTTATAATTAGAGACAGGAATATACATTATATTCAATGAATATGAGAACAAACTAACACAATCATAAATTAAGAGTAAAATTGTATATTCATATAAAAAATTTATTAATTTGACTTATAATAGAATCAAAATATTTCTTCTCTCTGCCTATAAATATAAATAGAACCATGGGAGTATTGGTTATCATACTTAGCTTCCTCATTTGACTTGAATACTTTTCTGGGAGAAAGAAGAGAAGACTTGCCTACTTTAATTTAGTATAGTAAAACCAAAACATTGGAGTCGGTGAAGTTCAACGTTCAATTTTTCTTAAAGCAAACGTGAATGGAAGAGGATGAAGTGAGGTACCTGGTAAATATTTTATCAGTTTTTGTGCCTCTTTTCAACCTAATTAAACTCTTCAATTAATGATCTTAGGTGTGGCTTATCTACTTTTTGATAATGGGCACCAACTGTGAAATGTCTTTAATGAATGCTCTATTTTTCAAGTTTTATCTCTTAAAAATATCGTATATTAATGCCTGCTCTCAGAAAGCTGTAGCACTCGTTCGGTTTTTTTTATAAACAATTTTTATTTTATTGTGTAAAAATAACTAATGATTAATATTAATTAAAAACAATAAATGTGTAAAAATATCATGTTTCTTTTAAATATGCCCCTATTTATGAAATGAGCATAGGAGAGAGAATGAGTAATAAATATGAGAGAATATGAATATAAAATATGAGAGAGAATATATAATAAATGATTAAATAACAAAATAGTAGTGAGTGGGAGAAAATTAATATAAAGAGATGTAGAAAAGGAAAAAATAGTTTAAATTTTAAGACACAAAAAAAATTACTTATAAAAAAAACTGAGAAAAGTATTATGATAGAGATGTAGCAGCACATTTTTGTTTTTGGGTCGAAAATGTAGCAGCACATTTAAAATTAACATGTTTACGAAATTTAAAATAAGTTACATCTTCCATACTTATAAACAATATACTTGACTTCCCACCATCTGTCTTTGTGTGTGTGTGTGTGTTTATATCTAGTATTTTAGAATGTAAAAGAGCAAGAGGTACCGCCATAGTTTTAACTTTAACTAAGCCTTTTAACTTATGCGGGAATAAATATATTGTTTATTCTTTGTTTTCTAGAGGATTTTGTCTCATGTGAATTTACTTTGTGATGTTCAGTTTCTTCAACAATATTTAATTGGATATCAAATAAAATGCCAATGGTTTGGTCTACAACGATGTTTCATTCTCAAATCAAGGTGTATGGATATCTAAATCTACAAATTGGTTTGTGTCCGTTGGATTTAAACGTCCTCACTCCATCCCTTTAACTTTTGTTTTTTTTCCTTAAAAAATTATTGATTTAGGACGCACTATATGTCTGGATAAGCCTTCAGCAATAGTTTACAGATAGGTATAGGTTTCTATTTCACGTAACAATTTCTTAAATTTACGTCAACAATGAGGTAATGAGCCAATTAACTCACAACCATTTTTTTTTTCATGGTTTATGCAATGGATCATTTTTGGCCTTCGGTACACCTACCTTTCAGGTATCCGGCGTTAACCTGAAGGCCAACGCCGGATTTACCGACATGGCCCCCGACAACCGACTAGTCCTGGCGCCCCCAATCTGATAGGCCCGACAGAAATTCACCTCTTTGAGGCGCCCCAGGGGAGAGAGCTCCCAATGGAAATTCTTTACACCTTCTGTTTCCTGGGATCGAACCCAGGAACGGATTGGTGTGGCGCAGATGCCTACCCATCTGCGCCAACTTCCATTGATAACTTGCAACCATTTTTGCTGGAACATCACACACACTCCTGATTCTATTTATAAGATATTTTTAATATATTTTATATAAATAAAAAAATCTTAAATTATATTAACTCTATGTTAATTAAAATTCAATAATTTTTTTATTTCTATTAAATATACATTATATAATATGAGAATAAATCCAATACAATAATAAATAAAAGATAAAATTATATGTCTACATAAAAAGTTTCTCACTCCCCTATAAGTATGATATACAGAGTATGTGTCCAAGATGATGAATACCATAAACATCTCAAATTAAAATTGAAAATTAAGGAAGCTTTCATTTCTACGACAAGATTAGTTATTTACAATATCTAGTTTCCTCGGCTCCTCGTTATAACTCTCTTTCACCAGCACACCATGTGTTGGTTCACATGAACTAAACTAACCAGTAACTTCACCCTAGTTGATCAATCCAACTAATGTCTGCAGACCCGTCTCTTTCTGCTGAATATCATCACTGTCTTCTTTCACTCACCTGAACCGGCATGCCGCCTCTCACAGTAGCAGTCAGACCGGGCATGAACCGGGGCTCCAAACCCGCATTCACGACCCGGATATCAAACCTTCTGACCAATGCAGCTACAACAGACTTCATCTCCACCAATGCCAACTCCCTCCCCAAACAAACCCTTGGACCAGCCTGAAAAGCAGGGTACTTGAATGGGCACTCGGGTACAAAGACCCCATCTTGCAACCACCTCTCTGGCTTGAACTCAAGACAATCGGAGCCCCATATCCGCTCCATACGACCCATTGCATATGGATGGTACGTAACTCTAGTGCCCTTCCTCACAAACGTACCGTCCGGTAACAAGTCATCCTGTAGAGCGAACTTTGAGTCGAACTGAACCGGCGGGTATAGCCTCATGCTCTCGTGAACCGCGGCGTTCAGGTAGTGCATGTCACGCAATTGGTCAAACTGGGCAACATCCTGGTCCGGTTCCAATACCCGGTCCAACTCTTCCCGGATTAGAGATTCCACTTGAGCATTTTTTGACAACAACAAAAAAAAACAGGTCAACGCGGCTGCCACCGTGTCACGACCAGCCAAAACAAAACTTACGACAATGTCCCTGAGGTACTTTTCGTCTGTGACCGAGCTCATGAACCTCGAAAGAAGGTCTTTGCTCGTCGAATGACCCATCTCGCGTCTCTGCTTTATCATCTCCTCCGCTAAATCATTTACCACTTTAATTGCTTCCTTCAATTTCTTCTCAGATCCTATGTGGAGAAGCCGTTTCATCTTCCATATGATCGGCGACGCCATCATCGCCCGCTCCGCCGAGAGCCTCGACGCATCGTCGAACGCCACGGCTAGGTCCGACACGGGAAGGGACGGTTCGAGACAACCCGGGTCCAACCCAAATGAGAATATGCAAATGTTGTCGAAGGAGAACCGACGAAATATGTCTTGTAGGTCTAAAACGCCGTGGTTTTGATTAAAGATGTTAATCAACCTGGATCGGATCTCGTTCGTAACAACCTCGAGCGCGTACGATCTAATCGCGACGCTTCCGAGCTCAAGGCTTGCCATTTTGCGTTGGAACCTCCAGGCTTCACCGTCGACGTTGAAGATTCCGCGGCCCAGGAGATCGCCGAGGAGAGTGGAAAACGGCTTGCCTTTTGGGTAGTTATCGAATCGGGTCTTGAGGATGTACTCGACGTTATTGGGATCGGCGGTTATGATGTTGCCGAGGACATGCATGTGGATTGTGGCGGTGGGTGATTGACGAAGAAGGTGAGTGTACCAATCGGCGAGATTGTTGAACTGTTTGGTCCAGGTCAGGTTTAAGTAGGCCCTACAAGTGTGACAGTTACACCAGGGCTTCATTCTAAAGAGGAAGACGAGGAAGGAGAAGAAGGAGAAGAGGACTGTGAAGGAGAAGAACAAGAAGGTGAATGTGTTGGTGGCCGTTGGATATTGCATAGCTTCAGATTTCATTGTTGAAAACAATGGCTTATGAGAATTATGGCACAGAGAGGAGAAGAGGAGGAAGAAGATGGTGATGGTGAGAGAATGAAGAGTGAGGAAGAAGAAGGGGGTTGGGATTGATATAAATAAAGGAGTGGGCAGAACAATTTAAAGTCATTTCCATTTTCTTTTTTTTTCTCAGTGAAGTGGTTTCTCTGCTTTTTCAGGATTTTGTATTAATTGGGTGAGTAAATAAAAGCGAATACGGTTGGAGCCAGAGCGAGAGAATATTAAAGTGCACGAAGAACGCGTGCGCAAAATAACAACTGGGCTAAGAGGCTCGATATTTAATCCGCGTGACTGATCCGCGAACTATTATTTTTTAATAATAAGTTTTATATATAGACGCATAAAAGGTCGTCTTGGGTGGGCCCATGTCATTTTCTATGGTTGTCTATGTAATAAAGAGGGCACGATGTTAAGATGGGGGAGAAAATTCTTTCATTTTCTCTGCAGATTCTTTTCTACTTTTTCTCTTCTGCAACATATCAATATTTAAATAGTTCAGATTTTATTTTATATAATTTTTTATTGTATCATTAAACTATTCATATCAAAATTATTAATTCAAATTTAATTGTTTTTTTTTTAAATTTAACATTTTAATAATAATTTTATAAAAGAACAAAGTAGAACCACTCAATATGTTGATATAATATAATGAGCCTTATTCAGATGGCGCCTACCCCTTCTTTTGGGGAGAGATCACATATTCAAACCTATATAACGTATATGAGTGTGTTTGTGTGCGCTAATATAAGTGCGATCTTTACCATTTAACCCCAATTTAAAAAATTATTGATATAGTGATTATAAAAAAAAAAAAAAGAGGAGGAAAGAATATGGTAAGGGAAGGGAGAGAATCTTCCCCCGCTTGCAAGTCTCCACTCACAAGTTCAAGTCATTTGACAGTGTCTCTTCTTTGTGGGTCTAGCATCTACCCCACTCCGATGTCGGCCTGTGTGCATGTCTGCCACTTGGTCTTATATAGTTGCTCGCAATCGGCCATGAATTTAGAGAATTAACAAATTGAATTGGGATTTATTTATTTATTTGGATTTTAGAGTGACATAAGCAACTTGTAGGCTCCAAATTGAATAACAGCTAGCAAAGTGAATTAGCATTTATTTATTTAGATTTTAAGAGTGATATAAGCAACTTGTGGACTTCAAATTGAGAAACAACTAGCAGGAGGTTTTCTCGTTTCAAGTTGCTGGATTTATATTCGTGGTTTCTGGGTCAGTTGATTAAATGTACGCGTTTTAATTTATTGTGTGGATCAGATGATGAATCAAAAAGGACGTGTCTTTTTTCCACTTTAATATTGTTTCATTCTGGATGTTTCTTTTGGAGGAAGAATTCCTCATGCATGCATCATCATATGTGAGGTTTAATGAAATTATTGCTCGCTTTGTTTTATTCTGGAGTATTACAAATTAAAAGCTTCCTTTGATATGTTGGCATGTTTAGAAAGTGATAGAGTTAGGTTAGCACGCAAAGTCCCACGACGGATAAAATTGGACCAAATATCTCATACAAACTTCAGTCCTAAATTTATAAACCACTGAACAAAAAATCGGACCGGACCGGCCGGTTTGACCGGTTGAATCGGGAACCGGTCAGTGGTCTGGTCTGGTTTGATGGTTAGACCGGTGAACCGGTCAAAACCGGTAAAACCGGTGGTTCAGCCGGTTGAACCGGTTTCGTTTTTTTAATTTTTTTATTTTTCTGTTTTTGCTTTTTTTAGGGGAAAATTGGAAGTTGAAGACCAAAATGAAGAGAAAAATAGGTAAAGAAAGAACAAATCTAAAAAAATGAAGAAGATAATGAAAAAAATTATTTAAAAAGATATAATAATTATAGAAAATGATATATCATTGTATAAGTATAGGCATTATAACTCATACTAATAGATTTTAAGTATTTTTTTCCTTAAAAATCTTCATTTTTATCTATAGAAGTTTAAAAATATATTAATATATATTACCACTAATAAATTATAATATTTTAATATGACCGGTTCACTACCGGTTCAATTACCGGTTAGACCCCGGTTGACCCATTAACCCTTGAACCTGTGCTGTGACCGGTTCATTGCCCGGTCCGGTTTTTCGTTCCTTGGTATAAACTACTTGATAGTGCAATTTTGCATTACAAAACTGTCCTGCAGTTAGGGCCGGAGGAGTATATTAAAATAAGGAAAGATAAAAAAAATGTAAAACTCTAATTTCAAGTGATTTGATACCTTTTTTCTTTTGATTGGAGATATTATGTGCATAGAATTACCTACTACAGAATCCAATAAATTGATCAGAATAACAATAACAAGTAAAGGGCATTAGAAGGTCACTCTTTTGGTTAAAAAAGAATTACATAATATCCAAATCAATAACTAAAAATGAAAAAAAGGACATAAAGAGGTATTTTTCAGATTTGATTCTATATTAATTTAAAGAAAAAGAGAGCTTTCCCAGCTTCTTGAGTTGAATGAAATTACACAAGAAGATTCTTATTCTTAAAATAATTTTTTTTAATATTAGTTTGCTCAACTCAAACTCAAGAGTTGTTCAATGAATCGGTTGATTTGGAATGATGATGAATGAATTGCTTACCTATGTTATAAATTTTTTTGTTCATAATAATTGATTGATGAATAAAAAACTTTTCAAGTGGATTTTTCAAGGGAGAATTACAATGAGGTCCCAAGGAAGGAAAAAAATAAAGAAATGGTCCTTATAGATTACAAAATGAAAAAAATGGTCCAATTAACAACTCCAGGAGCCTGTATTGATAACTCATTAACAACTCCATGAGCCTGTATTAACAACTCCATGGGACCATTTTTTCATTTTGCAATCTATTGGGATCATTTTTTCATTTCTCTTCTTCTATGGGACCTTAGTGTAATTCTCCCATTTTTCAAATCTTATTTTTGTTTATCTTCTTATATTTCTAATGGAAATTTAGTTAAGAGCTAGGTTTAGCCCAAGACCTGTGTGAAAGAGACGACGTTAAAAGCTCGTAATTGCGAGCTCATTTGAATTTCAAAATGTGGCCGACCTTGTTTCACTATCGACAGAGACTTGGCGTTTGTAACGTTTTCAATATGAGTAGCTAATGGACTCATACTCGAAAGGAAAATTGTCATGATATCTAATTATGAATATCTTTACATGGGTAAAAATAAGACCGTTTATGTTCAAAATAAAATTTAGTTAACTTTTAGGAATCAAACAATCCTTTCGAAAATAATTGTCAAATAAATTACTGGTCAAGGAAAAATTAAAGCCTTACGCATAGATGTTCAAGTGTGAATGAATGGCTTGAATAGATATAAAAAAATAAGATCGTTTGGGAAAATAAAATAGGAAAATTGTGAAAAAAGACCTCACCAGCAACTTATTTGTCAAATGAGACCTTCCCGTGCAGATCATCTTCCACATGTGCAGAATTTCTTCCTTGATGTGCAGATGATCTTCCCTGTGTGCAAACTTCTTCCCTATACGTGTGCAGAAATCTTCCCTGCGTGTGCAGATATCTTCTCTCTGTGTGCAAATATCTTCCCTCCGTGTGCAGATAATCTTCCCAGGTCCCATTTGGCAAATAAGTTGTTGGTGATGTCTTTTTTAGCAATTCTCCCAAATAAAATTTAGTTAACTTCTAGTAATCAAACAATCATTTAATTAAGGATAATCGCCAAATAAGATTACTGGTCAAAGAAAAATTAAACCCTTACACACGCTGTAGAATACAAGATTAGGCAGCCGAGGCCAATTTCACATTGATACACGATGCAAATCTCTGACATTGCTACATTAGTGATCGATTTACCAAAATAATTTTGGGTTATTTTTAAAGTTACGAACACCCTAACTTTGTTATGAATTACTAGTTTAAAGAAAGAATATGCAACGATTCATTTTTTTCTTGGAAGGAAAATTATTGTTAAAATGTATTTAATTCTATTAATTGCAAAGTCATGAGCTATTATATTTTTTCTCAAAATCTTCAAGCAGAAGGCACAGAAAACTTCTGCGGTTCTTATTAAATTTTTCCAATGATTTGAATTAGTTTTCAATGTTCTCCCGAGAAATTTTTAATTTGTATGAATCAGGTGCGCCACATCATCTGTGCACTATCCAATAAAATCATACAACATCAATCTCATTAAATCCTACATATTTAATTTCTCTTCTCGTTCCTGATTTATGTAATTTGAAAATGTCTCTCAATCTCCCATCTTCTCATACATAGGATTTAATGAGATCGATGTTGTGTGATTTTATTGGATAGTGCACAGATGATGTGGTGTAAGAATTTCTCTGTTATCCCTCTATCACTCATTTATACCTCTCACTTCATGCTTAAATCCTCCAATATGCAAAAAAGTGAATAAATATAAGCATTTATGAAAAAAATAATTAATACCTAGCTTGATCAATTTGAAAAGTGACCAATAATGTATAATGATCCTATGAACATTTTTAAAATGATACTATATAATTAATTAAGACTCAGTTGACTGATTTGAGAAAACTAAAGAAGCTAAATAAATTATTTTAAGTATTTATATTTACAACTTGCCTCCAAACTAATTTGTCTGACTTACAAACGATGATATATAATATGATGGTACTCATAGTTATAAGTCATAACATATAAATATTTTAGAGAGATAATGTAATATATACTATAATTAAGTAATTTATTAAGCTTCCTTAATTTTCTCAAATTAGTCAACTAGCTTTTATATTAAGGACCGGAAATAATATAATAATAAGGAATAGAATAGCGTAAGATATCAATCCATAACTTCGAATGCTAGCTAAAGAAAAGTGGGATTGAGTGGGTTTGATGTAATTAAAGTTGCAGGCACCAAAATTTCCCTCAGATTGACTACTTTTATGAGACTAAAAGAATCGATTAAAATTGGTGTAATGTCAAAAATTTGTACAATTTTATAATAGCCATTGTGAGGAGAGAGGGGTACCAAAGAAACTTTTGTCATTTTTTTAAAAAAATAAAAATATATGCCGGTTAAAGTGAAAGAGACTTTGCCTGATTAAACACGAACTCTCTTGAGTTTGAGTTTATATAAACATATAAACCACTTATGAGAGAGCCACGTTAATTAGGTCTGGCAATATTTAAATATGTCTCAATTAGACAGTTCTATCAAAAAAGACTAATAACTAGGGCCCTATAAATAATATAGCGGGAGGAAGTATGTTTTTCTTGAAAAGATGAATCACATGAAAGGGTTCAGTGTATTTGTGTGGCATTCGAATTTGGCAGAAACGATGAAGACAAAGGTTCATACAATGCCATATACATATGTCGTTTTAAGACTGTTTTCCTGCAACTCCAATTTTCCATGTCGGTAGTAATCCTCCGTTTGTCGCATGACATCGACGAGACGATGCTATATCGACTGCTTTGTTTTCTAAAGTCATCTCATTTCAGATTTCGGCTCTCAAATCTACCTATTTTCTCCTCCTTAGTTTTACAATGTCCAAAAACTTCCTTAATGTATTTTTTAATTTATTCTTTTAACATATATAATTTCAGAATTTCTTATGCCTCATTTTATGTTAAGTCTCTGCGCCGCTCCTATAATAAAATTCATTATATTTTGCGTGGAGGAATCTTGCTAGTGTATAACGTGTTAGCAGCAAAACTGATGAGCAGTACTGCGGCCGCCGACAAATTTTTTTTCATTCTCAAGAGAAAAAAAGCTGTTCTTAAGGATTATGATGGTGTCTCTTGGGTCGAAGGTCTTCAAGATCATAATGCTAGATTTCCTAGGTTTTGAAGAGATATCTTCGAACTTAATTAACTATTAGCGTGCGACTTTGTTAAGCAAGCAAGTTGCGAATTTAATACTACTATAACTGTTACATCAAACTCTTGCTCATATTTCATGATGGAGAGGACAGTGGCAAAACTCAAATTTAACTCAAAAGACAAACTTGCAGACAAAATGTTTGACTGTAAAAAAATTCAACGAGATTACGGAAACGGAGTGAGTGTCTATTTGGTTGACAAAGCAGGAAAAGTTAATTAGACTTTGAGGTAGCATTGTCGTCCATTAGTAATTTACTCACGTAATGTGTTGTTAAATATAGAAATTAAGAGACTAATTTAATAAAGAGTCCAAGACCACCTTTGTGTTATGAGGCTCACAACTAAAATGTGGTTTATAATTAGGTTGAAGAGACTCTTTTAAAGGTTTCACAATCAATGCTCATCATAGTAATGAGCAACAAAAGCTTATGATGCAGAATGGGGAAGGGAAAAGGGAGAAGAGAGAAAGGAGGCAGAATGAGATGAGGGAAAATAGAGAAGAGAGAAACTTAGAGAGAAAGTAAGAGAAATTCTTATCCAGTCATTTAAAGGTAAGCAAAATGAGATGTGTTGAGCGTTATTTATAGCCTCAAGTCTAACCACTCAAGTCTAACCATATAGAATTTAATAGGAGAATGTTCTAGAATACAATTACAATAATGATAAAAGATTCAAAATTAAAATAAAAATAAATGGCCATAATGATAATGACAATAAATCAGCATTAAATTTGATGATCTTCATATCTTTAACATAAAGTGTGATAGTTCAAATCTTCAGTATTAAGTGTTGTACTCTTCAAATCTTTGTGGGAGCCTTCTGGTCCTTTTGTGATTCCCATCAGCTTATTGCTATAAAATGAGGTCTTGACTCTCCAAATCTAATTTGAACAACCTAAATTTAATATTTTTAATTTGTGATTTATTAAATGATAAGTTCATTTTTTGACAACTTACAGTTATAAGTCCAGATTAATAATGAACACAAAATGTGCTTCCCTCTTCTACCTGACGTACTGGTCTTTTGGATCAACTCTTCCTTTGGACTCACACTCAACACTTTTGGTTCAAAAATGACATCCTTTTTGGTGCAAGGAATAAGTTTGAATAAGTATTGAACTGAACTTGTACTTACGTTAAAAAAAAAGGTGAAGAGTAGTGTAATTTAATTGGGATGGACATTATAGCTAGAGGGTGTTACAGACTAGATTCAACAGTATTTGTCGAATGATTTTGGATCGACATGAATGTTTTGACCACGGAAGAACAGGAAAAAACGAGTAAGATATATATGAAGGTGGGGCTACGAGGTAGATGTGTGTGTATATATATATATGTGTGTGTGTGATGAAATGTGTATATTGGAGGGTTTCAGCTGTAAGTTGCGTGTGGGGCTTGAAAGCTACGTTCAGGGATTTCGATATCCTGGATAAGCATCACACACACACAAACACGCATATTACTATAATTGAGAATAGAAATGGGGCCGACTTTGTCTCTTTTAGTGTGCTGTGCATGTGACATGTTGGTCGTCATAAACCACAATACCACAAAACCGTTCATATATATGTCCACTTTCAGATTGGGATTGGGACACAGATATTTGTAAAATATGCTGAAAAAGATATTTATAACGCGCGCGCGCGAACACGCATCGTTATCTATCCTCAGTTTGAATGGTTGGCTAAGAGTTAGAGAAACCTACGTGCTCACAACAAGCTTCTTACTAACGTGGAGAGATATAGAAGAGGCATGTGTGCTGATGATGTGTGCGGTTGGTGTAAGAAAGGTCCAGAAACGGTGCTGCATGTACTTCGGGACTGCACTGAAGCTAAACGTTTGTGGATGGAAAAGATATCTTTGCCAAGAGATCGTTTTTTCTTTGAGCTTAATCTTAAGGAGTGGTTGAACTCTAATATTCGACGCTTGGATTGGGGTGACTGGTTTGCAACTTTATGCTGGTTATTCTGGAAAAGGAGAAACGAACGTCTTTTTGAGCAGAAAAATCAGAGTAATGAGAGCCTACTAAATCATGCCCATGCTGTGATATCTAGCATTCAAAAGGCAAGTAAAAAACTTGTCGGAATAAATTTACAAGGGACATTAGTTACGGACAGAAGGACCACTTGGATGCCACCAGAGGAAGGATGGACTAAAGTAAACGTTGATGGAGCATTTTCAGAGAAATCCGGTGCTGGGTGCGGAGGAGTTATTCGCGAGGCTAACGGGAAGTTTATTATGGCTTTTATGCACAGATTGGAGTTGGGTGATCATGTTACCGCTGAAATATGGGGTATTCTTTTAGGATTGAAGACAGCTTGGGATCAAGGAAAGCGAAGAGTGATATTAGAATCCGATGCGAAAGATGTTATTGATCTGATTAATTGTGAGAATTGCCAGAGTCATCCGGACGCTAATACAATAGAAGAAATTCGTTCCATGTTGCAACGAGAATGGAGGATAGATTTGAGGTTCATTCCAAGAAACGCAAATAGGGTTGCCGACTTCCTTGCGAAAAAGGCAATTTCATGTGTAACGGGGTTTCACCTGATTTTGTATTCCACGCCTGAGTTATCAGCTATTTTAGAGCTGGATCATTGTACTCCTACTGATGTAGGCTGAGTTTTTTTAGAGTTTCCATCTTTATGTATCAAAAAAAAAGAAGAGAAACCTACGTGCATGTTATCGTCGAATCAAATTCATTTTATACTGTCTTGAGACCCCACCCACCCCGGCCCCATGGGAAAAATGAAAAAGGAAAAAAAGGAGCTTACCAATTTTGATGCTGTGTCATCAATATGAGTTGGATTACATATGATGTGATGTGTATAGATGAAAATTCATCGACATAGAACATATAAGCGGCCATATATATTGCACGCATTGCTCGTTTTAAACAAGCCCCCAATCTCACAATTCACACACTTCAATTCCATTCAAACTGATGCAGCAATGAAACTTTTGGGATTTTGTCGACAACCTAAATTATATATGCATGATAAATTAGATATGATTTTTAAAAAAATTATCATACAAATTATACACACAATAAAAACCCTTTTTGAGTTTAATTAACTGTATAAATTATCAAGTAGGGTCTACAATTTTTTAATATCTAACTCATTATTGTATAGGTAGGTTTATTTAGTACGTGCCTACTTTCATTTATATATATTTTTTTTACTTGATAAACTCGATGATAACACTACTAACTTTACTTAAATAGAGGCGAAATCGTGCTGGCATGCCTCTTATCCCTCCCTGATTTTGTGCAGTTAGAGGCTGAATTAATGCTGCGTGCTTCTCTCATAAAATCTAAAATCATCTCTGACTTTTTTTTCCAGAATCATTTTGTGATGATTACCAAGTCTTGTGCAAGATTTTCATTATATATGGATCAAGTCTGACAGAAATCGCATAGAATATATAGGCACAGATATTAAACTCGATACATATATTTATGATCAATTTGTTGGGATACATCATGCTAATTACCAATTACATCTCAATAAACATAGCACAACATATTCTACAATTTACAGCGGAAGACTTTATAAATACCTCTCGCCATAGCTTTTCTTCGAACAGAACGAGATCACGAACACTGGGAAAATGAGACTGCAAAATAGAAAGAGTCAGAAGAAAGAATTGACAGGTAACTCTTCTGACTGACCGTAAGGCACAGTGATGGCAACTGGTGTGAGAGCCGTCGTCAGTCAGGGAACCTCAAAGAGCAGCTAGGGTTTTCACTCGTACGCTCAGTTTAGACGGCTATATTCCTTAATTCGTTTATTTCACCATCAGAAATAAATCAAATAGCCAATTCTGTTTACCCTAATCCTGTAGTTGGGCCTAGATCTGACTAACGGGCCACACTCAGGATATTTTAATTAACCTAATTAATAACTAATAAATATATTATATTAATAATTAAAATATCTCACATTCTCCCACTTGGCCCGTATCTGAATGTCAGTCGCCCTTTCCAGATTAAACTAAGGCTATGCTGCAAGAATCATGACGATAAGTCCTCTAGGCTGAGTATTACCTTCCATGCATTACATGCAACACCCTTACTTAATGGGTATAACCTTATGAATAAACGCCAAATGTTTATTCGGTTCCAAACTTAGTGTTTATTAGTCTCATCAACGCAATGTATACAGATAATGATAGAGATAATAAACCATAAGGTCAATTTCATTGCATACCTCTTCTATATAAATGAAGGCTTAACCCCCATTTGAGGGACGTGTAACACAAAGGCATTCGGTTTCATTCCCTTAGTCAAAGGATCAGCTAGCATGTCCTTTGTATTGATATGATCAACCGAAATTTCACCATCTGCAATTCTCTCTTTTAAACTTAGGAATTTCAGTTCGACCCACCGGCTTCGACTTCCACTCCTTTTGTTATTTGCAATGGCTACTGCGGCTGTGTTATCACAGTACATCCTGATTGGCCTAGAGATTGAGTCCACAATCTTAAGACCAGCAATGAAATTCCTTATCCAGATCGCTTGTGAACTTGCCTCAAAACACGCTATGTACTCAGCATCACAAGTAGAGGGAGCTGTAAGTGTTTGTTTTGTACTTTTCCATGATATAGCTTCATCTGCTAGTAGGAAGATGTAACCAGTAGTAGACTTGTTTGTGTCTAAACATCCTCCTAAATCAGAGTCTGAGTAACCAACCACTTCTAGGTCATCTGTTCTTCTGTATGTGAGCATATAGTGCTTAGTACCTTGTAGGTATCTAAACACTTTCTTTGCAGCTGTCCAATGTGCTTCCCCTGGATCGCTTTGGTACCTTCCCAACATGCCAACAGCGAAAGCTATATCAGGTCTTGTGCAAACCTGTGCATACATCAAGCTTCCCACTGCTGATGCATATGGGACCCTTTCCATTTGCTTTCTTTGGAGCTCATTTTGAGGACATTGACCTAGACTAAACTTGTCCCCTTTCTCAAGAGGAGTTACGTTAGCTGAACAGTTTTGCATCCTAAATCGTTCAAGAACTTTGTTGATATAGGTTTGTTGAGACAAGCCTAAAATGCCTTGAGCTCTATCCCTGTGGATCTTGATGCCAATGACATAAGATGCCTCACCCATATCCTTCATATCAAAGTTCTTGCACAAAAACTGTTTCACCTCACGTAATAGTCCTAGATCACTGGTTGCAAGTAGTATGTCATCGACATATAAAACCAGAAAAATGATCTTGCTCCCACTAACCTTGTGGTATATGCATTCATCCATGATGTTCTCATCGAATCCAAATGATGTGATTACCTCATGGAACTTCAAGTACCACTATCGTGAGGCTTGCTTCAAGCAATAGATCGATTTCTTCAACTTGCATACCAGATGTTCCTTATCCTTTGCAATAAATCCCTCAGGTTGTTTCATGTAGACTTCTTCCTCAAGAACCCCATTGAGGAATGCAGTCTTAACATCCATTTGATGCAACTCTAGATCAAAATGTGCAACTAATGCCATGATTATGCGGAAAGAGTCTTTCGTTGATACAGGAGAAAAGGTTTCCCTGTAGTCGACACCTTCCACTTGTGTGAAACCCTTGGCAACCAACCTAACCTTGTATCGATCAATGTTACCTTGTGAGTCTCTTTTGGTTTTATAAACCCATTTACAGCCAATGGCTTTAGACCCACTTGGTAACTCCACAAGATCCCATACACTATTGTTTGCCATGGAGTTCATTTCTTCAGTCATAGCATCATGCCACAACTTAGAGTTCTCACCCTTAACAGCCTGAGTAAATGTTAATGGATCATCTTCAATGCTAATATCACAATCAGTCTGAACAGAGTACACCACGTAGTCACTAGGCAATGCTGGCCTTCTTTCTCTAGTTGATCTTCTTAATTCAACCTCTTGGGTTAGTTCAGATTGTTCATTCGGGACATCCTCCACCACAACTTGTCTTGGATCTCCATGTGTGGGAGGTGGATAAATCTGAACAAAACCTTCACGACGTAAATCAGGGGTCAATTCCATATGATCATTGTTTGTTTGATCACTCCCACTAATCACGTCATTCTCAAGAAAAACAGCATTCCTAGATTCTATAAAACGTGCAGAAGGTGAAGGACAATAGAACCTATAACCCTTAGTCATACATGGATAGCCTACAAAGTAAGCTCTAATGGTTTTAGGATCTAGTTTCTTCTCTTGTGGATTGTACACTCTTACTTCCGCAGGGCAGCCCCATACCCTAAGGTGTCTTAAGCTGGGTTTCCATCCTTTCCAGATTTCAAAGGGTGTTTTTGGTACTGCCTTTGTTGGAACCCTGTTTAATAAGTACACAGCTGTCTTAAGTGCCTCCTTCCACAAGGATGTTGATAGTTTAGAGCCATTCATCATGCTCCTAACCATGTTTAGCAAGGTCCTATTTCTTCTTTCTGCTACACCATTCATGTCTGGTGAGCCAGGCATGGTATATTGAGCAACTATACCATGCTCCCGAAGAAAATCAGCAAAGGGACCTGGCGCTTGTCCTTCACTAGTGTACCTACCGTAATACTCACCACCTCTATCGGATCTCACAATCTTTATTGATTTCCCAACTTGTTTTTCTACTTCAGCTTTATATTCCTTAAAGGCATCTAGTGCCTCGCTTTTATTATCAAGCAAGTAGATATAAGTATATCGTGAGTAATCGTCAATAAAAGTGATAAAGTACTTTTGACTGTTTGCGGATAAGTCAGGACAACAAATATCAGTATGTATAATTTCAAGTAAATCAGAACTTCTTTTAGCTCCCTTTTGTGACTTATTGGTCTGCTTTCCCCTTATGCAGTCCACACAAGTATCAAATTCTGAATGGTCTAAAGATGGAAGGATTCCATCTTTAGTTAACCTTTTGATCCTGTCAACAGAGATATGTCCTAATCTCCTATGCCACAAGCTAATAGAATTCTCATCAATGATACTTTGTCTAATACCATGCGTAACAGAAAAAACTTCAGGCGGTTCAGGAATTATTTTAAACAAATCATCAATCATAACAACCCTTACAATTGGAAAATAGTCCTTACTGAAATACATCAAGTCCTTTTGCAAATAAATACCATAATTCAAAGGAATGAGTTTTGACATAGAAATCAAGTTTCTCATATAACTAGGAATGTAAAAGCAATTCAAAAGATCCAGCACGGTTTTATTTGGGAAAACAATTCTAAAAGTTCCAATTGCTTCGACCGGATCTCCTTTCCCACTTCCTGAAAGGACTCGTGCTTCATTGGGAAGTGGAGGCCTGGTGGTTAGAAACCCCTGCATGGTAGTAGAAATATGGATCATTGAACCCGTATCGATCCACCAAGTATCATTACTAGTGCCAATATGATGAGCTTCTAAAGCTAAACTTGAAATATACATACCTTTACGCTCCAACCATGCCTTCCTCTTCAGGCACTCATCCTTCATGTGCCCTTTCTTCTTGCAGAAGAAGCAAATAGCTTCAGCTTTCTTAATGGATGGCACAGCAGGAATCTTTTTCTTCTTTTTCTGCTTGTCCTTGTTGCCCCTGGCACCATTCCTGCTGGAACTTTCAGCCAAATGAGCTGCCCTAGGTGCCTCCCTACCACTCATTTGAAGCCTAGTTTCCTCCTGAACACACATGGACAGCAGTTCATCAATTGTCCATTTTTCCCTATATGTGTTATAGGAGACATTAAAGGCCTCATAATGAGAAGGAAGGGAGTTCAATACCAGATGCACTAGAAACTGCTCTGTTGGTTCCATGTCAAAGGCCCTCAGCTGAGAGGACAAGTCTCTCATCTTCATGATATATTGTCTGACTCCATTAGTACCTGTCAGCTTCATGGCACACAGCTCTGACATGATGGAACCACCCATTTGTTTGTCAGTTGGCTTAAACTGTTTGTCCACAGCTTCCAGAAACTCCTTAGCAGTTTCACATTTGGGAATTGCTCCCCTAATGCTTCTATGGATCCTGGTCTTAATATATGACATGCACATGCGATTGTAGTGCTCCCAGCGCTCCTGATAGTCAATTTCATCTTTAGTTGACCTGTCAGTTGGTTTGGGAGGTCTAGGTTTCTCCATAACAAAATGCATGTGCAGCATATCAATCTGCAAAGTTATGTCCTCTCTCCATTCAAGGTAATTGGTACCATCCAGCACAATTTTGCCAGTAGTGTCAGCAAAAAGATTAGGGAAAGTAGTAGGTACTGCAATTTAAAAACTTAAATTAGCTCACAAGACAAATATTTGAGACAATCACGAATTCTGTGCCTTTTGTATGCATGTTATGCACTAATGAAAACATGCAATATATATAAATGCGTATCACTAAATTCTACCTGTGGGCAAAGAACCTAGCATTGCATGCATTTATCTCAAATTGGTGGGCCTAGAGTGTATAATTTACATTTCCTAATACCTGTGGGCAACTTAGAAAATATAAGACCAAACTATCCCACCCTAATTAAATATATAATCATAACCGTCTACCTATGGGTAAAGAACAATTACAATTCTATATTTAATTACAATTAGATATTTTATAAGTTCCATATGTGATCAAGTTGCATGCAAAACTAAAGGATGCTGTGGCTATTCCTTGAAAAAGTAGCATGCTAGTCACAAATATCATATAAGCGCATTTAAATCAAAATATGCACATCATAATGGAGAGATTAATTAATTTAATAAATACAGTAAATAATTAATTAAATCCCTCCCACTGTTTTATGTATTCAAAATTGTTTAGATAATTAATTTTGGCACCATTCAACTCAAATCTCAATTTTTGCAAAATTTTTTGAATTGTTAAATAATTGTCTAAAGCTATTTTCAAAATGTTAGACAATCAATTAACTATGAAAACAATTTTACAAATTTTTCAGTATGTGAAAATACCAAAATTAACTACTGTCACTAATTTAAACAATTTAAAATCATTAATCAGAAAAATACATAAAACAGAAAAGAATTTAGTTAAACAGTGAAGAAATGCTTGAGAAAAGGCCCAAAATGTTTTCTGGAATTTCAAAAACCATGGCCCAGAAGAACAAAAAAACGCATAAGCCCAATAATTTGTTTTTGGTTATCTTTAAATTAATGGTCCAGAAGCAACAAAAACGTGATAGGGCCCAAAACGTCACTGTGCAATTAAAAAGAAATGTTTTTTTTTGTTCGGCCCAGTTATCATTATGCCTTTAAAAAAAAAATTTAAAGAAGCCCAGACAATTCAGCCCAATCCCGCATCAGCGAAAGAAAGAAAAAAAAATTAAGCCGGCCCAGAGTGCAAGACCCAGCCCAAAACGCCTCAGCCCTTCGGTCCAGAAGAGTGAAACGCGCCGTTTCACTAAGGGCTGAGAAGACGTCGTTTCGCACGTGTGGGAGGGGCGCTTCTGCAAGGCCCGAAACGGCAACGTTTTGAGGGACTCAAAACGCCGTCGTTTGGGTCATCTTCCCCACCCGTTTCGCTGTAGCCCTACCCGACCCGACCCGACCCGAGCGCAACCCGGTTAGGGTTGCCGCGACCCGCGATACTCAGGCGATCCCATCCGGCGATCGGAGGCTCAAAACAACGGCATCTCAAGGCGGTTTTCATCGAAAAAGCATCGAAAATACAATCCATACAATATATGTGCAATATATCAACGATTAAAACAAGATTTGGTTCGAAATTTTCTCAGATTTAAAACCCAAAATAAAAAACGCAGGTCCGACGGTGAGACATAGGCTACGCTCTCTCTCTCGGATTTTACAGAAAATGCATCCATTGTAAACGAAACAAGAATATGCGAAGCAAATCAACAATCGCAATCACAACCTGTTCTAAAACAAAGCTCTCAGATTCAAAAATGAAACCCGGAGGTTCCGACGGCCAATACGACGATACAGAAACGGAGAGTATTAGCAATCATAAAACCAAATCGGACAAACCGACGGCGATAAACACAGATATAGTCGATGAACAAAATGCCATATACATCTAAAATGAACAAAAGCCAGAAGCATATCCTTCGACAACGAAATGAAGGCAATATTAATAAGTGTGATCTCTGATTTAAAATATGGAACCCGTATAAAAACTATTACGGTAAAATCATTAAATTCCATAGATAAATCGTCCCCGATCAAAGAAAAGAGGCAGAGAATCAGAGAACCTGGCTCTGATACCACATGTTGGAATACATCATGCTAATTACCAATTACATCTCAATAAACATAGCACAACATATTTTACAATTTACAGCGGAAGACTTTATAAATACCTCTCGCCATAGCTTTTCTTCGAACAGAACGAGATCACGAACACTGGGAAAATGAGACTGCAAAATAGAAAGAGTCAGAAGAAAGAATTGACAGGTAACTCTTCTGACTGACCGTAAGGCACAGTGATGGCAACTGGTGTGAGAGCCGTCGTCAGTCAGGGAACCTCAAAGAGCAGCTAGGGTTTTCACTCGTACGCTCAGTTTAGACGGCTATATTCCTTAATTCGTTTATTTCACCATCAGAAATAAATCAAATAGCCAATTCTGTTTACCCTAATCCTGTAGTTGGGCCTAGATCTGACTAACGGGCCACACTCAGGATATTTTAATTAACCTAATTAATAACTAATAAATATATTATATTAATAATTAAAATATCTCACACAACTTGGTTAGAATTCAAATCCCTTTTGGATGCTACAGTATACAGATTCGATGCAATAATGATAAAGGTGTAAATGGTGCCGTCAAAGAGATTTTTTTGAAAAATAAAAATCGCACTTAGAATATGCACTCCTGATGATGACTGGGTTTGCCTTGTATAATTAATCAATGATCCGTATATCAGTCTTGGAGGAGAATGAATTAATGAAATCCCATCTGTGCATCGAGATTGACAGAGAAACAAATCTGGATTCAGGATCGGACTAATCTGATTAATAATCCACGTGCTATAGCCTATCTATCAGTCATCAAGTTTCTATAAAAGTACATAAATATATAACACACCGTTATCATCATTCTTCTTCCATCACACACGTTGTTAAACTCGCTAATTAATTCTTTGAATTTATCGTTTTTACGATTCTAATTTATAAAATCAAGTTGAGTCGCAGGTAAACTCGTGTTAGTTATAAACTCGGTCAACCTTGTAAGTTTATATACCGAGTTTACCGTTTTTATGTTCCTATCTTACAAAACTATGTTAACCTACTATTAAACTCGTGTTAACTTTTTTGATTTGATCATGCTCAATGACTCTATATATAAATTTTATAAAAACTTCTTTATTAAGTATGATATATTATGAATATTGATGGATCCAATTTCAATTATTTGAGTTTAAAATATTTTTATATCAGTTTTTTGTCATTTTTTATATTTTAATTATTTAATTATATACTTTAATGCCTATTTAATGATAAAAGTAAACTCTTGTGAGTTTACGATTTGAGTATACGATACGAGTTTACGTCACTGTCATAAGTTTGTTTAAATCTGTTTGACAACCTTGATCACACACACATTTTGGTTTCCATAATTTGAAATTTTGGATGACTCAGATTCTAAGAAAAATTAATATATATATATATATATATATATATATATCTCATGTTAGATGGACTGCTAGGCCGGCGCCGTCTATGTTATCTTTTTTTGACGTTAGCTTCGTGGAAACATGCATCTTTGGATTAAGTAACGATTAGGAAATTTACTTGCGGATCGGAATTGATGTCCTACAAGACATGATAATTAATTAATGTAAGATGCGTCTAGAATATAAAATCAATTATCTTAATCTTAATAAAATTGAATTAGAGGGACAAGTGAATGTGTGAATAATCAAGAGACATGTCATAGTTGGGCTTGGTGATCATGCGAGGAGGGATAAGATTTGGAGACGACAGATTCAAAGCAATGATAAGTCATAGAAGGAACTCAGTACAACTCAATCGTGTGTATGTATTTTGGAAACGTTAAAGAATAGCAGCACAATACACTCAAGTCTAATTTTCTTTTTGATATGCTATTGAATACGGTACATGAAACACCGACACAAATGTGTGTATATAAATATTAAAGGCTGATTCCGAGTGTCATTAATTTAAAAGGAATCTGCATGTTGATATGATTTCAAATATCAATACGTTTATTTAGAGTCATCTTCGTCATCGATGGGTCAGGTTCTCAAGTATACCACTCAAAAGAAGTGGGTGTTATATTGTACGTCCTCCAAAGAATGATCCGGTGGGATATAATTAATCAGAAGATCTCGCGCGTAAAATAAAATATCAAAATACAAAATTAAACATTTATATCTATGTTTCATCACTTCATGGAAGTTAGATATTACAAACACTCTCTAGGCACAAGCCCATGATACAACCAGAACTGGGTTACTGAAGTACTTTCAGCCCACAACAAAGAATGGCTGCAACACCGGCACAACCGGTTGCATATATTGTCAACTTCATTATTTTTCCCCCCTTCAGGATTGTGTTTGTTGAGCCTTAGTGCCTTACCATCTGACTCAAACTAGCATGCTATAATCACTTTCTTTCTTTGTTTTTTTTAATAACAAAAGTAGGCAAAACGCCTAAAAACTGAAAAAACTAATCAAAGGGGAATTGAAAACCAGATTTGAAAATGAGGTCATTCCTCCATTGCCACAAGTTCCAAATTGCAACACCCTACAAGAGATCCCATTCATAGTCCCTCCTTGTTCCTAGGTTTCACTTCAAGTTCATAAAAACCCATTCCTCAAGAGTAGCAGAAAAGAACAGTTGTTTCATAGAAGGCCTCAACAGATGAGACCAAAGTTTCTGCGCATAAGGACAACCTCTTAGCATGTGGGGTGAGTCTTCAACTCAATTTTGGCACCAATATCACAATGAAGAGCAGCTAGACCATATGCTTCTTCACCATAGTAGATAAAACCGGTCCGGTACTGGAAAACTAGCCAAATGAAGAATCTAATTCTCTCGGCTCCATTCGATTTCCATATAAGCTTGTAAACCGACTTATAATGGGTAATATTGTTTCTTTCCAGCAAAAAATATGGAACAGGTTTGCTCCTTAGCAGGAAGAGTTAAACAAATATGGGCAGTACAGATTTGATTTGGACTATCTAGATTTATTTTTTTAAATAGTGATTTTTTTATTTTTTGAAAAATAATAATTAAGAGACTGTCTTTAATTTTTTTAAAGATAATATCTTAATTATTAATTTTTAAAAACTTATTTTAACTTATTTTAATAGATATAGCTTAAAAAAATGAGTACATTATCCACTAACATCAAATGAGAGATGTAGGAACCATGTCTGGTAATCACATTTGTTCTCGTATAAGAGTACCTCCTTCAAAAATTTTACACCTTATGACCTGGTTCTCCTCCGCGGAAGAAGGGGACTCACACACACGAACATCATCTAAACATGTCAGAGGTATTATTGCCAAAATCTTGAAGCTTCAGGAGCAGCCATGTGTGTACATTAATTTGTTTAACCACGTACGTATCTCTATACACCTAATTAATAACTTGAGGCCCCACTAGCCTGCGGTCCCTCCCAATGTTATTGATGGACCACATTTGTTAACCGCCTCATTACATATCTCCTTCATCCATCACTTATATGTTTGATAATTATGTTAATCACACTTTTCTGAGTTATTTAATTATGTTAACACACATAATATATCATTGGTTTTATTGTTTTCCCAGCTTCATCAGTATTTAGGCAGTCAAATCAAGACGTGGTTGACAAGGCCGAGTATGTGAACATTCAAGAAATAGTCTCTCCGATCGATACCTTTGGGATCAAACTCCAACTCAAAGCCAACATCCTTCACCATCTTTGCTGATGTTCGTAATTTTTTTGTGTGTATCATCAAAGCTGTTACATTAAAACTTATTAATTATAAGTTAATCATCCTTTCCAATAGATACATACTGATCGTAATTAAGCAAGCATAGTTTTTAATGAATAGAGATAAAAAAGTTTCGAGACATACAATGCCCTAAAGAACACAGAGTTTGTAAAGTTCAACCATTCGTATCACCATGTTAAGCTAATAATGGGCTCCTATAAGTCTAATCTAACCTCAAGCCCAATAAGTCCAGACTCATAACTCTATGTATATCTTAATAGATATATTTTTTAGAATATTCATTTCACAGGACACATGTCATTCATTGCCCCAAACAACCTTATATTAGCGCTGTACCACATACCAAATAAATTATTCAAGAACCTAAAAGTGTCCGTGAAGCCTTACACTCTAATGTGTGGAGAAAGGCTATGTCAGATGAATATAATACTAATTAGAAATCAGACTTAGGTTCTAATTCCCTATACTAGTGAAAAGAAATTGGTTAATTGTAAATGGGTATACAAGATAAAAACTAATGCTGATGGATTTTTCACAAGCCTAAAGCAAGACTTGTAGCAAAAGGCTTTCAACAAAGTCTTGGGATAGACTTCAATGAGACTTTTAGCCCAGTCCTAAAAACCTGCACAATGAGGTTTGTTCTAACTCTAGCTGTTACCTTTGGTTGGCAAATTAGACAAGTTGATATCAACAATACTTTTTAAAATGGTGATTTGCAAGAGAGGCTTCTAATGAGACAACCTGAAGATTTTATTTCATCTAAGTACCTAAATCATGTTTGTCTCTTGAATAAAGCTCTCTATGGTTTTCGCCAAGCACCAAGAGCCTGATTCAATAATTAAGAGGCACTCTACTTAATTGGGGAATCACTCATTCTAAGTGTGATTCATCTCTGTTTTTTGTCAAAGAGAAGAAAGTTGTTATGTTTGTTTTAATCCATGTGGATGATATAATCATCACTGGCAAGTCACCCAAAGTCACTGCGTCATTTGTTCAACAACTTAACTCTCTTTTTACTCTTAAAGATCTAGGACAGCTTCATTACTTTCTTGGAATTGAAACTTACAGAGATAATACTGATCTGTATTTAAAGCAAGAAAAATATATTTTTGATATACTGGAGCGTTATGGAATGTTAAATTCTTCAATCTCCAGTTCCAACTCCTATGGTGATGAATAAATATTTCTCAAAGAATGATGGCTTACCTCTTATGAATCCTACTCCATATCGGCAATCAATTGGAGCACTGCAATACTTGATAAACACCAGGGTCGACATTCTAATATCCTAAATTTTGATTAAGGGTTAATGACTTCAAAAGTGGATGTGATGAGAATTTGGTTGTTTTAGTGATTACAATGGCTTCCTTGTGAAAATTTGTGTGGGAAGAGTGTTTGTTGTGAAATTGGAAACATTAGGAATAATTGTGCAAAAGTTGAAAATTCTATCCATTGAAACTCTATACAGGGCAGTCGGCTTGTATGGATGTTTTGAATGGGCAAATAGTGTCTAAAAATTTTGAAACTTTTCAGTCTTAAATTTGATATGCCAATCTTCAAAATGGACATATAATTTTGTGTCATTTTGATTTTTGAGCTAAGAGTTATAATTTTCCAAAGTTTGGGATTGAAACTGGAATCTGTTTTGGAGCAGTATGGATTTTTGTCCAATTCTGTATTTGGTTATGAACTGCATTGATCCATATTTTTCCAGTAAAGAGGACTTAAATAGATTTCTATTGGCTTTAGGATCACCCCATTTCTACTTTTCTAGAATTAGTTATGATTTTTCAAAGATTGGGCAAAAAATCTGCCAGAAAATCCGAAAATATCAAATTTTGAAATTATGACATAAGCATACTAAAAGATGACATTAGCATGGACTATTAAACATTTCATCTTCTTCAGCTACATTTCGACATCCAGAAGGTCTAAATATAGAGAGAGAACGTGTGGTTTTTTAGAGAGAGAAAGGAGAAGAAATCTCACAAGGTAAGCCGATTTCTCCGATGATTTAGCTCCTAACGTGTATAACTCCGACTCTAAGCTACTCCTCTTTGTTCTTTAAGGTTGTGAAGCTCAAAATTTGGTGTTAGGGAAGCTAGGGTTTCAGCCATACTTGGAAAAGCTAGTTGGAGCTTGAGGTAACTTCCAAACCATCGTATATTGACTATTTTGGCTGCTGTGGGCAATTTAATCGGTGAAATTTTGTTGGATTGCAGTTGGTTTTAAATTTTGGAAATTGAGTTACCTAAGGGTTATGCTGCCTAATTTTGGTTCAAATGGTAGTTATAACTTAATGTAATAGTTAATAAAATGGTTAGGAGTATAAAGGAACGAGTTTACTGAGCCGAAATCACAAAACCCCGATTTTTTCCGGAGAATCCACAAGTTTTAGCCAGCTCTAGTTAGTTGTCTTAGAGTTGAACTTTTAATGATTTGATGATTCCATTGCATTCAGGAGGGAAAATTAGATGGGATTATAGTTGGTCACTTTTTCGGAAAAGCCTGAAAAGCCATAATTATTAAAACGCCCCTGAAACACTGAAATAAGGGTTGCCAAGTGTAATTTCATCTTTTGGTAACGAATTTGATAATTCTGAGTTTGGAAATGAATTCCTTGGTTGAAAATATGTAAGAATAGCCCATGTCAAAATTTTGGGAAAACTACAATCGGACCGGGTATTGCAGGACCGGGCCAGGTCCCGGGGCATTTTGGTAAAATTTTACGATAGACTCGTATAACCACTAGAAACATTATGGAAGTGTTTAAACTGGTACATTTAACGTTTTAGGACCAAGTTGAAAGCTCGAGGGATTGGCACGCGAATCGAAGCACACGGTTCAAGGTGGAAAAGGTCTAAGGTAGGGAACTTACCTCTCCTGCATGTATTTATATTTGTACTGATGTATTGATGCATGTTATTGCTTTGCTTGATTATGTGAAACATATATGAGTGATTGAAGCTCTGTTTCTGTTTATACTGTGGCCATAGTTTTGTTGCACGAAACATTGAGCACGCAGATATGTCATTGTGTTAGCATGATTTTATATAATGCAAGCATGTCATGCATTAAGCACTTATCTTACATGCATATTGGTACTGTTTTCCTACTGAGATTCTCTTGAATCTCACCCACCTCTACCAACAATTTAGACAGGAGGAGATAGAAGTTACGCTGAGAATATAGAAAAGAAGCGTATGAGGGGATTGCGATGGTGGAAAGAAGATGGGAAGATGTTTCTGTTTCACTCGGACGGGTTTAGACACCTTGGTAGCCCTATGCGGCTACATTGATGGTAATTATTATATACGAACCCTTATGGGGAATTTCTGTAATCGAGCGCTTTTTATCAGTATATTTATGCTATTCCTGTATTGCCCACCGAACCGCATATTATTTTTCATGAATACTCTGATAAAGGTGAAATTAAAATAAAGGCGTGACAGACATCACTTTCGTAGTGAACAAATTGAGCCAATTCCTCTTAGCACCTACAACAGTTCATTTGCAAGCCCTTGAGAGAGTATTTTGATATCCAAAATGGACTAGTAATTTGGCTTTACACATCAAACCAAGTTCTTACTTCACCATACAAGGATTCTCAAACGTAAACTGGGCCGTTGGCCTTGATGATTGTCGCTTGATTGAAGGGTACTGTGCCTTCCTTGGAGACTCTTTAATCTCCTGGTAAGCCAAAAAGCAACCTGTAGTTGCAAGATCAAGCGCAAAATCTGGATACGGGGCTTTATCTAATTTGGTGATTGAGCTTGCTTGGATTCAATCCCTTATTGGAGAACTCAATGTCCATTTGAGACATCTGCCTATTGCTTGGGGTGATAACTTGAGCGCAGTTGCAATGGCTTCAAATCCGGTTTTGCATGCATGATCGAAACACATAGAGCTGGATATCCATTATCTTCGAGACAGAGTACTTGATCGGAAACTATCAATCTGATACATTCCCTCTTCTGATCAATTCACTGACTTATTTACTAAAGATCTCTTTCATTCTAAATTCTAGGTTTTTTGAAGCAGAGTAGGCCTTTTTGTTTCCCTAGGACCTAGTTTGAGGAGGGATGTTAAGGTAATAATGGGCTAATGCAAATCTAAGCCCAAGCCCAATAAGCCTAGACCCATAACTCTATGTATATCTCAATAGGTATTTTTTTAGAATATTCATTGCATAGGACACATGTCATTCATTGTTGTAAAGTAGGGTTTTTACCCTATCTATAAATTGAATAGTTGAGATAGGCTGGTGCTCCACAATTAAGATATTTCCTTGTGTTTAGAATTTTTCTCACCATCTTGATTTTCTTGTCATTTTGTCTATACAAATCCTGGAATCTCTGGCAACACACTGCATTTATCAAATATGGTGCAAGATAATAATTAATATAACATTCCAACACAGTACAACATAAGAGCCTTAGATGTTTGATTTAATAATTACCTTGAGGGGAAGCACATATCGTATCATCATAAATGCGTGGAAACTAGCCATACTTGTCAAGAAAACTCCTTTGGGCACAATAATTGGCTTCCCGCTTGTGCTAAAGCAGGGCTTGTTTTTGAAATAAAGATAGGTGGGGTAGTGGACATAAGAAATTCTAAGAGGATTTCTGAACGATGATGAACTGACATGGTATATGTACTTATCTGAAACTTTGTTTTAGTGAATTACCATTGCTGCCAACATACAGTTTATCACCATATCCGCAGGTATCTGCAAATTTGTAATTAGGCTGTTAGTATTTTCATTAGAATTCGATTCTTTTTATAAGCTCCAATTGACTATTTTATATAGATTAAGTGGCTGTTTGTTTTAGTTTTTCAGAAGTACTTTTACAATTTACGAGCTAAGTATGTGAGATGGGTTTTGTTTCGGTTTGCGGAAATTCAAAATAGTTATTTCTCTTGTAAAATCTCAAAATTACTTTAGTTAAAGGATTTTGGTTAATCAGTTAAGAAATTTTCTAGTTTAAACAAAACATGCTATATTATGAAACATGTAGGAGATTCTTATACTATGGAATGGAGGGAGTACTAAATGTATAGTTCAGTGTCCCTTGTTTTGCCTTCTCTTTTCGTTTTGATGTTCCCCTGTGTCGAAAAAAGGTACTAAATGTATAGTTCTTCTAACTTTAAATACGTCCCGACATAGATGTATTATAGTTAAAAAAAAATTATGAAAATTTACCACATCTACAATGGTCTTGGGATGACCAAGAAAGCAATGTAGTATAAGAACAGTCGAAATGGTTCAATAGTATTGAGTAAAAACTAACCACAAAATAGAACGATTTCATATTATTTGCTTACAATTTCGGACAGAAATATATAGATTGATAAAATATCCGATGTAACGTTTGGTGTATACACCTCAAACCTTCAATCCAGCCAGGGAGGGGTTCCTTGTAGGTACCAGTGACCATAGTAGGACGTATGATGACTAACGGAGTGTCTTGTTTACACTGTCAAAGCAATATCTCTCCCATTGCTTTTATAAATACGTATGTATTTGGCCATCCATACAAATTTGCTCTGCTTTTTGCATCAACCATTTCGTGACACAACAGCAAATTTGGATACATTAAAAGAAAGATGCACTTGAAACAACTTGGATGATTAGGATTTGAGAGAACCTCTTGATTCCAAATTCTTTCATTGCAGATCTGATGGCCCTTTCGTCGCCAATATACTGTGATCTGAGTTCTTCTATTCTTTCCTCCATCAATTTCTTTTCTGCTTCGATGTCTAATATTTTTGAGCCCCCTTTCAGGGTTTGTCCTATCTCAAAAGGTTCCTCTGTAATTAGTTTTCCTTCCTTAACCTCTCCACAAACATAAGCTGAAATTTGCAGCAGTAAAAATGTTAGTAAGGCGAAAGAAATGCAAAATGCTACGCATAGTAAAAGGCGAAAGAATAGTTCGCTTTGTGCTCACCACACGGTGCAAGGGAATCATGGAGGGTGTCCGCGGAACTGCGAAGGAATTATTCACAGTGGACTATATCAGCTAATGTGGAGTCTCCTACACGGGGGAACTTTAAGCATCAGATTTTTAAATATGACGGAAGACGGCAAATAGAAACCACCACCGGAAGATTATGTGCGGCTGGATACAGATGTGATGCAATCAAATTTTAAGTAGACACGTAAGTGTACAGTTCGTAAAATGGTAAACTGGAAAATCAAGTTCATCCTATATAGACTTAAAAATAATTATTGACTAGACATTAAATTTTTTATGTTAATTTAAGTTGAGAAAATAAAAAATAATAAGACTAATGAGAAATTTAAAGATAAAAAAAGGAAATATTAATCTAGAGTTTTAAAGATTTCATCAGAGACAAACAACTTAGAGCGGCTAATCATTTCTTCAAGTTTTAGAGCATGTAATTACTCAAATAAATTCACTTAATATTAACTTGTTAATCTAGAGTCTTCATAGATATAAGTATCTCCCGATCATTTATATCCCTCTTTCAAATTAAAATTATTATTTCTAATAATTTATTCAAGAGGCAATAAATATCTAAATTCACTCTAATATGACTATATAGGTCCAATAGATATATTCCTATCCTATAGCAACTTAGAATAAATTCCAATCCCATATTACTTAATCTTATGATCAAATTAATATCCCTTTCCTAAGTGTAATCAAGATTCTCCAATTTCATACTTAAATGGTGATTAAGCACTAAATATAAAAGATATAATAACATTAAGTAACCAATAAAACAGTAAGCATAATTTATTGGTTCAAAACAAGTTCTAATGCAAGAACCAATTCATATTCATAGTTATTCTAGCTCTTAAAAAATATTACCCACTTATGACTTTAATAAAATCCATAATTCAACAGCAAAAAGAAAAGAAACAAGAGAACAACTCTATCGAAAGCTCCTCTCTTCCAGCGTCAATTCTCTCTACTGTCATTCCTCAAAGCTTTGTTTGGTTGGAGGTTAGGTTAGGTTGGAGTGGGGTTGGTTTGGTTAGGTTGGAGGTTAGGTTGGGTTGGGGTAGGTTGGGGTAAGAAAGTGGTGTTTGGTTGGAAGGATGTTAGGTTAGGTGTTAGATGTTTTTTTGTCTTCTAGTGGTAACCTAACCTAGATTGTGAACCCTCCAAAATTGGGGTTTTTCCTAGATGAGAGAATATTTGTCTTCAATTGTGACTAAATTGTTCATGACAATTTTTTAAAATTCCAACACTGCCCTTCCAACTTGACCTCCTAATTCAACGAACTTTCCAAATAATAATAATTTTTATAAATAATTATTTATATGCTTACACGAATAATTATTTTATAAATAATAATTTTATATAAATAATTATTATTAATAAATACATTATAAAAGAAGAAGGAAAATATGTAGAAGGGCATTTTAACCTCCTCTAACCTAACTTAACTTAAATAAACCTCATTTAATCTAACTTTCGTTGAACCAAATAACATTATAGCCTCTTCTAACCTAACTTAAGTAAACCTCACTTAACATAACCTTCATTGAATCAAACAAAGCCCAAATCGCTGCCGTCAGAATTCTGCTTCGCGTCTCTGTCGTTGCTTCGTTCTCTCCAATTCGACTCACCTTTTGCGTCTCTGTCACATTAAATATACAGTAGGTGATGGGCTATTTTCGTGGGCTTCCGTCTCTATCCAATTTCTTATCCAAATCTGATCTCTGTTTTTTTTTCCTCTTTGATTTAAATATATATCATATGTGTTTAACTTCAAATACGAATCTCCTCCAGATTTTGCTTTCATTTTTTTTTATCGCGTGGGGTCCATGTCTTTATCTCTTCAATTTGCTGCCCGTTGAAGCTCCACGCCTTTTGGCTTTTATCTCTTATCTTTCAATACAATATATATGTATATAAATATATATTATATTTTTGATTGATGAAGCTCCTTTCCTGCGTACTGACTCTCTGTAGTTTAAGTATCTTATGTATAGCTTGCTTGATTTTAAAATTATTGGCTTGAAACTCAAGTACTTTGATTCCTGATTGATAATCTTGAGATTGTTTTCCTAGAAAATCATTAAACCCAATGTATCATTCTCATCCTCAGCCATCTCTTTGCTTGTGGTTTCTTTTTCCTTTTGTGATCTGAATGTTGGGGTGTTATTGTCTCTAAAAGTTCGCAGACCTTCGTTGTCTTCTTAGATGTTTTACTTGTTCTGCCTTGCATATAATGCAAGGACCTGCAAAGACTGCAAAGACAGAGAGACAAAGATCAAATATCGGATTAAACAAAGACAAAAGAAAGAAAGAAAAAGAAAAAACAAACTCTCAAGCTTAAATTACTAAATGATATCTAATTTTAATAACTAATTGTCTTGAGTCCCTGGTAAAGGAGCCAAAAACTTGATGCTACCAAATTTTAAGTAGGCACTGTAAGGTATATAGGCTGTAAAATAGTAAACTGGCAAATCAAGGTCGTCCACATAGACTCAAAAATAATTACTGACTAGGCATTAAATTTCCTACGTTCATTTAAGTTGAGAAAATAAAAAATAATGAGATTAATGAGAAATTTAAAGATAAGAAAATAAAAATAGTAAACTAGAGTTTTAAATATTTCAATCGTGACAAACAACTTAGAGTGACTAATCTTTTCTTTAAGTTTTAGAGCATGTAATTACCTAAATAAATTCACTTAATATTAACCTATTAATCTAGAGTCTTAATAGATATAAGTACCTCTCGATAACTTATATCCTTCTCTCAAATTAAAATTATTATTCCTAATAATCTATTCAAGAGGCAATAAATATCCAAATTCACTCTAATATGACTATATGGATCCAATAGGTATAGTCCTATCCTATAGCAAATTAAAATAAATTCTAATCCTATATTATTTAATCCTATGGTCAAATTAAGATCCCTTTCCCAAATGTAATCAAGGTCCTCCAATTTCATACTTAGTGATGATTAAACACTAAATAGACAAGATATAATAAGATTAAGTAACCAAGAAAACATTAAGCATAACTTACTGGTTTAAACAAGAGAATCAATTCATAGCTATCTTATGTCTAAAAAGAAAATCAGCTACTCATAGTCTTAATAAAATCCATAATTCAACAACCAAAAAAAAGAAAAGAAAGAAACAAGTAGAACAAATTTGTCGAAAACTCCTCTCTTCCAGCGTCAATCGTCTCGGCTGTCATTCCTCAAGTCGCTGCCGTCAGAATTCTGATTGGCATCTCTACCGTTGCTTCGTTCTCTCCAATTCGACTTCCCTTTCGCGTCTCTGTCACATTGGATGACATCTGGTGTGTCTCATTCTCCAGCCCATGGCGTCTGGTTCCTTGGGCTTGCGTTTTCTTTTTGGGCCGAATGGGCTTCTTGGTTTATAACTTTTTTTTTTATCTTTTTTAAACCGTACTGGGTCTGCTTCATTGGGCAATTGGGCTTGTTCCCTTTTGTTTTTGTTTCCAGCTTAAGTCCAAAAATTTCCCACTTTCTTCTAAAACACCTACAATACAAAGTTAAGCAAAATATAGCATCAAAAGTCTAAAAAAATATTTGTATGACTAACAAATTTATGACAATTTTATCCCTTTTTAAAATTAATTTAATACAAATACCCCTAATGAAAAATAATGCTTAATAATATAATAATACGTTAGAAAATGCATTAAAAATCTTAAAATTAATCATAAAAAATTATATAAAATTATAGTTCAATCATTTATAAAAGATGGATTTAGCAAGTAATTATTGAAAAAAAAATATTTGGATAAAAAAATGAAACAAAATAAATAAATAAATAACATAAAATTTTTATAAAAAATAATGAAATAATATTTTAAGAAAACTAAAGGGCACGTGGCCCTTTAGTTCAAAAGGCGGTGCGGTGGTGGGTTAATAAATAATTAAATACCCACCGCCCACCACTTTTAATTCTCTTCAATTCATCTGGCAATAACAACAAGAGGGTGCGTTTCTGGCTCCATCGTGATTTTAGGTAAGGTTTTAAATTTTTCTTATAATTTTGATACTTAAAATCATTTCTTTTTATCAAATTTCTTCAGAAAATTTGTTTTAAGTATTTTTATCTTTCTATTTGTGGTAATATTCTGCTGATTAGTGAATATTCTAGGATAAGGATTTTGGGAGAATTTTGAGTTTTGATAAAAGATTACTATAGATATATAGAGAATAAATAATAATTGATTTTGATTGATTTAGATTTATCATTTGGTTGTCTTATGATTTTATAATCAATTTCTTTTAAAATAGGTCATAAGTTATACTTTAGAGACGTTTTTGATAGATTAAATTTAGACTAAACAATTTATTTAGGTTATTAGAGCTATTATTAAAATTTTAATCAATTTAGTTTTGTAGATTTTGAGTTATATGAAATTATAATTAAGATTTGATATTAGACTTAGTGTAATATTATTTTAAAAAAAAAACTGTCGGATGTTTTTCTAAAAAAACATGTGGGACCCACTTGAGAAAAAAAAATAAAAAAATATAATAATAATAAAAAAACATGTGGGACCCGCTTGAGAAAAAAAAAATCTTCACTTTCTCATTCATTTCACGAGAAGCGATCAGCGGAGAGTGAACGCAGTTTAACAGGTAAGGTTCTGAATTTAGCCGATAATTTTGGTACTTAAAATCACGTTTTCTTAACAAACTTTCTTCATAAAAGTTGTTCTATGTATTTTGATCTTCGTATTGATAGTAATATTATATTGATTAACGAGAAATTTGGGGTTAGGATTTTGGGAGAATTTTGAGTTTTTACAAAAGATGGTTATAGATATGTAGAGAATAAATAATAGCTGATTTTAATTGGTTTAGATTTACCATTTGATTGTTTTATGATTTTATAATTAATTTCTTCTTAAATAAATAATAAATTATGCTTTAGGAACATTTTTGACCGATTAAATTTAGATTAAATAATTTATTTGAGTTATTGGAAGTATTATTGAAATTTTAATCGATTTAGTTTTGCAGATTTTGAATTATGTGAAATTATAAATTATGATTTAATATTATGGTTAGAAAATTATAGTTATTAAATATTTTATTAAGTAAAATAGAGTTTAGAAATTTTGATTTAAAAGGAATTTGAGGAATAGATAAATTGTTGTTATTTTTAAGAAAATTGAATTAATTATGGGGATTATTATTTTCTATTTTGTAATAGTTAATAATTATTATAAATTATATTAACATGTAAATATATATATTTATTGTAGAGTGAATTTGAATTTGGCTTGTTGGAGTTAAATTCTCAAGTTTAGGTGTCAAGAACTTGAGGTAACCACTTTCCAATTTATCATGTATGCTTGTTGAAATGATTATATGCGTATGTTGGTATTTTTAACTGCTATAAATATGTTATAGTAATTTATATATGAGAAATGTACAATGATAGTATTAATCATGTTTTTAGAAATTTTTAGTTAAGTGGGCATGAATGAATTATTTGCATGATTGATGATGCATAGCATTAAATATGAAATATATGAATAATTATTGATATTGAAGATTGTGATGTTGAGATGTTGGATGTGGTGTTGTGATTGAGGAGGTTTGATTCTTTTATACCACGTGGTATAGCCACCACTGTGTGCACAGTGGATGGCTTTGGCATTCAGGACCCTTGGTATCACCCTTTTCCTTTGGCCGGGTTAAGGATCAGCTCAAGGGTAGGTGACACCTTTCCATTTTTGGCGGAAAGGAAATCCATGATCTGATATGAGTTCTGTAGCCTTTGGCCTGGTTACACGTTATTATTGGAGAGCTTGGTGCAGTCTTGTCAAAGAGACTAATCCTATTATGTTATAGCTCATGGGTTTTGTCAACGGTTAAGGAGGTTATAAGGATGGTTGAGGGAGTTTTATGCATATTGAATGGTTTTCTTGAAATAATAACATTTTGGGCAGATTGAACTTTATGTTATATGAATATATTTGCCCGCTTAATTATATTATAATCAATCCCTGCATATTTGTTAAAGTGGAATTGTGGTTAATGAGTCCGTGTGACTCACCCTATCAATATTTTAAATTTTTCAGGCGAGAGTTCAGGTGGTGTTACCAAGGGGAAGGCAAACGAGACTTGATTTGTATCAATCGTATGTTTCGTTTATCTACATGAGCATAATGTATATTGCCAAACTTAAGGGTCTTTTTGGTTTTATGTTGCATATGTTGAATACTACGCTGCATACTGGGGTTTGTGCCGTGTACGGAGCCCATAATATGTTGTATTATGTAATATTTAATGTTTTACTTGGTTTGAAAATTAATTATATGGTAATTAAGAGGGGTCGTTACACTTAGAGTTTGGTATGGTTTTAATTATGTGGAGATTTCAAATGTTGTTTAATAATTAAGGTTATGCTCATATAAGCTAAAGAACGAGATTTAATTGGTCTAGGATATTGATGTTGATGATTTTATTAACATGTAATTACATATTTTGTTGTAGAGTGAATTTGAATTTGATTTGTTGGACTTGAATTCTTTTAAGTTTAATTCTTATGTTGAACTTGAGATGACCATTTTTCAATTTATTTTGTATGCTTGTTGAGGTGATTATAAGTGTATGTTGGTAATTTTAATTGATATAAATATGTTATAGAATTTTATATATGGAAAATGTACAATAACGGTATGAATTATATTTTTAGTAGCTTGTTAGCTAAGTGGGCCTAAATGGTTTATTTGAATGATTAATATATGCATGGCATTGTACGAAGTTGTAATTATGAGAGGTTTGATGCTATTATACCACGTGGTATAGCCGCCACTTAGTGCCCAGTGGCTAATTTTGACATTCTCAGAGCCATTGGTATCATCATTTCCTTTAGCTAGGTTAAGGGTTAGCTCAAGGGACATATGACACCTTTTCATATTCAACAGAAAGGGAACTCATGGTCTGATGAGTTCTGTAGCCTTTGACTGAGCTACACCTCATTATTGGAGAGCTTAATGCAGGCTTATCAGAGAGACTAATCCTATTATGTGTTGTAGCTCATGGGTTCTGTCAGCTATTATAAAGAAGTTATAAAGATGGTTGAGGGAGTTCTATGCATTTTGAATGATTCTCTTGAACTATTAACATTTTTGGAAAACTATATGGACTTTGTTATATGAACGTATATCTTACCCGCTTAACTATCTTGTAATCATTCTCCGCATACTTATTAAAATGAAATTGTGGTTACGGGGTCCATGTGACTCACCCCATCGATATTTATAATTTTTCAGGCGAGAGTTCAGACAGTGTTACCAAGGGGAAGGTGTGCAAGACTTGATTTGCTTTATCAATCTTGTATGCCTTGTTTAGTTGCATGCGCATAGTTTAATGTATATTGTCAAACTTAAGGGTTTTTTTGATATACGTTGCATATTTTGAATACTCCGTTATATATTGGGATTTGTTCTGTGGGCGAAGCCCTTTGATATGTTGTTTATTGTGTAGTACTACTTAATGTTTTACTTTGTTTAAAGTGATTAATTATATAGTAATTATAGGAGGTTGTTACAACAAAACATGTTGCCGCTAAAAGTATAGTTTCAACGATGGCATTTGTCACCGTTGAAGTGTATCTTTAACGAAGAAAATAAATGTCGCCACTGAAGGGTACCTTTAATGTCTTCGAAGTAGTTTGAAGACACCTTATCCCGCTTTGATTTACTACCGCAAAAGCAAAGGCAAACCAACCCCAATAAGTAACCTTTCTGCCTTCATTCACTTTCGCTTTGGCACAACATAACAAAAGCGAAAAGACCCCAAAAATCAATTTTTATGTCTGCCTGCATTCACTTTTGCTTTGTTGCAACAATGCAAAAATGGATATGCAAAACTATACTACGCGTTTCGAAAAAAGATGCATATGAGGGGTATTAGAGGAAGATTATTGAACAGATTTGGTTTCTTCATTTTTCTTTCTATTTTTTTGTTGGATATTGTTATGAACATGAATTTGATGTATAGCTTTAGTTCATTTCAGATTATAAGTAACTAAAACTCTCTTTTAGGATTATTTTTACTCATTGTATGGATTGAAACTAGGAAAAATTGTGAAAAAAATCCCTCATTAGCAACTTATTTGCTAAATGGGACCTTCGCGTGCAGATTATCTTCCACGTGTACAGAATATCTTCCCTATGTGCAAAATTTTTTCCTATACACGTGCAAAAATCTTCCCTGCGTGTGCAAAAATCTTCCCTCCATAGGCAGATTTCTTCCCAGGTCCCATTTAGCAAATAAGTTGCCAACGAGATTTTTTTTAGCAATTCTCCCTTGAAACTATTAGATTGTCTTGTTTTTGTTACTTAACTAGAGTATATGTTGATTTTTTTTATGCTTAATGCTATCCTGCACTTGATCACTACATGATTATATTAGTTTAATTGGATGTGATACTTGAGAGAGTTATTTTGCTGATAGAACTTGAGAAAAATTATGTTAGACTTAAAGTTTATGGATTAAATGGATGATTTGTTGTTAAAATAAAGATATATCTAATAACCTATATAGTCTAATGAATGATTGTTTTGAAAGATGGCTTTCACAAATTATAAACAAAAGATTAAATATTTTTTAATAGAAATTAAAAATCAATCTAGATCAGACTTGAAAATGCTTGGTTGATGATCAACATTTGACTAGCATATAGACTCATTTAATTAAAGTGATTAATTGCATATTTACATGAAATGCAATTGGAAAAAAGTAATCCTAAGCGTTTAATCTCTTGAAGTTAGAAACAATTTCCAATTTCCTTTGCCTTCTTTTATTGTTTTTAATCAAAATTAAGCCTTATTTGATTTAATCAATTTCAAATGATTTCATTTAACCTAGTTAAGAATATGGTTACATTGATTACTTCATTTTTGGAATAGTACTTGTAGAAAGACACTCTTTTTAACTCTACTATTGCTTACAATCCATGCGCTTGTGGTCAACAATGGCGAACAATGCTCAATACAATGATGAGCACTAGCGTTGGGTTTTGCACTGCCCAAATACAATTTTAATGGTTTAGATTTAAAATTTTTTATTAATAAACTTAAAAAAAAAATTAATTTTTAAAAATGACAGCAAAAAGATTATTTTTTATTCTAAATTTTTTGCAGATTAAAATATTTTTTAAGAAATAAATCTGGACCATCCACGTTAAATATAGACGGTCCATATGTCGGCTCCGAAAGAGTTGGTCATCAATTGATGATACACCTACTTAAACATTAATTTTGACTGGATCGGATGATATCAACTGGATAGATTTTTTTTTTCCTTACCAGTATACCAACTGGACAGCAAGTAATTAAAGGCATTTCTTTTATATTTAGAGTATCAATTAAATGTTAATATCCATATATACACACTATATATTGTTGGATCAAGCTTTTATTATGACATCAGAAATTACTAATTCTTTGACTCTCTTACGTAGTCAAATTATATGAATCTGGTTGGTCATTGATGATCATCCTAACTGGCTAAAATATTGGGTTCTCCATCAAATATTTGATTCCAATCAGGGTAAGTTTTTTCTTCCAGATGAATATTTAAACTACAACACATTTTTATTTTCATACATTTCAAAAATGTATCCGCTTCATTTTTTTTTTCCCCTTCAAATAAAACAGGTGTTATAAGTACATTTGAAAACTTGAAAATACTCAATTTTAACCAATTAATAGTAACTCCAGCTATATACATGTCTTTCACATCTATAACTTTGGAAGATCAGTCGCGATCAATAAAATATTATGAACTGCCCAATCCAATGTGATGACCAGACATATATATACAAACATTAATATAGACATAATTGTATGCGTTTTCTTCTCAAATGTGAATCATGGACGCAGAGAAAATCAACATGTGTGTGTGTGTCCCAATAAGTGCCGCCTCCGTTCAACCGAAACATTTATATTCACACAATTTTTTTCCTTTGACGATTAAATTATATATTTTATTGAAATAGTATTAAAATATACTAATCATGCAAGGAACGGAACATGGTTTTCTAACTTAAAAGTCTGCTTATAATTTTTTTGGGGGGGGATCCCATCAAAGAAAGAAATCACAATGGGTGATATGAACCCAAAAAAAAAAAACTCTGCTTAACTAACAAGCTGTTGGTTGATAAGATAAGCGGTCTCACCTTATAAGAAGAAGGAGAACACTAGTTCTGCTTCACCAAGTCATTAATTACAACAAAAGAAGTTAGAGACCTCAAAAGATGTTCCAGATTCAAAATGTTAACAGCCTTTCTAGTGTGATCAGATAATTCTCTAACAGATCAACGAGCGATTTCAAAGGGTGAACCACGTAGAGTGTGAAAACTAGGGTTAATTTAATTTCCTGAGAAAAGCAAATTCTTTCTTTATATGGTTGATATTACATGGCAGGAGGAGAGAAGTGGAAACTTCTGAGTGAAGAAATTAAAGTAATGAAAATCAATTAGCGTAGATGGAGCCTACAATAATGTAAGCTGTGCGTATGTGACAGTATAGCGTGTGACAGGAATAAAACGGTATGTCCCTGTATGGCTTTGTGATGCACGTGAAGTTCTGAGCTTGAACTGGGCTTGGAATCATAAATTAATCCTGGAGGAAGTTTATTCTTAAGGTTAGTTAACACTTATAATATGTGTGATGATTTTAAGCATATGATTATTATGTTTCATATTCAATCTTCATGTTCATGAGAGCGAATCATTTCGTGGGTTCCCTGCTCAGAGTATAGGAAATAAAACACAACTCTGTATATCTGCAAAGAGACTGCCCATAAATTCCTTCCTGTTGTTGAAAGAGGTATCTAATACGTAGAGGCATATATATTAAGTGGATTCAGTTATATATAGTTTTAAATAGGTTTGTAAGTTTGTGAATGTGAGGGATATAAATCTTTACGAAACGTTAATTAAGTGGTGCACCTTGTGATAAACGTGTTTGAAATCAGTGTGAATGCAAAATTAATTAACTGCATTCAGAACCTGAACTTTTTTTTTCTTAGAAAGTTTGGATGAATTAAATTTCAGGAACTTATCATGTTTGGGACAAGTCTCATTATGATTGATTCAACAAATACTTACAAAGACTTTTGCAATTTATCCACCAATAAAGCCTTATATTGACAATAGGATTCAAATTCATGAACATATGAAATATTATATGGAACTCTGAAAATTGACAATAATTAATGGTTTGGGATTTTTTTTTCTTTTACCCTCTATATTTTACTTTGGTTGGAGGGATATGAAGGGGAGGGAAGAAGATATTTTGATGAATTATTTTTTTCTGGAAAAAAGTAAAAACGCAACATTATAAAGTTTTAGTGCTCGTTTGGAAGAGCTTATTTTTGGGTAATAAGTGCTTATAATTCGTGATTCACGGTATACGAGGTAAGTATGTGAGAGGAGTTTTTTCTCGGCTTACGTAAATTGGCCTTATTTTCTCAAAATAAGCTCTCCCAAACATGCCTTTAATAGACAGAATATGTAAGATAAGAAGGCAACAAAAACATAAGTGCCTCCATGACTCTTCGGCCCCAAGCCCACAATATAATGCCGCTGCGGCCGAGTCCCACTCATTCTCGAGTTTTTCTCAGGATGATATGGCAACGTTGTTGTGCAATCATGCACATTTGAAAGCCCAAAAGAAAACTTTTTGAAGTATTGTTTAGATATACTCTTTTTTTTATTAAACACTCGTGGTTTGTAATAAATGACAAATCTTTCTTTAATTTTATACACAAACAAATTGTGTCAAGTGTCAACGTTGGGCCGGCTGTGTCAAACTGTCAATTCACCCCAGCTTCAGTTCAAATATAGATCACAATTGATAACCTTTTTTTTTTCTAAAGTCACACACTCATTATATCCTTTAAAGAGATTGGAAGTCACAATTTCATACCTAAAAAGGCTTTAAGGGAGACATTCGGTGTCAATTGAGCTATAAGGCCCGACAAGTTCACGATTCATAACTACTTTCTAATTCTCATTTAATGCATTCGTTTATCCTAATTTTGTTGAAACTTCATTTTACTTTCGTGACCATCAAATGTGCGTTTTTTAAGGAAAAAACATCCATGTTATGTCATGTGTTCACATCTCTATCTTATTATGAGTCTCACATCAAGAGATTTACAAATGAATTGTGATTTTCTTCTCAAACTAGAATAGTTTTTGGAGTTTGATTTGCCTTTAAACTTTTGTTCATGACATCTCTCTACATACATATAGTTATTAGTGGGTGGAGTAGGTAGATTGTCCATTATGCGGTTCCAAATTGAAGCAAAGAAATAAAGAGAAGCAGGAAATAACAGAGAAGATAAACAATGAGGTAAGATTGGTTGTGTGGTTTTGAAGTACACTTGGTAGAATATGACACCAAGTATACAGTAGTCATTGAATAAATGATGCAACACTAACATGTAACGTAGCATCCCTTGGGCACTAAATTAATTAACCTTGACTTGAACTTAATGAAAACAGGCACAAGTTTCAGAAAACGAAACGCTATGTATTATGGTTCATATGATGTGATATGATATGAAATATAAATATATGTGTGGATGATGAATATAGTAGTACATAGTGTCACTTGAAGATGTACTTAACGATGCCAGGGATATGAGTGTTCATAAAATAATCATCCCAATCGATGTCTTTTGGGTCAAAGTAAAACAAATCCGTCTCTGCTCCTCCTCCTCTCGCTGCCCTTCTCAACTTCTCTGTGTTCATATCATCAAAACTGTTTTCCCAATACACACATAAACATTTTCAAAGAGGACTAAATACAACATAACATATCAAAGAAGGAATTAAAAAAAAGTACTCACGCTCCATAGAAGAACAAATAAGGCTTGTAGATGTCGACCAAGCGCATCACAACCTGGATTTTCCTGCGGAGCTCCGTATACGAGTCATGAAAATACTGGCAAAACGCTGTGTTTGCCAGCTCCAGTCCCTATTCATTTCAATGCAAAACGTGTTAGTTAGTTAATTCAAAGAACATGAAATTAAGTCACTAACACGGGCAGATTTGAGATTGGTAGTACCTCTAATCCTTTAGAAGAGCCAAATTGACTTTTTTAGACAGATTAAGAAAGCTAAATAAGTTATTTTAAAATATTTATAATTATCGTTTTTCTCCAAACTAATTTGTTTGACTTATAAACCGATATATATAATTTAATTATGCACAATGCTTAAGTAACTTATTTAACATCTTTAGGGTATGTTTGTTTTAGCGATTCGATTGCTTATAAGTTGCTTTTTAATAGTGATTTACGGTATACGAAGTAAGTATGTGAGATGAGTTGTGTCTCGATTTACGTAAAAAGCAACTTATAAGCAAATTTAAGCCCAAACAAACATGCTTAATCTCTAAAAAAAAAGTCAACTAGCTTTTATATTAAGAAGCGGAGGGGACTATTAATTAAGGGAGGAACCTTTAAGAGGAGGAGGTATCGGATGAATATGTATCTGCGAAAGCTGGCCATGTCACCGAGGATAGTGACTCTGCCGACCTTGATGGGCTTGCCGTCTTTGTTGATCCAGGGTTTCGCCGTGAAGTATCTTAAGCCATAGTCTTGAAGATTCGAGTATCTCAGCGGATTCCTCACCGACGAACTCACCTGATATATGGCTTCATCACTTGGTTGCCCTGCATGCGCCGCCATAGCCACCAGCATCGCATTCACCACCATATCCGCCGGAATCTGCACTTCCGATCCCAATATATAATAACTCATCATTATTAATTGGCTTAAAGTAAAATTTCAGAGCCATGAAAGAATATTCAAATCACTCACCACATCAACAGGTGACTCCAGGTCTCCAAGGAAGCAAGTCAATTTTCCTTTCCCATATGCCAGAGCTAAACTGTCAATGGTTCTGTTTTTCCATAATTATAATTAATAATTATGATGGATCACAACACAACACAAATAAATAATTTTAGTGTTATATATATACCTGACACCTTCTGCCCAACCAGGGAAAGGTTCTTTGAGGGTACTGGTAACAATGGTGGGACGCACAATGACAAGGGGCATGTTGCCTTTCAGGTCTTCCACCAACATTTCTGCCATTGCCTTTGTGAACACATATGTGTTTGGCCATCCATAAACCCTTGCCCTGTTCATTGTAATTCACATTATATATACACCAGATGCACTTTTATCATCACCAATTATAATATTAAGATATATAAAGCACACTATTAACACACTCTGATCAACCCTTATTTTATTACAAGTAATAAATATATTTATTGAAGGAAGTACTAATCAAAATTGACATTATTGGTGATGCCAATAATTTTTTTAAAAAAATAAAAATTTAAGATTCAAATTTTATATTATATCTTTTTTTTTTAAAAAAAAAATCCCGTATTAAAATTTGATTAGCAGGCATAGCCCCACATTCAGGTCCTCCAGGCCCTATTTGAGCATTGAGCGGAGACCCTCTGAATATACCTCCTATACTTAATATTAAGATACAAGGTGACTAATGCGAAAAAATTAAGAAAGTTAAATAATTTATTTTAAAGTATTTTTATTAATTATTTTTTTTCAAACTAATTTACCTGACTTAGAAATTGATATATAGTTTATTGATAACATAAGTATTTTAGATAGATCATGTAATACATGTTATACTTAAATAATTTATTTAGTTTTTTAATCTCTCCTAATTAGTAAACTATGACTTATATTAAAAACCCAAAGTAGTATATAAAATTCTAAATATAGTGTCCCCCCCCCCCCCCCCGGGGAACAAAAGACCACAGAGCGAAATATGGGGGAAATGGAGCAAGGGCAGTTAAGGAAAAGTGAGTTTAGTGTGAAGTGTTGGATCTGTGGAATTGAAAGATACAGTTGAGGAGATGAAGGGGAAGGTATGGTCATGAATAAAAGAAGAGAAGGGCATTAATGGAGTAACCAACTCAATCTGAAGCAAATTGATGCATGAGAGAGAAGCCTGCATATGTGTGTGTGTGTGTCCTTTTCTTCAAATTTATATCTCTCCTTTCTTGTTTCATGCCTTCACCAACTTCCCCGCCTCTCTTTATTCATCACTACCAACAAATCCTCTTTCTTCTTCAAAATTATTCTTCCATTTCGTAACACACACGCACACCTGTCCTTTTCTTTTTGACAAAAACATGTCTAGCATTATCTTGATGAGCTGCTATGGTGTTTGTGTATGTGTGTGCGCATGCATGTATCTGAACTAGTCAATACCAAAGGAGGCAAATGGAATGAAAATACCACTATTTATATCACTATACATTTTGTTACTATTTGTGTGAAATACGTATCAGTATCAAAAAATTAAAAAAAAACTGCATAATTCAGTGAAAAAGAATGACCCCGTCTTCAATGTGAAAATTAAAGAAGAGTGAGTCACTCATTGTTTGGTGAGTAGTCAATTAGGATTTTAAATATAATTTAGCAACCTTGTAGTGTATATTAATGAACAGATTCAAAAGCTTCCATGTCTATAAAAAAACCAATGGCAATAAATTCATGCCCTTGCTTTCAAAATCATACTACCTTGGCAATTCATTGAATCTTTTTCTTGTTCGTTGGCCCTTATCTCTCTCTCTCTCTCTCTCTCTCTATATATATATAAAGCTAAAAACAACCATGTATTGTGACCACCTAGAGTCAACAATGTTTCACATTCAGACCTATAATAATTTTAAGACTGTCTATTTTCACGGGCGCTTATTATAAAACGTCTCTGATCACGTTGCCAGAACTCAAAAAATATGATATAATTAAGTCATTAATTTTGTTTAAAAATAAAATAAAATTTAAATTTATCCATATTCTAAACCATGAATTGCATCTCAATTATAAGCCATGATGAAAATTACATCAAATTTTAATCTATAAATAAATCGAATCTGAAAACTGCACTCATGATGAAAATTTCATCAAATTTTAATCTATAAATAAATCAAATATGAAACTGCTCTCCTGGAAAATGACTATTACCTCTGGTCCACAATCCAGGACACTTCTATAAAAGTTTCCATTATTATGTGCCAATTAAGTGACATATACTAATATTATATTAAAACCATTAAATCAAATGTCTATTCAATGTCTCTTATGAATTTGCAAGCACAACAGGGTTTCCGATACGCATTCAAATGTATCAAATTGAATATATAGGGGTCAACCAATCATGCTGCGTAAGTCTTTAAAAATTGATCATTGAGTTTCAATCCCTTACTTAATCATTAAAAAATATATTTTTATATTACTAAGGCTCGTTCTACGACAGATTTGGATTATTGTGCAGCACAGCCTTTCTTATTTTTTGCAAATTACGGTTCCTTGCATGATAGGTCAAGCAACACAGTAACAAACGAAACTGATGAAGAACTTATTGCCATTCTTTTGCTATCCCAACATCAGAAAATTTTGAAAACACACGTACACACTTTAGTTTTTTCCATAAAGTAATAAAACTTAATTGTTTAAATGAAGAATCAATATGGGAGTAACTCTTTATACCAACTCGCCATGCAAGCTCAGATTAGAATTTATTGCAAATCCAGCTACTTGTATGTCCATCTTATATATGTAGTTAAACCAAAAAGCAAGAGGTGGCTGAGAAAGATGATGAAAAAGCATAATGTTACGTATGAACCTGGAAATCCCTAAGTCCTTCATGGCCATTTTCACTTCATCTGGTGTGGCTCTCTCTTCTCTTAGCTCTTTCAATTTGTCTTGGACCACTTTGTTCTCTACATCGATGTCTGGACCAGGTACTCCATTAAGTGAATCACCCAAGTGATATGGTGTCTCTAATATCAACCCTCTTCTCTCACCAGATACATAAGCTGAAATAAGTTCATCGACACAGCAATTATGATGCTGATTCATAATATATATATATATATATATATATTTGTGAGCCCATCACATAAATGTCCTACTTTATGACAAGGTCGTACCAAAAACTGAAAAGCAATTAGTCTTTGCAGAAACACAAACAATGTCATTAATGATCATTGTATATCATTATAGACCACACAAATTTGATTACATGTTTATTATCCGATTTTTTTTATTTATTTATTTGCCGGTAGCTGACACTATTAGCAACCGACTAAACTATTTTGTAGGAATGTAGGCCTACAAGTGGGGGGGAACTGTGTTATCTCCAGGAAATTATTGTGACTACGTATCCAAAACTCAAACACAAGGCCATTGGTTAATACATCCGGTTTATTTTCAATAAACTTTGATGCCTTTAGCACTACTTAGTTGGATTTTTATTGAGGTGGAAGAGGCACAACAACCTTTTATTATCCTGCTGTATATATCAATTGTTTTAGACAGTAGCTGAGATAGTTAGGTGACATACAGTTGAGTTGAGTAAAAACCAACATTCAAGGCCTGGCAAACTTTAAGAAATACACCCGGAAAAGCAAAATATGATTTACTAAAAAGAACAAGGTTGGTTAAAATATTTTATGCTTACCTGTTGATACGTGGACAAGAACCTTGAGTTTAGCACAGTTTTTGGCGAAACACAAGACATACTTAGCTCCAAACGTGTTTAGTTTTAAAGCAATATCATATCTGCATTCAAAAAGAGAATTCAAGAAAAAAGAAGGAAGATAAATTTTCCATGAATAAAATTATTTTAAAAAAATCAATGATCCACCAATGTTAATTATTTATATATACACCTCTCATCAAAGTTAGTAGTTGCAGCTAGGTTAACGATAACATCTGTTTGACTGATAATCTCTTCCCTTAAGATGGAATCCTTCAAGCCCAGGTCCTCGCAACTTATGTCACCAGGCACCAGAACCAACTTCTCCGAAACAAGAGAATTAAAATTTGGACCCAATTTCTCCTTCAGCAATTTAAACAAGTCCTTCCCTATGATCTGAAGTTAGACATACATACACAAGAAATAAATCAGCCACAAGCTTAACTATAATTAATATACTGAAAAAAGAGTGTCTGTGCCCTCATATATAAAGGGATTAAGAAGTTTGAAAATGATATGAGTATTGAGCATAATGCTCGTGATAAATTAATTAGTCATTTGATATTATTAATTGTAGGATTTGGGCTGATTATTAATTAGATGAAAGAGATATAAAGGATGAAAAAACACAAATTCCCATTTTGGTGGAAGTGGAAGTTTCATAATTCGTACAGATAGATACCTCATTGTGCAGGCGATGGGTGGCAGATTTGGTGTCTGTGGCTCTTAAAAGAAGAAAAAGTTTCTTCACATTTGGCTGAACCCTCAGTATCTTCTCCAACAGAACTGAAAAAAACACACAAATAAAGAAAAATATATACTACAGTACAAACACAGATATACACAAAGAAGCCTTCGAAGGAAATGAAGAGAGAGGAGGGGGGAATATACTTTTGGCAAGAAAGCCAGTGGCTCCAGTGATTAAAATGGTCTTGTCTTGAAGAAAGTGGAGTATGCTTCCCAACTCCATTGGAGAGAAAAAAGAGATGAGAGAAGGTGAGAGAGAGAGATACCAAAGTGATGTTATTTCAGATGAGGCCAAAGACACTAACTTATGGGCGAAATCTAATGCCCATTTCATGTCATATATGCACACAGAAACCAAGCTGCGCAATTAGGGTAATTTGGATATTCTCAATTATTCTGTGAGGAAGGGTCCCTAAAATGGAAAAATAAAAATTAAAAGAAATTTAATATATTTTTCTTTCATCACTTTGGATCAGTCTTCTTCTAATGTCAAAACTATTTTACACACTCCTCCACCTACGCGCTATTTCGTCCTAATCCGCAATAATGACGATAGAGTGCACGCAAATTTTTACTACCTCGGATACAAAAAGTAATTTCGTTTTTTTATAATATCAATTTTTTCTTTAATGATCTCTTCTTTGAGCGGTTGAGGCGTAAATGGGTTCAAACACACACACACACACACAGAGACATATAGTAATTATAGATAATTATGAATTATGGATAATTTGACTCTGAGAGTAATAGACAGAGAGAGATACGCACTAATTAAATCTATGGATAAAACATTTAGTAATTATATATTATGGAGAAAGCATATCTTGTTTTATTGGTTTTCTCTGATTTACTTGACCAAATCCATCACCAAACCCAAATTTGTCGTACGTATCTTCAGCCGTGGCTTATGAAGAGTGGGAAAGTGAATGCAATACTTTAGACTCACAAGTCGCCGCTCAAATAACCGACACGCCAACCTAGTTATCACATACTTAACTTCCACAACGTTGACTCTGTATATGCAATGTATATAAACATTTGGAACTCAAGTCTATTAAACTGCAATTGTTTAATTTTAGTTTGGTTATAAATTTAAAAAATAAAACACTTTGATCAATAAAAAACATACTAATAGAGTAATAGTTACTTTTAAATAATAAAAAAGTAAATATTTTTTTATTTTATGAGCATATATAAGGGTTAAATCTGCCGACGGCAAATTAATTAAGATTATTAACTCCCTACATATTGAGGAGAAATTAAATGATAGTATACTCATATTAACTAATTAAGTTGATAGACATAGGGTATATTTGTTTGGGCGTTACGATTGCTTATAAGTTACTTTTTACGTAAATCGAGACACAACTCCTCTCCCATACTTACTTCGTATACCGTAAATCACTATTGAAAAGCTACTTATAAGCAATCGAATCGCTAAAACAAACGTATCCATACAAATTCAAACCCATTTTTGTATAAAATATAAAATGAAAATATTTCAGCACTATAGATATGACCGCAGCGCATTAAATGAAAGCCGTCCTGGCAACACAATCAATTCCACTGTCCTACTCCTACTGCAACCCCTAGTTGATATACTCTCTCCGATCTTAAATATAGGATAAAATTTATAGTGCAAATTGCATTATAAATTTTGTCCTATATTTAGGACCGATAATATATGCATTTCCTCAATTTCTTCTCATTCTAACTACGTTTCCTCCTTGTTTGACTCAAATGGGTTTGCGCGTCATTAGTAGGTCGTGAATAAAGTGTTGGGAAAAACTCACTTAGGTATAGACCAGAAAAAATATATAAAAAAAAAGTCTCAGTGTAAATTCTTCTATCAAAAAATTTTAAAAAAATTATATTCAAGTTTCGCACAAAAGAAAAAATGAAAAAAATGGTCCCTGAACTTATCAAAACATTTACATATTTCCTATAAAAATGGCAAAGCGTGTGAAATTTAGAGTATACTGTGCTGTAAATTTTAATTTTAAAGATATATGACTTCTCGTCGTAATCCTAGCAATTATAGAATTGTAAAGTACGTTATCTATCGCTATTAATGAGTTGGCATGAATGTATCTTTCATGAGGCCGAATAGATAGTTTGAATATTATAAAATATCATTTGAAATAAAATGTGAAAGATAACTAAGAAATATATTGACTTGTACATGTATATAATATGGAGTGTACACATATGTGTGTATGAAACAAACGTCAACTTCTGCATACAATCCAAGACAAGGACTTCATGACGTGGCCATGAATTCGGTTTGGAGAAAGTTGGGGAGTTCTGTTAAGTGTTACTGTGCAGCCATTCGTCCCCTTTCAAACTTTATGAAGAGCTAATTAAGTAGTCTTTGTTTATGATTTGAACACCAGTATATATATATATATATCTCCCAATAATAACAGCAATTCAAATAAAAAATCTCCTGTGTAAGGCAGGCACGTGGTTAGGAGTTAACTGTTGAACCACCATCGGCCCAATTAATTATGTCCATTTATAGTAGACGTTTGTACTACATATGGTATACAGTAGTTAAATATTAGTTGTCCAAGCTAACATCTTATCAATGCCGTAAAGTACGTGGAAGTGCATCATCTCTGTCTGTGAGCCATTTGCTGTTTTACTCTGCATATAGCTCATAAAATGTGATGAACCGTATTCAAATAAAGAGCTCAATCCTAAAAGATTAACAAGTTTGGTGGGAGATTCCTGCTTAAACAAAGATCGATAGTCCCCAACTATGTTCCACTCCACATCACTTCACTTAGCCTTTTGTCAATCAGAATTCTTCGTGGATATTCCTTTTCAAGAACATTGGCTTCAGAAAGCACCTATGTTATAAACATCAATTCAAAGGAAGAGGACAATTTCAAAGGATTAGTCTATTAGATGGGGGAGCATATATACTTGAACTTATAAATCCCATGCTCTTGTGAGGCTCCCGATTCAACAAAAAAAATTTCTTCAAGCGATGGGAGAAATACTAAGATTAGATCAGATATGCCATGTAAATAAAGGTCCTTTTTCAACGTAACGTTTAGCCGATCTACCCAAAAACAAACATTGTCGTACAATCAATAGGGACCATATATTACAGATTGAACTAATGACTCTCTCAACTCAATAAGTCAATAATACATACGTTAGCAGAAATTAATGATCAAAGCTAGAGACAACTAACAGGAACACACAGCTAAATCAGGAGAGGTCATTTTTCCACAACCCCAAATGAGAAAAGTCCCCTAATAGTATGAAGAGGAAGAGGTAAGTCATTTTCCAGCATGATTAGCCGTATGCCTTTGAAATACTCCATAATTATGTAAAGTTACAATAATTAAACATTAAAAGATTCTAGTTAATTGGGAAAATATTTAGAGGTTTGAAGACCATAATTAAACATGGACAAGTCCAGTGAGGAAGCATGCAGGCAGAACCACTGTGAGTGACTGTAGCATGTAGTGCAATACAAGTAAGTAGGTAGTCAGATTAATTAGGGCATTTAGGTGAGAGGTCGCTTTTGAATTAATTTTTAATTGGAGGCGGTTGCCAAACAGGTGAAGGCCAATAAATATAAAAAAAACATTAATCAAAAAGTTGCATACCCTAAATCGTCAATTCGAAAATACACACACACTCACCAATCGTCTCAGACACACGTTGTGGGGCAAAAGAAATTGAACACGCTAATTTATGTGTTGTTTGTGGGAGACAATAGGATTTTGCTCACATGAACGAATAATGCATATAGCTAGTTAGATGATCAGAAGTCCCTGTTTTTTATTAAGTGTGACCATGTGCTATTTTGAAAGGGTTAGTGATAAGGGCGTTGAGCAAGCTGGATTTGGAAAACGATGGATATGTTAAAAATTTAATTAGGGTTTTTTTGTGTACGGCGAATTAATGAGTGTTAAAGGGTTTATCTTTCCTCATTAGAGCCAGCTGTATGAATATGTTCAATCTTAATGGGAAAAGGCGAGAAAGTGTACAACACGTTATTGGATTTATTTGGTGTTGTGTTTGTCTAGTGAAAGAAGGGAAGGGCATAAATAAACATGCAATATGTCTCTCAAGTCAATTCCTTTGGCTTACAAAAAGTTTATTACTATTCGAACTTTTATTATAAAGATTTTATCTTTTGAAGATATGGGCATACTTATTAGATTCATTTCGATAAAAATGTTGTTTGGGTCAACTAGCAATTAATCACACTACCACTAAATTAGTCATATTTATAACTTTTTTTTAGCTAAATCTCACATATCAAGTAGAGATAATTAAATCAACGATTATAGGGTAAATTTTCAATTATGCCCTCATTTATGAATGGGTATTTTTCAACTCTTTCTTCTCTATCTATCTTTAAATTATTTCTTCATTGGTATAATAAATAGAGGCAAAATTATTACATTTTCATTTATTACACTGAAATTAGACTTATAAATAAGACCAAATTTTTTAATAAAAAAGGACTTATAAATAAGACTAAAGTGATATAGTTTAATTTGTTCTTTCGCATGATTTTCGAGAATTTTGCGAAAAGTAAACAATTATCGAATGAATGACACTTAATTCAAGTAGTTGGGCACTTATTCTTTTTCAATACAGTTTGTATACGTAGAAGAATTATCATTTGTTTCAACCGGATTAGATTCTCATTATAGTTGAGACCCAATATAGCTTGTAATTAAAGATCATTTGTTATTACTAAAAAGTACTACCTTCGGCACTATAAACTTTGTCCTATATTTAGGACCGGAGGGAGTACTTGTTATTGTGAATTTGCGTGCCAGGTGATTTTGAAGTGACTTGACCTAAATTAGCATAGCTTTCAGAAACTGGATGTGGCATCCACTTCTTAACATGGGAGTTCGAAAATTAATTTATAAATATTAATAAAATTAGTTAAGTTAATTATGTATGATAAATATGTGTTAGTTTTTCTAAAATACTCTCTTTAATCATGTGCATTAGAACTAGAGAAGCCTATTATCATGTGCAGTCAACTTGATACCTTAAACAAAAAACTATAAATTTGAAAGACTTATAAAGTGGATTGAGATCTTGTATTTAATACTATAAAAAATCCCCTATCTAACTCCTATATTTATGACATGATGGAGTATTATAAAAATATTGACTTTTTATTGAAGAATGTCATGATATTTAAATTTTGGGAAAAGTTCGATCCTTGCAAAAGCCTAATAATTGCAGTCTTCCATTGTAGTGTCTTAAGTATACGTTTTGAACATGTATAACGGTCAGCATATGTATCGTCTAGCCTTTTTTTTTTATAAGAATGTATACTCTAACTATTTTGGAAGCTAACCGTAATTTTTATGTTTTTAAGAACGTGTCTAAAAAAATTAATCGGGTCTTATATTAAAGATAAGATGTACTAGTTACTTTCTACAATTCATTCATGATCCAGAATTTTTCATGAAATATCAAAAGTCTTATATTGCATTAAGTTTGCAATGTCTTAGTCTCAAAATGAAGTTAATTTATTTATTGGTCCTAAGCTGTCATTCTATTAATTTGTCATATATTTATGTGACAAATACGACAATTATACTGCTATATATACTATCGTTGTAAGTCAAGTTGTTATCTGATGTGATAGACCAAACAAAAGTCCTTATCTTACGTGACAATTTTTTTTTTCTGGTTGAGATTATTAGTATTCTTCTTTTTTTAGATTATTAGTATTCTAATTGGACAAGAAAACTACTCTTTGATGTGATTTATAAAGTGTCAAACAATCCGACATTAAAAAAACATGATAAAAAAGGTCTTTCACACGGCCAATAATGAGTAAACGAAAGCGTGCATGAATTTTTATAATACCCATATGACTTTTTTTTGTATAGAGAGAGATTAACAAAGTTAAATAAATAACTTAATCATATAACATATGTTGTATATTAATATATTATACTCTCCCAGTCCTTAATATAAAACATATTTTGAGAGTTGATGATCTTGGTCCTAAATATTTTATAAAGTTTTCATATTTATTAATATTTTTCTAATTTACCCCTATTGATGCTCCATCAACAATAATCAAGGAGGAGAGGAAATAGGAAAATGGAGGAAGATGACTAGGATATTTTAGAAAATATATGTCATATTAACTAACTTCATTAATCTAATCAAATTAGGTAAATATGTCTTATATTAAGGAATAAAGGAAGTATCTAAGTTTATAAGTTAAACAAATTAGTTTGATATAAAAATGATGAATACTTTAAAGTAATTTATTCAACTTTCTTAATTTATCTAAAAAAATCAACAGGATCTTATATTATAAATGAGTTAGTGTAACAGTAAAAATCGCATTCCAGTATATTCCTTGTTGTTTTGTTGATTATTATGTTAGTCAAAAGCAGTGGATGAAGGCAGTGAGATGGCAGAAAACTCTGTCTTTCTTTCTGACTTTTTGGGAGCAGGAAGCTATCTCTGTCACAGACATGGTGGCTTCTTCATCCTCCTTTCCTTCCAGTGAACTCCAATCACGTCTAGTTGATTAATACTCCCTTCGGTCCTAATTATAAGATAAAGTTGATTTTTTTGAAGAAATTAAGGAAGCCAATTAAACCACTTTAAAATATTTATATTTATATTTTTTTCTTCAAACTAAGTAATTTGATTAATAAACTAATAAATAATCCAAAGATACTAAAAATATAAATATTCTAAAGTGATTTAATTGACTTCCTTAATTTATCCAAAAAAGTCAACTTTATCTTATAATTAGGACCGGAGGGAGTACATCTATAAAAAATTATACTATAAATTATAAATAATATTGTTAAATTTTACAGATACATAAAATCATTTCTGGAATTATGTCAGGAAGGCTCGAACTGAAGTGGACATCAAACAAAAAGCTAGTTGCATGAAAAAATTATTTTTGAGACTTTCGTCTAACATTGAAGTAACATTTTCCTACTCTTGATTGTTTGTTTTCGGCTTTTCTTCGTATTTAAAACTTCTGAAATTGATTTTTCTACATATCGTTAAAACCAATTTTTGTTAAATTAATTTTTTTTCAAATAAAAACATATCCAAACCTATTAATCACATTTCAGTAATTGACTCTTGCCTTAATAATTTCAGTTTGTAAAAATTAATTGCGACAGAAATCACTTTTACAAGAGTCATGTACCCACCACATTTTTTCTATAAATAACCTCTAAATAATTATTTATTCTTTAATAAATATTTTTCTGGTAATCTATCCGCACACATTACTTGTACTGATGTTATTATTTTTATTTTTTTTCCTTACGTACTAAATGACTTATAAATATATTCAATTAGTAGTTAGTTAGTTTTTTTTTTTTTGGCCAGTAATTAGTAGTTAGTATTAAAATCATGGTCTCATGGATGATTTCTTAGGAGATTATTGGGGAAGATGTGACAATAATTATGTCATGACAGAATTCTAAATAATATTGGTCCAGCTATTATTATTTTATTGGAATCATTAAGAAACACACCGACACTAGTTCATTCATCATACTGGCCATTTTTAATATCATCTAATTAGCTAGCTTCAATCAAATACAACATTGATTTGAATCAAATACATTTGTTTGACGTTGTTTAATGTTGTGTCTCAAGAAAGGAAAAGGGAAAAAGTTACGTACAGAAGTTGATTTTGATTTTGATTAGCCAGATCAAAGGACAAAAACAATGAGCCCACCACCGTCAACTAGGTTAGTTGCAACCGCTTCATTTCTGGATCTAAACAAATGAATCAAATAGCTACAGGGCCACGTCAACTTCAGAGAATCATACGAAAACTTCAATCCAATCTTGTGAGAAAATTATTTCGTTCCATTTCTACTGGCTTATGATATTGTTATCTATACTCAACAATAACCAAGTTTAGGCGTGGAATTTTACAAGTACCAGAGAATAGTGAAGATTGCAAGACGGTAAAATAGGACACGCCTTGGGTCCTGTAAGCTATTAATGAAGATTCAAGTACAAAGCACACGAACTAGACTGGCCTTTGAAAGTAAAGATCTGTTTTCCTTTCATTGTTATGTACCCTCTCGTTCATAAATATAAAATAAAGTTGACTTTTTTAAAAATGTTAAGGAAGTTAATTAAATTACTTTAGAATAGTTATATTTATCGTTTTTTCTCTAAACTATTTTGCCTAACATATAAACTGATATATAATCTAATGATACACAATATATGTTATGATTAAACAACTTAATTAGCTTCCGTAATTTCTTTAAAAAAATTTTTTTTAAAAAAGTCAACTTTGACTTATATTTAAGACCGGATGGAGTATTAATTTTGCTTCATTACAGTCCATTAGTTCAGTGACAGAACTCATCTTCTTCTGGTCCACACCACACCACATTGAATCAGACTGCAAAAGCCTTTTTTGTGGGAAGCCATTGATGGCTAGGAGTGAATCAAATTTGATTCATTTACCGTAGACAATTGTTTCTTTATGGCTATGATTGTGACTTCTCAGAATACTTGTGTGTTGGAAATGAAATTGATGACATGGGACATTAAATTTCATTGAATATCGAGTATGTGCAAGTTTCTTTCCAACTTTGGCTAAGACAAGTAAACTCAATTTTCTTTGAATAGGCTGATGGGTTATCAATAGTGTGGCCTTCGATTGGAAAAATGGATTACAGAGCCCAACCACTAAGGAGGGATACAATACAAAGCACACCAGTGAAACAAAAGGCCCAATCAGAGAGGTCAAAGTCTTCGTACCGCCACACAGAGACAGCAAGTCAGCAAGAGTTGGATAAATCTCTCTCTAAATAGGAGGAAACAATTGACAACTTAAAATGAAAAGGCGAACAAAATACCCAGGCAAGATGACCTATTATACAGAAATGGATATTCCACAGTTGTAACCGGAATTAACAGTATATTTTGGATTTACAGCATCCAGTGAGGGGTGAGATTACTTTGAAGAAATAAGAAAAATAAAAAATCGAATTTCACATTGTTTGACATGGTACACGAAGCCAAGCTCCAAGTTCAAATGAAAGAAACTAGGGATCTGACTAGGCTTAATTTTTGCAACTAAATAAGTGTTTTGTTAGTGAGATCATCTTCAGGCGAGAGCTCCAGCATGACTCAACCACCCCGTCCATTGGGTATAGGGGCGGAATTCCTGGAGCACGAAGTATGTGAGGGGCTTGAATCATATTTATGATTCATCCATGAAACTTTCACAACATCACATGTTGATCCTCCTCTAATGTCAGATATTACTGGGATGCAAGGTCAAGAATCTGATCCTTTCGCTTGCCCATCCTGTCTAACTGCATCAATCATGGGGGAATCGGGGCAAATTTCAACAGACGATGGCAGATCAGCATTGCTTTGATCTTTAGCAATCATCGTATTGTCATTGAGATTGAGGTCAATGGCTGCAACAACAGAATCCTTTCGACCTACTTTCGGCTGACTGTTGTCCATTTGAGCGGTTGATTTCAAACCACATTCTGGTTGGTTCGTTGCCTGAGATGACGACTTCGGTATCAAAGAATTTCTCTGGTCTTGATTAACTTCAGTAATTTCATATTCAGATAAAAGGTCCATGAATTCATTGAGCAGTCTCTGGACTTTCCTGTTAGATGCCATAGATGGAAGAATATCTTCCCTGAGGAGTTTGTGTTTCTTCATTCCCTGCATCCAAATAGATGAAGAAAATACAAGTGATTATAGTACTTTCATAATAACAGCAATTCTGCTGGTCAATAAAAAATCAAACATCTTTTGTCAATTGACAAGGTTATGTAAACTATTAGAGATATAATCATCAGCAAATGATGATTTTTTTCATTCTACGTCACCCAACCATTTCAGGGGTAATCCATAAGAGAGCACTTTTTCGTTGTGATGCTCTCACGTCAACAATAATTTCCCGTAGAGATCTATTCCACAGAAAAAGAATTTAGCTCTGGTGCTCTGTTGTTTCACCATCTTTAGCTTTTATTTTTTTTAAAAAGATAAGTATAAATTGAAATTAGTACATTAACTGTTTATTGACAAGACTAGATAAAATCTTACCAGTACAAAAGGATCCCATGCTAAGTTTTTTTCCCCTGAAGATGATTCCTCACCCATACCAGTTGGAGGTCCAAGAAAACTCTCGCATACTTCTCGCAATCGAGATTCATCTGCTTCTCTGAAATCATATTATCTTTTCCATAAGTAATAATTCCAAAGATAACAGACGAAAATTGTGCATGCAAAGCATGGTATAACAAAACCCAACATTTCCTGAACACTAGTGCCAATCTTCCTAACACACAAGTAGATGATGACCATTGACTGGGAGTTAAGTTCTAACTGTGGGCATTGTACTTCCATTTTCTCTCTTCTGCATTAAAGATTTGATTTCTCTTTCTGGCTCGTTCATTTTCTTTTTTTCCAATTGTTTATTTCAATTATATTCAGCCACAGTAAACGCCAGAGAGCATGAGATTCTTGTCAGAAACCAATAGAAAGAGAAAGGAAAATCACCTTGCTAGAAAGCGCACATATGACAACAGGCACTGGCGATATTCATTAGGGGATCCTAGAGCCAATGAAGAAGCCAACTGTGCTTCTAAATGAGCACGTGTCTGCACTCCATCGTCAGTCACCCTGCATCCACACATTCACAAGAAAATTAACATACACGCTTTAAGGACTTGATTGTTTAAATGGGAGGAAAAAAAAAGTTGATTTTCAGATTACCTCTAATCGTGCCATGATTTTGAGAATATCAAAAAATAATTTATTGTTTAGAGATTACATGAAAAGCAGAAGGTAGTTTGAGTTTGGTTATACATAAATCATAAAAAGCAATTTCTACTTAAAAATGCTTTATAAAATAATCATAAGCCACCCATAATAGCTTCTCAAAATAATCATAGTAGTTTAAGTTCAGTTATGGTTTTATTATTTCAAAAACTCAGACATCCAAAATACATAATAGTGTCCACAAATACACACCTCGTCCAACCAGGCTTCCGAGCCAGATATTTCCTAACATCAACTTGCAAAGCTGCAAGCTCACCACTTTGAAATGAACCCAAACTCCAAGAGCTGGCGAAATTAGATGCAGGAAAGCAGTCATCTGCAACCCTTAGCCAACACTTGAGACCCATGTCAAACAGAAAAGCATGGCGAGTGGCCAGAACAACAAGAGGAGAACCAGATCTTGATAGCTTTGCAGATATAACTTTAATAGTACCTGGAAAAAGGAAAATTTCAAAATAAACTAAAGCCTCCAACCAAGAAACACATTCTCATATGGTAAAATATCATTAATATTAAACCACACAACTTGTCAATTGATTGTGCCGCAGTGTCTCTGTTGTGCTAGTTTCTGTGCTTCTTAGATATCAAGAATGTTGGTAATATATGATACCTGTGTCTTTACTAGATGAGTTGAGACTGGGAGAGGTGAGAGAAGCCAATGAATCCTGCAGAAGGCACTGTCGATTGAATAAATCCCATAAATAAAGGGATCCTTTTCTTGTAACCAACAACAATTTCCAACACTCATCACAGTCTATAAATGTTGCTGCAGATCCCATCATCATGGTAGGCATCGATCGTCTCCCACACTTAGTGTAAATCTTCAAGAAAAAAGGGGGCAGATATTATATAAGTGTAACTTTTACATCTTGCCTATTCTTTCAACTATGTCTACAGCATTAAGCTTTACCAAGTTAATAATGATCACTAGGAGTACAGAAACATATCTTGTAATTAAAGGTTACCAGTATTTTATTCGCAGAGCAAAAGGGGAACGGGGTTGGGAAAGAATGAAGTTTAAGGAACAGGATACACTGCAAGACACCAGCTGCAGATATTTGAATGTAATTAATCTTCATGCAATGATGGGTCATTTTCACCCCTAAGATCTGAATGTTGATATAGACTAGACTAGTCAATCTAACATTACTTAATTAAATATAAAAACTCAGCAATTTTTCATCAATCAAAATAAGCTTCTGCCAGAGTGTTTATATGTGCACACGCATTAAAAACTTCTCAAGCCTTGATAGATGAAAAAGAATATGCTACCAACATAAAAAATTTTCACACAAGTAAAACACAATTAACTCAATAATTTAAAGTGTACCCTTATGAAATTTTGCAGATGTAGCATGAGGGACTTCATAGATATAATGAGGATGCCACAAGAATATTAAGGAAAGATGATTCGCCATCTAAAGGATTACATTTAAAAAACACACCCACACACAACAACAATAACATCACTCCATTACAAGAGATAAATGCAATACTAAAGGATGTTGGTTACAACGGTCAGAGATAATGAATAAACGATACCTTATTATCATGCAATTCATCAAAAAGGTTACGTGAAAATGAGCAGGGAAAAAGAAAGACATTTAAATAAGAAAAATATGTTACTTACCTGCAGACATCCATCTTCACAACCGACAGCCCAGAAATTTGCATTTCCCGCTAAAACAGTGACTTTTCCTGATATCCTATCAGACCAAAGTGTCTGGGACCCCCTCGTGCAAGCAATTTCTGTTTCCCTCATTGTGGATGTGTTTCCCATGCCCATAATGTCATTTACGGCATGTTCTCTAGGGCTTGCTTCTAAACAAATCGGAGCAGTATCTTCCCCACCTTTCTTGTCAAACACCCTTAAAGAAAGTGTAGCACTACAAGCAGCTAAAGAACTAGAACTCATCACATTTCCCAACTGCTCAACATTAATGCCTCCATCTCCGCCAGCAGTTGGTGGAACCTTCTCAATCACCAAGCTCTCAGAAATTGTTGCCCTAGCAGTAATTCCAGAACGCTCCTTTACATCAGCACTTCTGGCAAGTTGTCCTCCTAAATTATTTGCTCTTATGCCATCGTCAGCAGAAACAACTCCATTGTTAGATGACATGAGAGGAAAATCAAGTGATTGAGACTGAACTGTGCCAGATATGTTTTCCTGCTGAGAAGGCACTCCAACTGCTTCTGGAATAATTCTTTTTCTGCCATCAGGACGTCTATATTCTCTTTGCTTGACAGGACTAGAAATTCGGCCAGAGGTTGCAACTTTGTTTATCCCATCACCAACAGGACCTCCACTCTTTTTGCCATCAACTTGAGGTTCAGCAATTTTTATAGCATCCCTTTCATCAACATAAGCTTTAGTCATAGTCTGGTTTTGCTGGACATCAGAAACAACTTTTTTGCAAGGTGCTTGCTTCAGTGAAGCCGCTTCAAGCAATAACTGTGCTGGACTTTCTGCTAAGTTTGCTTGACGACCCCTCACATCACCATAGCGGCTTTTCTTCAACTCATCTAGCTCATCATCACTTAGTCTCTGGCCAAGTTCTTTGACCTCAAAATGAAATGTGGCAACAGATCCATCCAAGGAACATGCAAAAAGTGAATATCCATCAGGGCTCCTGTTTCAAAAGGAGCCCAGTGATAGGAGAAAGTTAAGATGAGACACTTGCACGAACTGAGGTTAAAACAAATAACATATAAAACACAGCCAGGGATGAAGAGCCTACCAGGATAAATCAACAACACTTTGGGTAAAAAAATGCTTGGCCACAAAGAGAGGCCGAGGACTCGCAGTAGTCCATACTGTTATAGTCCTATCCTGACTTCCGATGGCAATAACATTGTAAGGCTGTGGCTCTTTGCTTCCGGTCTTGGAAGCACCATTACTCCACCCAACAGGTACAGGCTTTGCTTCCTGGGCATTAGAAGAATTCCTCCTGAACATTGAATGGTTAAACTTCACCACAATCACAGGAGCATTATGCCCTAAGAAGTCAAATGTTGCAGACCATTCTCCTCTCTCTAGGACAGGAGCAGAATGCCTTGGCTTCTGGAATCCATGTGTAGTAGTGATAAAATGACCACAGGGAGACCATCCAAGCCGCCTAAAAAAGGTAGACCCAAGCTGAAAGAAACAAACTAGAATTGAGAAAAGGAAACTGATCAAATTTGAATAGATTTTAAAATAATGAAACTTACAGATTTTGCCCAGTGACCATCCGTCCTGTGAGCAAGACTCCAATCACTAGTTCGCCAAATAATTACAGTTTTATCATCTGATTGACTTGCTATGAAAGATCCAATGGGATCCCAAGCAACACCCTTAACCAGGCTAGAGTGTCCCCTGAGAACAGCAGTGCAGATGCCATTGCTCATATTCCAGATATGGATGGTATTGTCTAAACTACCACTGGCCAATGTGGAGTCATCAGGAGACCAATTAAGATCCACCTACTTTAAGCATGGATAAAAAGACCCCAAGTTAATGGTGCTCAGTTAGAACATGAAAACATGAACTTCAAATTAATTAGTTGCAAAGCTTTTTGAAATAGACAAGAGGTTAAAATAGTAAAAGCAATTCCATTACCACGTCTGCAGTGTGCCCTCTCAAAGTCAATGCAACTTTCCAGTTTTCAATATCAGGGGGCTCTCCACTACCAAACTCAGTGGTTCCTGAACCAGGCTTTCTCTCATGAACTAATATCACCTGATCATCAGACCCTGACGCAACATACCTTCCATGCTTGGCCCATCTGACACAATTGACAGATCCAAAGTGATCTCGCAGGGTAGCAAGAAGTCTCTGGGACGAGTCATCATTTGTCATATCCCTACTAACAGATTTCATGTTCCATATGCGAACCTATAATAAATAGAGTCAAAAGAGAGCATTGTGAGGATGGTGGCACCTAATTATATAAGAAAACATTTCACCATTAGTAAAGTGAAATGTCAAAATGGATCAATTAAGTAGATTAAAACCATAAGAATCCCACTAAATATTGCCGTTCGGTTTAAAACACCTACAAACAGAGAATGGAGTTCTTTCACCCATTCCCGGCCAAAATACAAGCTAATTAAGAATCCACCAGCTCGAGCAAATGTCTAAATTTCTAATTGGAACTCCTCCATTACTTCGGCAATAATAAGAAACCAAATGGCGTAGAAATATTCCATTCACTCGTCAAAATAAATTCAACAGGTTACTGATGTACCAAGCCCCTGGGCACCACCTAGTAGCGCACCCTAAGATTCAAAATATCCCCAAATTGAGGCTCTAGTCTTGACACATTAGAAGGGTGAGAGGAAAAGATCATACCTTGTGGTCGCCACCGCCAGTAGCGAACCGAAGCCCACCAGGTTGTACATCAATGGAAAATATTTGCATGCCCTCATGCCTAACCCAACTAGGTTTCTCTGCAATCATCCCTGGAAGTGTATACTTTTGAACCCTGAGCAGCCTTCTTCACTCTTTTTTCCCCCTGAAAATTCAATCCTTAATTTTCCAGGCTTCACCAACTGGGCTCAAAAGCTACGAGATGCTTACGCAAAAACTAGCCGTAAAACCCCCCAGGGCACTGTGCAAACCGGCGTCAGTAAAAACCCTACGAAGATGAAGTCGAATCGCGGTTGGAATTTTTTTGGGTAGGAAAAGGGGGGAGATACGGGGGAAAAAATTAATAAAACCCTAAATTGATGTCGTAATTCAGGAGTCGTTGAATCATACGAAATAACTCACAATTAATGAAGAACCTATGAAGACACTTAAATTTTTTCCTTAATATTTTCACGGGAGAAAAACGGAAACAAAGGCGAATAGGACAAACCCCCTAGCTTTAGGGACACTTGAGCAAAAACCCTTCAGGTGATGGGACGTGAGAAGAAGATCGAGGACCTAACTTCCTCGTTAACGGTCAAATCCCCGAGAAGCTAAAATGCGTTTAGCAGAGAACTGAAAAAGAAGAAAAGGAAAAAAATAGAAAGAAAAGAAAAGGAAAGAAAACAAAGCAGATGGTGAAGACTAAAGAGAAAGACAGTAGCAGTTAAGAGACTTGGCAGTACGTAAGAGGAAAGTCAGTAAAAGGAGTACTATGGAGGGAGACAAACAGCAGATTTAAGATCTGAAGGATTTTAGGCATGGATGGTCAATTGTTTACTTTGTTTTGAAACCTTTGGTTTCTAAAAACATGGGCATGATCACATGAATGCCCTAACAGCAGATAAGAGAAAATAGCACTGCATGATTATATTTTTACTTTTATTTGGATATCATTAATAACTATTTAATTTGCGTTAAGAATATCTTTTTTTTCAATTAGCAATACAATTGTTGACTAAATCATATAATGCCATTATGAGGAATCTGAGGAAAACAAGTGGAGCAAGAAAGCATATCATTCAAAGCCTCAGAGCAGAGCCCTCTTTCCCCCACTAGCCTCAGAGCCCTTATAATACACTTTAAATATATTTCATATTTATAAAAATAATCAATTAATCAGAGTCACAATGAGGTGTAATGTAATTTTTTTTTTTTTTTGCCAAGAGAGGTGTAATGTAATTATTCCTTACGAATTTAATTATTAAATATGATGTGTTTATGTTCTTTTCATTTTTTTCTCTATCTACTGTTTCCTGGATTGAATATAAGAGCTACACATTCTGCTTTTTTTTTTCTTTAAATAGATAAATAAATATTAAGTGTATAATAATGTATGATTTTGAGTAATTATTCTTTCTTTACGTTACAGCCCATCATTCAAATATGAATTTAATTTGTTCTCTGTTTCAATATCCATTAAATTTAAAATGGGAAATTCATACATACAAACATACATATGTGTATATATATATATATAAATAAACGCAGCTGGTCAACGTGGAAACCTTTTTATCAAGAACAAAAGACACTTCTAATTTCTAAACAGCCAACACATTGAGAGCAACAGGGCTTCTAACACTGTGCATCCCATTTTTCCATATCAAGGCCCCAAACACAAAATTCCCATTGCTACTCTTGTAAGGACTGAAATCAACCCTGAAAGTTACTTTCTCCCCAGTTTTCCTAAACTCAATTTCTGAAGGTGTAACCTTAACTTTCACACCAGCTGGATCCTCAACACTTGCTACATATACTGTTGGTTCCATACCATAGTAAGTAACTGTCCGATAAACCGACAAACTTCCATTCAAGTTTGATACCCCAATTGAAGGATAATTCAAGTTGTAGGACGCAGGAGGAGATTTCTGACACACAAGTAGTTCCCCAGTGAGGTTCTTAAGCTGAGCCGGACTTGCACCAGCACTGCACAGAAAATTCAGAACATCATGGGAATCAAAGTCATATACTAGTCTTGTGCTTAGTGCTGCAACTGGGTTAATATGGCCTGATCCATAATCAAATGGTGTGGCTTGAGTTCCATTTGGATCTCTTCCAATTAGGCCACGTGTGTTGTCCATGGTTGTTGCTGAAACATTAGAACAACATTAGTATAGGATCAATAATTATTATCTTTCAGGTTAACTGTATTATAAACAACCTACCGGTTGTAATTATTGCAGACATTATGGCTGCTGGACCCCATGAGGGTTGATGAGACTTCAAGATTGCAGCAACTGAAGTAATGTGGGGACAAGACATGGATGTTCCAGAGATAATGTTATAGTCAACGGATCGGTGTTCGACCGTGTCTCCAGTTGCCAATGGAGACCATGCTGCTAAAATATTCACTCCAGGGCCTGTGATGTCAGGCTGCATATAGTTGGACAAAAAATCATACAGTTTTCATCAATCAATTTCCTTAAAGAATAGAATATGTTACAGTCTTGAGTCTCTTTTGAAAAGAAGCAGCAGCAAGTAAAGTGTGTGCGCAGACCATTGACTTCATAATGGGTCAACCCTCCAACAGTTTGCAGACAAAGTTATGTTTTTTTTCATGTTTTTCGACAATGCAATTTTTCTAGAAGGTTGTGTGGACTTGCCTTAATAATATCTGGCGTAATTATATTTGGTCCCACAGAAGAAAAAGCCGCCACTTCTGGTGCAGGTTTAACATCCATAATAGTTACTGTTGACAAGATCCTAGCACTTGGGTTCCTGATACAATGAAGTTAAAACAACATCCACATCATCATCTTCCTCTTCCTCTTCTTCTTTTATTTCCTTTTTTTTTTTTTTTTTTTTGATTACAAACAAAAGAGAATTGAAGTTGAAACGTAAAACTCACTTGTCTGCGTTCATGTATGCCTGTAGCTCTTGTACAGCTCCCTCACCAATAATAGTGCTTGAGATGACAAACTGAAAGCCAACATCTTTAGCATTGTGATCAATAAGTATCATTCCAACACCCCCACCTTGCTTTATAGCCGTAGCCTTTGCTCGTCGATCATCAGCCACAGTCTCAATTGTACAAACCACAATTTTCCCCTTGATCAGGGCAGGATCTAGAGTGTTGTCTTTGCAGAAGCTATTCAAAAAGAAAACACTGTTGAGAAGTTGAATGCCATAGAATCTTTTTGTCTTTCAGGGACAAAAGACAGAGTTTGATGTTTAATACTATGAAGCATTATTAGTATAGTATTGTAAAGTCTAATGCTGTCTAATGGTGGAGATACCTTGCATTTCTTGACGGAATGCCAGGTGCTGCAGCATTTTTCCCATCTATCAAACCATAGGACTGCTTCATTTTAATTGGATTCAAAGAGAAACCCTGACAACAAGTTAACATATTTTAGTTTCCTTATTCATGATCTATATATATATATAGAAATGATATGTGCTTTTAATTTGACCACACCTTCAAAACTTTTGAGTTGCCAAGTAAGATATTTGAATGGAATTCCCTATCTATTGTGCTAGCAGCAACAGTGAGGATCCAAGGAGCAACATTGCAAGCTGTACCTGGAAAAATTGAGTTCCCCACAGAAGCAGAAATAAGAATATTCCTTCTAAATGCATGGAATGCTCCTATAGATACCGCATCCTCGAAATAAATTCGCTGGGGCGGGTTTGGGCCGAGGGAAAGCGATAAGATATCAACGCCATCATGAATAGCATCATCCATGGCAGAAAGAACATCAGCATCACTGCACATATCAAACCAGCAAGCCTTGTAGATGGCAAGTCTGGCTCCTGGAGCTCCTCCTCTGGCAGTTCCTTTAGCCATTCCAAGTAAGCTAACGTCAGTGACAATGGATCCTGCAATTGTGGAAGCAGTGTGGGTCCCATGTCCATCGCTATCTCGAGCTGACATAAAGAAGGTTCTGTTCTGAGATTCCAGTGGACCAAAATCTGTTATGAAACCTCTGGAATAGAACCGTGCACCAATTATTTTCCTGTAGAATCCAAATTCCAGATGTGTTATTGCATTAGTTCTAGACTATGGTCATGAAACATGAAAGAGTATCATTACGAATTACTTGTTACAACGGGCTTTTGTGAAGTTTTCACCAATGACACACTCTCCCTTGAATTTTTCAGGCACAGGACCTAATCCTTCATCACTGAAGCTTTTAGATTCAGGCCATATCCCTAAAGATCAACGTTAAATCAACTTAATCAACACAAAATATTATAGACAAGAAGAAAGAAATTATGATCAACGTGATACTACCTCCAATCCTTAGTATAAGATCTTGTTTTTGTTTGTAGTATGATTTGCACTATAAACTAGATCTTACCTGAGTCAACGACACCAATAATGACATTGGATGTGGAATCCATGGGTAGATAATCGCCATTGTAGACAGAGCCCAATCCAAGAAAATGCCATGAACATGTAGTATGGAGCCGATTCATTTTGCTCTCAAACACTGACACTACTGAATCATGTTCTGAAACATAAATCAGAACATCAGAGACGACAAATGGTATATAGGTGTGACACAGATTATGCATGCACGTGTGTGTGTGGGAATACTGAGACTTAATTAGTCTCGTAATTTGAAGTACTTCTCTTTCCTACATGAAGAAATGAAAGAGATTTAAAGATGTCAGAGTAAAATACTGAACCTGCAAGTTGATCAGCTTGCTCTGGCGTGAGCATGGCTGAGAAACCCCAAAAGCTTTTCGCGTAGTGATGAACTGCTGCTGCTTTTGCTTCTTCCAAACTGAGAAAAACTCAAACATTTTAACACAAGCCAAGAAAGAGCACCGCTAGTATGAGTAATATGTGCTAAACTGAGGGTCTTACCTTGCAGAGACTGAAGCAAGTATCTCATGGTTTGCTCTGACTACAGATTCCGAATTGGGATGTGAATGCTCTCCCATGTATACTATATAATGCTTTTGCTACATCCAAGCACATCACCAAGTTACATTAGTTTCCTTCTACACAAAATAGTTCCTTATACCCATACTTTGTTCAATTCTTACCTTAGAAGTGACTCCATGAACTAAAGTGAATCCAATAAAAAGGAAAAGAGTTATCCTGATGAAAACTTGAAGGAACCCCATGATATGGGCAGGAGGGTGAAGAAGCTAGTGACTAATGAAGCTATATTTGGAAATGAAGGTGATTGGTGATTGGCCCAATTTTATAACACAGGTCACGTAATGTACGTCGCATGATATTAATTAGATTATGGAGCCGGCTAGTGCCGTTTCTGATTATGACTTGGCAACTCTCTGATTCCTTGAATAGATCAATAAAGCAACATGGAAATAAAGAAAGGAGAAGTTTGTAGCATTATGGAAGAATTTGTAAGCGGAATGGTTCTGTATTAGACATATGGAGGAGCCACATGGTTTATCTCAGCATTAGCAGTGAAGCTTATTCTATATTAGATCGTTTAAAGAAAGAGACATCCTACTTGTTGTTGTAAGCTTTCATATGCTTACATTTATTTAAGACAGCTAGTAGTAGCACATTCATCTTTAAGATGCTGGGTAGATGAAGATTCTTTAATTGTTTGATTCCTAATCCGGACATTGGTTCATTAAAGCAACAGCGCAATACATTATTCAAGTTGTTTTTTCAGACTAGTCCAAACTAAAATACTACTCAATGCTTCAGAATTATAATTTACTCATATATTAACGAGCTGGCAAAACGCAGGGAAGGATTTGAGTTTAAAAATAGAATGTTCAATGGTCGTTGACCCAAAAAGATCTCAATAGGCTTTGTTTGGTTCAATGAAGGTTAAGTTAAGTGAGGTTTACTTAAGTTAGGTTAGAAGAGGTTATAATGTTGTTTGGTTCAATGAAGGTTAGGTTAAGTGAGATTTATTTAAGTTAAGTTAGGTTAGAGAAGGTTAAAATGCCCTTCTACATATTTTCCTTCTTCTTTTATAATGTATTTATTAATAATAATTATTTATATAAAATTATTATTTATAAAATAATTATTCTTGTAAGCATATAAATAATTATTTATAAAATTATTATTATTTGGAAAGTTCGTTAAATCAGGAGGTCAAGTTAGGATAGTGTTGGAATTTTAAAAAATTGTCATGGACAATTTAATCACAATTGAAGATAAATATTCTCTCACCTAGGAAAAACCCCAATTTTGGAGGTTTCAGAACCTAGGTTAGGTTACCACTAAAAGACAAAAAAACATCCAACACCTAACCTAACCTCCTTCCAACCAAACACCACTTTTTTACCCCCAACTTACCCCAACCTAACCTAACCTCCAACCAAACAAAATCAACCCCACCCCAACCTAACCTAACCTCCAACCAAACAAAGCCTAAATGAATTTGAGTTTGGGATTCTCTGAAGAAGTTTTGCCCAACGAACAAACAATTTAAACCCACCGTGTCTTGAGCCCCCAACCCCAGGAATGAAGTGTCCGACCCAGTCTAGTTAAAATGTCTCAGGATCGTGAATTGAGGCCCAATCCAGTTAACACTGAAGACTCAACCAATTGTTTTCTGTTCAAGAGCCCAAAGAAAATGCTTTGTTTAGAGAGTCAAAACCTATTTCGGTGTTTTACATATCTCAACAGGATTAATTTCTAGTTATCGATTGGAGGATAGCACATGAATCTTACCAAAACAAATCTAACTCTATCGTGAACAATATCTTTCCTTTATCGAATCCCCGAGAAGTATATCTATTGGGAGAGACGAAAATCATTTACGCTCTAAACCTTACAAGGCATTAATACCAATATTGTCAAACTCACAAATTTAAACAAACTCGTGACAATGATATTAATAAACTCTCATCATAAACTCGTACAAAAAAAGTCATTGGATGCTTCAGTGAAAAGAATAGATCAAGTTGTTTGGAGCTCATTTAAGAGAGGCAGAGGAAGAAAGCCAAAGAAAAGAGTTGATGAGGTTATTGATCAAGGCCTCTTAATTAATAATTTATCCTAATATTTGGTTTTTGACTGAACTTAATAGCGTCACTTGATTCATGTAGCTGATTCTATCTAGTGAAATAAGGCTTTGTTGTTGTTATATAAAAAATGATAACAATTTGATTTAAATATATCTTAAATCTAAATAATTTGAATTAAATTCATCAACATTAATAATTTATGATATTCAATAAAAAAGAATTCTATAAAATTCATATATAACCTCACTAAACATGACCAAGATAAAAAAGTTAGCACAAATTTAAAGATGAATCAACATGATTTTGTAAATTGAAAGCATAAAAACGATAAACTTGGTATATGAACTCCCAAATTTATAATTAGCATTAGTTTATGAGTGACTTAGAACAAATTTGTAAACTATAAACATTAAAGTGATAAACTTGAAGAACCAATTTACGAGTATAATAACAAACGTTAGCACCCTGAAACCTGATCAAAAAAATATTTTTCCTCTAAAAAATAGTGAATGGATCCCAATCAAATCAGTGATTAGTGAATACTATTTGTGCAGCCACAAATAAGAATTTTGCTTATCATACGATTTTTTAAAAGGGGACAAATTTAATATACATAAATATTTAGCACACAAATGCACACACATAAGCACAACATTAAACCAGTGACATCCTCCCAAACGAAGGGAGATGAACATTGAAAGGATCTAGGAGAGAGATAGCAAAAAAAAAAAAAAAACAAGGAAGATCTGGAAGACAAAAGAAATCCAAATATAGATATTCGTTGACAAAAATAAAATGCATAGTAGATTTCACCTATGCTCTCCTTCTTTATTTAAATCAGTAAAAAGAAAAAGAAATAAATTTGTGATAAGAAAAACAGGATGAACTCATGATGTCCAGGTTCAGTGGATTAATAATAGGAAGTAATGGGGGGTCCTTTATGCTCCGGCGGCCAGACAAGGAATTAAATTAAAAAAATTAAAAAATAAAATAAAGAGGGGACGAATGAAGGTGGAAGGAGGGAGAGGGGAGCGTGGCGTGGCAACAACGGCTTCCAGAAGAAAACCACGGTTCCAATAGGAAATAAACCAAAAAGGGGCATTTCATAATAAAAACCGTTTGGGGCACGCGTAACAAATTGGCAATAGACGTGGTCACGCTGTTCCTCTTCCTTAATAAATAATAAATCACGCAAATTAAAAAAGGGTCACACAGACATTGAAAAAACTAAAAAGAGAGAGAACCCTCTCTGGAATTTTCTTCACCCACCAGCAATCCTATACCCTACCTCCTTCCCTCCACAATCTCTCTTTGAGGTGCTTTTCTTTTCTGCCCCACTTTTCTTTCTTTCTTTCTTTCTTTATTTCTCTTCTCTCCAGATTCTCTTCTGTTTTTTTCCCTGTCTAATCCCTCAAACCCTCGGCGTTTTTCTCTGTTTCTCTGGTAATCGTCTTTCTCCCCTCTCCTTTGTTCTGGAAATTTCTTCCTTCTTTTTTAGGTGTGAAAAAGAAAAATTTGATGATTGACCTTGTTTGGCGCTTTCTTTTGCAGATCGCTAGATCTCTCGGCGAGATAGGACTCACGACGATCGAAGAAAATGGCGGAAGAACATAGATGCCAGGCTCCGCGCCTCTGCGCTAACAACTGCGGCTTCTTCGGCAGTCCTGCGACGCAGGATCTTTGTTCCAAATGCTACAGAGATTTGCAGCTTAAGGAGCAACAATCCTCTTCTGCCAACCTGGTTCTCAATCAAACCCTGCTCCCTCCGCCGTCCGCGGCGCAGAAATCGGAATCATCTTCATCGTTGCTGGAACCGGCTGCCGATCTTTCGGCTCCGGTTGCTGTTGCGGTTGATCCGGTGGTTCAGGCGGAGGAGCCGAAAAGCGCATCGGCGGCTCAGCCGAATAAGTGCATGACGTGCAGGCGGCGCGTGGGGCTCACGGGGTTCAAGTGCCGGTGCGGGTCGACGTACTGCGGGGCCCACCGCTACCCGGAGCAGCACGGCTGTGAGTTCGACTTCAAGACGATGGGGCGGGAGCAGATCGCCAAGGCCAATCCAATAGTGAAGGCCGATAAACTGGAAAAGATCTGAGGACGAAGGGTGTTATGGTCATGTCACGTCCTCACGTTTGTGATTATTTCATTTGGGGAAAGTGTTCGGATCTAAAATTTGGGTCGGTCATCGGGTCATTAGTCATTGGAGGGTCGTGGTTCGGGCGCCGTTGGCGGGTGGCTGATAGTGGGTTCGGGCGCATTATTCTAACGCCGTTGAGTCACGATGTAAATTTGAATGAATTAATAAATGTTTAATTAAGCATATTTGTCTCGTTCGCTCCTTGCTTTGTTTCTTTTTTATGAAATACAGCACTAGTAACGAGCCTCTCTTCTGTGTTTTGTAACGCGAAGAAATACTTCCATGTTCCAAAGTGTCACCTATGAGTAAGTAAAACACAGTAACTCGCTGTATTTTAATCTTATATAGCTAATAAATCATATAAAGAAATTTAAATTTTATGATTTTTACAATTTAAATTTTATGATTTTAAAAATTAATAACTCAAGGAAGGAATTATGTTTTTTGTTTATCTAAATTATGAAGGTTATGTTTTGTAAAATTATAAAATTTAAATTTTTTTAAATGACTTAACAGTTATATAAGATTACAATAAAATGATTTGTTATATTTTAATTAATTAAAGTATAAATGAAATGACACTCTTATAATATATAGATATTTTTCTTAGATTGTGTGCTTGAGTGTGGCATTTTAAGAGAAATATAATCTCATCTAGCGACTCATATAAAAAATTTCACATTTTATTTTGTTTTTAAGAAAAAAATCATCATTTTGTTTTAGTTTTTTTAAATAAAAATGTGTATTTTTCTTAAAAACAAAATAAAATATAAATTTTTTCATATGAGTTATCGCGAGCTAAGATTAAAATGATCAAATTAAGATGATCTCCAATGGATGCTATGAAGTATGTAAGCATTTCCCCCTTTTTAATTGAACATTATTCTATTGGCGAAGAAAACAAAACAGTAATATTTCAAAAGGAAAATTTCTCATGGTTTATATGTTCATATGAAATCCGTGTATAGAAACAAACGAAGTGCATAAGCATAAAGTTTTGTAAATGTAAGAATAATTGAGTGTATCTGGAGTGCGACCGTTTTATCTCTTGTATCCTCGCTAATCGAATCACAGTTGCGGAAGCGATTAGGACGCACAGCAAATACACCACAAATAAGAAGAAAAAAAGAGAAACATAGTAGAGGGAATAGGGAATCAAAGTGGCAGAGTTTCTGTATGTTATTTCCAATATCTCTTAACTGAATCCCTTTACATCTATTTATAGGATTTTATGTACCCCTTCTCCTTATACTAACATGTCCTTCCATCAAAGAGACAAGTTATCCTTTCGATTGATAGATACAAGTTATCCTTTCGATTGATAGATATATTGTTTCAATGAAACATATTGCATCGAATAAAAAACATGACTCATAATATTTTAGAAAATATTACATATATCCACCCCAAGCATTTATGTCATTTATATTTTGACCCTCATCCTATTAGGCTTGGGCCCAATCCATCAAGGGTGGACTAGGCCATTTTCCAACATCTCTCACTCACACTCGGTGGATTAGATATGTCTCTTTTTCTTCCTTCTTTCATACTAGGTGCTTTGTCGTGACCGCGTAGGCATGACATCTGCATATAGGTGTATGCACTAGAAATCTCTTTTACAGAGACCAGCACAAGACAACCTTCATTGTGTAGCTTGATTTTAATATTGTGTCTTAAATATCCTAGATTCACTTATATACATTTTCACATAGCTAATCTAATCCCTTTTGAGTCAGTATAAAACTCATATTGCCTTTCTAGTATGCATAGTATCCACATTTATGAAATTATCAAAAATAATACCATAAAAAGACAATGTCTCAGACACTAGCATATTTGTGTATATTTTAAGTAATCTTCCTTTCGCCCAGATATCACTTATACATCAGCTGCTTTCCTAACATAAAATACAAAATTATAAAATATGTCTGCTACTTTATCATGAAAGTTTACATTAAACCCATAGTTTACAAGACATTTTACAAAAACTAAATTCCGTCGGATGTCAGGAGCATGAAGCACATCATGTAGGATCAAAGGCTTTCCACTACGCAAAGTTAATTTGCAAGTTCCAATGCCTTTAACTTCAATCTTTGCATTGTTGCCTACATAAAGCCACTTACATTTGTCAGGCAGCCGACGGTATTCTACATAGGATCCTCGATCCCTCGTCACGTGGTCTGTTGAACCTGAGTCCAAAATCCAAGAAGAATAGATATTCTCTGTTAGGAAAACAGTGCTAGAAACATAGGAAACATGTGAATTTACATAATCCACTAGTACATTTTCACTCACATTTCACTCAGTGCAATCCCGTGCGAAATGACCCATCTTTTGGCAGGCAAAGCATTTGACCTTCTTTAAGTCATTTTTCTTCTTCTTCCCGCCCTTTTTTCCTTTCTTCTTGAATTCCTTTTTGCCTTTTACAAATTTATTCTTGTCATTCTTTCCATTCTTTTGGAATTTATTCCCCTTCTTGGAATAGGGTTTTGTATTAGAAGGACCTACACCCTCTGTGTAGTAGGCATGACCAAAGGACTTGTATGCCTCCAAGCGCTCGTCCTCAAGTTCCAAGTGTTTAGCCACATCATTAAAATTTTTAATGCCTTCATTATGGGTTAGATTAACCTTCATGTGTTCCCAACTAGATGGCAATGGTCTTATCACTGCTTGAACTTGTTGTTCATCAGACACAATATGTCTACCTTCCTTCAATTCTCTAATCATATTTGCCATCTCTCTTAGATGTTGTTTTATGAAAGTATTTAGCCTAAGCTTATATGTATCAAACTTAATAGTTAATCGTCTAAGCTTAGAAGTGGATGTACCACCAAACCTGTCTTTCAACGCTGCCCATATAGCTTGCGCTGTTTCATTTTTCTCATATTCACACATGAGGTCATCTGCCATCATACTCAGCAATGTAATTCTTGCAATGCTATTTTTCTTTTTCCAAGCCTCATAAACCTCCTGGTCTCTCCTGTGTTGGGCCGTATTCCCAGCAGCAGGTTGTGCTACAACTGTTGTTAGAGGTTCCATTGCCTCTTGTTCCTCCAAAATATATTGAACTTTTCGATGCCAGATATCTCAATTGTCGCCATTTAATTTATCCCCTTTATTTAACTCAGCGATGATGTTCTTAGTTGCCATTTTCAATTCTGGAACAAATCTATTCCACATTCAATATGTCTCTCTAAAGGAATTAAACTATTAAACATATCATCGACAATATATAGCACAACACAGTATACAATGTCATGTACTTATATTATTCTTAACCAGAAAAAAATAATAATACTACTAAATTCATGATCAGGAGTATACGTTTGTATCTCCCATCACATAAATATTAGCAACATCACTAAAATTCTGTCAAAAATTATATATATGTACTTTAACAATTCTAACTTTTAAGACTAACAACTCCTAAAAGCTCCCACTTGTCAAAAACCAAATGTTCCTGAACCCGGACCGGACCGGCCGATCCGGCCGGTAAACCAGTCCGGTCCGGGTTCACATTTAAAAAAAAATTAATTTTTCTATAAAATTTCATACTATAAGTCTAAAATTTTCAATTTCTCACCGGTTTGATCCCGGTTTAGCTCCGGTTTGGCCCCAGTTTGACATACTGACCCTTAACCCAGTATCCCGACCGGTTCAATGTCCGGTTCGAGCTTTAATACATTGTCAAAAACATATAATAATATAATGAATTATCAACTAAATCATGCTTCATCATAATATAAATAAGACAATATTCTCTCTATAATATATGAAAACATGTTTATACCACATTTTAAATATAACAGAAAAATATTGAAATCAATAAATGAATTTTAGAAGTTTTAAAATAATTTAAAACATTCATAAACGCTATTGTGTTGAGGCATTTGACACGTCTCTACGGGACATCATGCATTGTGATAAGCCATATGGAGGGAAGTGCATAGTTATGGGAGGTGATTTTCGTCAGATATTACCGGTCATCCCAAAAGGAACAAGAGGAACCATTGTTAATGCATGCATTAATTCTTCACACTTATGGGATTATTGCACCATTGTTCGTCTCACAAAGAATATGCGTTTGACTTCTTCAAATTGTGCGACAGACCATGCAAAGTTAGCATGGTTCTCACAATGGTTGCTAAATGTTGGTGATGGAAAATTAGGCAACTCTCAAGATGGCATTGCTGAAATTGAAATCCCAGCTGAGTTGTTGATTTCACAATATGAAGACCCAATTCAAGCCATTGTTGAATCAACTTATCCTAATATCTTTGACCATTTACATTCAAATGAATATTTCAATGACAGGGCAATCTTGGCACCAACAATTGAAATGGTGAATCGCATCAATGACCATTTGTGTTCTATCTTGCCAGGTGAAGCTTATGAATTCTACAGTTGTGACTCTATTTGTAAGTCCGATAAAGATGGTGATGGATTTCACAATTTGTACACCACAGAGTTCCTTAATACAATCAATAGCTCTGGTTTGCCACCACACAAACTTATTCTCAAAGTTGGAACACCAATTATGTTGCTAAGGAACATTGATCAATCATCTGGATTATGCAATGGAACACGTCTCCGCATAACTCAATTGGGTAAGGCTGTTATTCAGGCAATAACTTTAAATGGTTCACATCCAAATAAAAAGGTCCTCATTCATAGAATGGATATGAATCCTTCAGAAAGTCGCTGGCCATTCCGCATGCAACGGAGGCAATTCCCAATTACTATTTCTTTTGCTATGACTATCAATAAAAGTCAAGGGCAATCTCTACGACATGTTGGATTGTATCTATGCAAGCCTGTCTTTACTCATGGACAACTATATGTTGCATTGTCAAGAGTCAAAACCATTGAAGGCTTGAAGATAGTTGTTGGCGATAATAACAGCAAGGACAATAAGACTACAAGGAATGTTGTGTATCAAGAAGTATTCAGAAATTTGAATTAGTACTGGTATGACTACAAATAGTGTTATATGTAGTTGTTACATGTATATAATTACTATGTCAGGAACATTACAAGCAGCTAAACAATGGAAATTGTAGCGGTATTTGATATTATTTGTAATGTAAAATATGCAAAAGCACAAGCTCTCCGTGCAACGCACGGGGGAGTACACGCTAGTTGAAATCAATAAATGAATTTTAGAAGTTTTAAAATAATTTAAAACATTCATAAACGCACTTAGAATATCATAAAAATATATTAAATAGTGTAAAAACTACCCAAATAGCATATCATATTAAAGATCATGAATTTATGAATTTTTAGGAGCAAACCGGGTCTTATTCGGAGCTTGCACGCGCCCCCACGCGCCAAAAGAAGTAAAAAAAGAAACTAAAAAATAAAAAAAAACAGAAAAAAAACACACGCACACAGTGGCGCGTGTACACCACGCGCCACCTTCCGAAAGGAATCCGGCGACACGCGCCGGATCATCAACCTCCACGCGCTGAGAGCTGTCGGATAGTGTGCACCACGTGTCATAAGAATATGCCATGTGGACTCACACGCCACGTGGCTTTTTTGCAAAAAAAAAATTGTTTTGTTTTTTTTCCTGTTCGGGCCCCCCCTTTTTTTTGTTTCAGGCCTTATTATTTGAGCCTACGGATTGGGCTTGAAAGAAACCAAAAATCCTTTTTTTTTAACTCTTCGGCCCAAACACCTTTAAAACAAAAATCTTTTTTTTTGTTCGGCCCTCACACATTGGGCCTGGACTGAAACCTTTTTTTTTGTGGCCCAGACACCTTCAAACAAACAAACAAAACTTTTTTTTTTAACACAGAACGAAACGACGTCGTTTTTGGAGATGGGAGGTTGTCTTCAACCTCCAGCCGGGTCGACCCGGACTCGGTTGCAGGTGTGGGTCGGGTCCGTCAACCCAGAAACTTCTCTCCTCCGTATCTCCTCTGTCCGATGTCCGTTTTGGACGTTCTTGGTGTCATTTTCGATTTATTTTTCAAGATCTACACAATGGGACTAATTTCAAATCCTGATTCTCTGATTTTAAAATGACCCTATACCAAAAACAATTTCGTTTTTCATGCTTTCTCTCTCTAAGTTCTTTTGTTTTATGGTTCTAGGGTTCTATTATTTAATTTTACAAACATATAAGTAGGAACTGAAGAAAACTATATATATATATATATAAAAGCATGAACCAAAACAATATATATATGTATGTACATGTGCGAAAACTCTACTTCGTTTTTTTATATTCGCATATAATTATATATAACCATATATATATATATATACTCACATAATCATCAATATAATTTCTTTCAAACTCATGAAAGAAAACGAAAACATACACACAGCGGAAGCAACATGATAATATATATAGATATTTGAAAATAATAATATACACATCATATTATCATAATATGGAGATCATAATTTTCTACAAAACCAGCCTGTCTCTGATACCATGTAAGAATAATTGGGCGTACCTAGAGTGTGACCGTTTAATCTCTTGTACCCATGCTAATCGGATCACAGTTGCGGAAGCGATTAGGACGCACAGCAAATACACCACAAACAGGAAGAAGAAAAGAGAAATATAGTAGAGGGAATAGGGAATCAAAGTGGCAGAGTTTCTGTATATTATTTCCAATATCTCTTAACTGAATCCCTTTACATCTATTTATAGGATTCTATGTACCCCTTCCTCTTCTACTAACATGTCCCTCCATCAGAGAGACAAGTTATCCTTTCGATTGAGAGATATATTGTTTCAGTGAAACAATACCACTTGTAGAGTCATATTGCATCGGATAAAAAACACGACTCATAACATTTTGAAAAATATTACATATATCTACCCAAATATTTATGTTATTTATATTTTGACCCCAATCCTATTGAGCTTTGGCCCAATCCACCAAGGATGGATTAGATTATTTTCCAACAGTAAATATGAAATCTGTCTACAAAACCATATGAAGTGCTAACAACTAATAAGCATAAAGCTTTGTAAATAGACACTTGCGGACAATTTTCCTTCTTTGGGAAATTAATAAAATAATAACACGCCAATCATTTTATAACCTAGCAGCATGAAAATAAATCTTACGGCATTAGTGTTTGGCCTTTATTGAATATTCTATAATTCAGCTGAATAATATATGATCTATATTTTTTTTTCCATTTATATAAGATGTGTGTTTGTGCATTATTTTATAATTTAGGTCGAATAAATGGAATCAGGCGAAATAATTAACATTGCAATATAATTTACCGGTTTAATTTTATTTTCAATTTCAATAGACAAATTGATGTGGGCAATATTTTCCGTTAGATATGCGCATAGCGTTACCGGGGGAGTGTCATTAATTCATTATTGTCGAACCTGAATGGCGTTCATCTATCGGCTGTGACTGTGAGAAAGATCAAGGGTGCGGGTGAATTGGTAAAAAATAAATACTATCTCTTATATTTAATATAAGATTTAGTAATATTCTCATACCTAGATCGAACTGGCCGGTCCGGCTTGGGAACCGCCGAACTGGGCATCAATCCGGTCCGGTCTAGTGACCCGATTGCTCATCCGGTTTGGCTCCAGTCTAACCCACCGACCCTTAACTCAATACCCCAACCGGTTCAACACCTAATCTAAGTTTTAATACCTTGAGATTTAGTTAACTTTTTCGGAGGGGTTAAGGAAGTTGAATAAATTATTTTAAACTTTAAAATATTTATATTTATCAGTTTTATACCAAACTAATTTGTCTTTCTTATGAACCAATATATAACTTAATAATATATAACATGTGCATGTGTTATAATTAAGTTACTTATTTCACTTTTTTAATCTTTTTTAAAAAAATCAATTAGATCTTATATTAAGAATCGGAGTGAGAAGATAATTAATCTCCCACGCTGGCCGGAATTGTATATATATGGATTAATAGTAAATGGTGCATTGAATCTCTCTCTCTCTCTCTCTCTCTCTAAAGAGGATGAGGCTGAGTAATGAGTGGCTAAGAATTTCATTTAGGTTCATGCATCTCCCACGTCAGATCGTCTAATTTGGTTGTAGCATTGAATTAACTAATGAAAAGTTTCCCCATTCATCATCTCAGCTTGACCACATATCTAGTGTCAACGATTTTTCATGCTTCAAAAGGCTCACATATCCACCCCTCTAGTAAGAATTGTATTAACTTAATTTTGATATAACTATTTGATTATTTTAGACCGACTATTGTTGGATTCAATTAGAGGTAATAGGCATTGTCTGTATCCACACATTTTCAAAGTCAATGCCCCATTCTTTGTCAATCAAACTCTTTAATTCCCACCAAACCAACTCGTGACCTCGTGATTAAATAGTCAAATCTTCTTCATATGCAAGTCTAGTACAAACAGGTGATAGTTTGCTTCTTAATGTGCTTAGGGCTTTGCGTGCTCTCACTGACTCACAACCAAATATTACAATATGAAACTTATTGGAGTTTGTTATTAACACCTAAATTCATCTTATGGGGCATGAATGGCATAGCATTAATATTATTTCAGTAACTTACCTATGCTTTCAAAATACTACTCCTCCGGTTCTTAATATAAGATATATTTAAGAAGTTAATCTTGATTTTAAATATAAGGTATAATTTCTATATTTATCAATGTTTTCCTAATTTACCCCTATTTATACCTCCTCAATAATAACAAAGAAGGAGATAGAATGAGGGAATTAAAGACAAGAAGGAGTATATATACTATTATCACGTTTTAAAGTCCACATTCTATAAGTATACACTTTTAACCAATATTTTATAGGATCATACTTACATCAAGTTCCTTATATCCATTACATCAAGTTCTTTAATTACACATGACCATGTGTCCTATTTTTTACATTTGGATTTATAGTTGATTGATAATAATTCAAAAATAGGACACATAGTCACACGTGATTGAAGAACTTTATCTAAGTATTTTCCTATTTTATATACTGGAGATAACAATATCAACCTAAGTTTTTTTTTTTGGCTAAAAACAGAGCCCGAGAGGGGGGGTGGGGGAACCTCGTTTGAAAGATCTCGCCAACCTTTACTTATAAATTATGATTTATGTTTTTTCAATTTGGTCCCTTTTCCTAGATCTAACTATCTAACCCAACGTGACAGGCAGACTAAAGTTTGTCTGCTTCTTTAGCTATTCTCCAATTAATAGCATGTTTGGAAACACTTATATTTGGACAATAAGTTTTTATTACGTAAGTTGAGATAAAACTCCTCTCATATACTTACCTCGTATACCGTGAATCACGATTTATAAGCACTTATTACTCAAAAATAAGCTATTCCAAACGAGCACTAAGTCTTATTCCCATCATTCGTTATGTATGGATGAACCCACAAGTGTTTTATTTCAAAAATCATAGGATTAGCCCGCACAAAACCTTCATAACGTCATGTTATTTGATTTCCTAGCCACTTGGTCTCTTTTCATCTACATTATATATATATATATATATATATATATATATATATTAAAAAACTAAGAAGAATTGAAGAAAAAAATAACACGGTCATCATAGACAGAACAAAACTTAATTGGCATAAAAATAATGAGAAAAGTTCGCATAAATAGCAAAACTCTTGCTCTTTAAACAAGTGGCTGAGGGTTTAATGCACAATTCTTGTATGTGATGTATTTGAGAAGTTGATCTTGATCCTAAATACAAGATATTTTTTATATTTGTCAGTCTTTTTCTAATGTATCTTTATTGATACTTCCTCAACAATAATTAAGGAGGAGAGGAGATGAAGGAATTAATAGAGATGACTAGAGTGTTCTAGAAAATACATGTTATATTAACTACTTCAACTAACTTTCTTTATCTAATCAAATTATATAAATATATTTTATATTAAGGATCAACGAATATAATATTTACTCTTTGCCTTCTACATCTGAATTAAAGGATATTATTTGAGATTTTAAAATTTGTCTGTTATCGACGGAAGATACAGACAAGCACAAATTTGAAATTTTAGACATTTCGCTGCAACAGTGCAACCAAACACTTAAAAATTAAGGAAAATTAATATTTTATTCTCTATAATCTTGACCACGTTGTAACTCAGTCCTTACACTTTGACTCCATATAACTCAGTACCTATAATTTTAACTCGGTTGTAACTCAGTCCCTGAACTTTGACCCACTGCAACTCGGTCTCTATAGTTTTGACCATTTTATAATTTAATCCTTGTGTTTTAGAATAAAGGTCAAGGATTAAATTATAAAATAGTAAAAATTATAGGGATTGGGTTGCGGTGAGTTAAAGTTCAGGGACTGAGTTGCAACCGAGTCAAAATTATAAAGATTGAGTTACACTGAATCAAAGTATAGGGATTGAGTTACAATTTGTCAAAATTATAAGGACCAAAAGATAAATTTTCCCTAAAAAGTAAGTTGAGGATAAATTAAGGTGACTATAAAAAAATTGTCTTGTGATTTTATAACATTAATAATATCTTAAGGTATGATAATAAATTGGGCAACATTTAATAATAACACCTTTAGTTTTAAAAATAATTAAATTTTTTAGACTATTGTAATATAAATAATGTTTTGAAATGAAATTACAAGATATTATTTCCTAACTTGATTAGATTAAAAAAGCTAACTAAGTTAGTTAATATAACATGTATATTCTAAAAACCCTAGTCATCTTTCTTAATTTCCCAATTCTCTCTCCTCCTTGATTATTGTTGAGGATATATCAATTAAGGGTGAAAATAGGCTAGACTTTACCTAAATAGTCCTGAGCCTGCAATAAATATTTAAAGTCTGAGCCTAGGCCTAGCTTATATGTAGGCCTTTTTTAAACTTAAGCCTAGGCTTTCAAAAAGCCTTATAAGGCCTGAAGCTTGTTTAAAGGCCTACTTAAAATGTAGACATTTAAATTGTCTTTAGAGCTTATACCTTCAAATTCATATATAACGATCCACGCTTATTTACAATCCTATAGTATAATTAAAAGCCTAACATTCATTCTCACAGTTGTACAAGCAAGTAAAAATAAGAAAAACTAATCATCTCTGTACTAATGAGATGTATTTTGTAAAAACTCCATTTGTGGGAGTTCGCCGCGTGCGATACTTTTCCCTCTGATAGGGTTTACCTTCCCTCCGTTCAAGGGCCGGCTGTCGTCTTAATGCAGCAATGCGAGGGTGGTGGTCAGTCTTTTCTCCGTGTAGGGCTTCTCTTCTCCGTCCGGTGGAGTGTCTAGGATGGTTTATTACGTTGTGGCCGGTGGCGATGTTGACTAGGGAATCATCCGATGGCAGTGGTGTAGGCATGCGAGGTTGGAGGGTGGCTGAAGGTGACGAGGTGTTCCGTCATCACTCTCCCGAGGCGATCTCGAACCATGACCTCCGATGGGTGCCTCCATGGCTCTCAACGGCGAGATCTATGGTGGAGGAGCGGCGTATGAGATATCTGAGCTTATCGATGCCGACAAAAACCCTAGGGGACTGCAAGGCGATGATCAATCAATTAATAAGGGGTTTTCGAGGCTCTTTAGCTGCTCTGAGGATGCCAACGCCGACGATGCAAATGCAATCTCGGAACCAGGGTGCGGCGCTGACGATGGAGGAGAAGAGGTATTTGGATAAGAAACATCCGACACCATCGCTGCGCAGTATGGGTTTTGAGGTTAGTGAAATTTTTGAACTCTTTAGCCTTTCGATTTATGTTGACTCAGGATGGAAAAAATTGGAAGCTAATTTGGCTACGATTGAAGTTGGCTTTAATTTGTTGAGTCGTGCTATCTATGTATTTGAATGGCTGAGAGTTATTGTGGCTTGGTTCATACGGGAACTATGGAAGGATTTATGCTTTAATTTGGTAGGATTTGAGTATAGTCAGATTGCTTGTCGAAAAATCATATCTTGTTGTGCCTGTATTGCTGGGAGAAATATTAGTCTATCAGTTTGGGATTCCTTTAGCTGGCTCTCAGACGATCACCCAAGGAATTTATATCTCGTTTTGAATAGACAAATATTTGCTCATAATGCAAATCTACAGTTGGTTTTATCAGGCGAAAGTTGCGAGGAAAATTATCAGGAACCCTCCTTATGAGTGGACTCCCAGAGAAGCAGATTTAGCAGTCTTGAGTGCTGTTAAAGCTTCAATGCACGAGTCTTGTCCTTCAATTTGGGTGTTGCGACTCTCGCTCCAGTTGCAGAGATTGCTGTTGAAGGATAATTGGAAGTTGCTCTGTTGGCTTTGCTGCTCAGACTTATTTTGTTACTATTCTGTTTTATTTGGATACTTTATTATGTTTGCGACTGTTTTAGATTATGTTTTAGTTGTTGTTTCAATTGGTTTGTTTAGTTTCTAATTCTTATCACATAGACCTTTGTCCTATGGTATCGTGATTAATGCATTTCTTGTTGGCAAAAAAAGAGAGATATATTTTGTAAAACTGACTGAGCATAAGAAGCATCATGTTATAAGAGGATATATATGTTTAGCAAAAAAAGAAGCATAATGTAAAATTGGATTTTACTTTTTCTATATAAATTAGGACAAACTCCTCCTACTAAGATTATAATGGCACTAAAATAAACTCATTTAAATTATTATGTTTTAGTGGATGATGCAAATTAGGGAGGAGAGGGTGAGTTAGCATTGCCATCTTGAGCAAACGAAGAGAAGAAAGGTAGAAGTGAATGATTGATGCAAAAACAAGGTTTGGGTGTAATGACGATGTGATGTGAAACTTATAATTGATGTTAAATTGATAAATTTATAAATAATTTATAAAATTATTTAGATGATATTATATATACTTATATAACAATATAAATTAAAAAAATTTAAATAAGCCAAACCTGTAGATTTGCAGTCTAGGCCATATAAAAGTAGATCTGACCTGTTTATCTAAATAAGTCTGACAATAGGTCTAAGTCTGACTTATTTACTATATAGATTGGGCCTCACGTTTTTCCACCTTTAGTATCGATAAGGATAAATTAATAAAAGATTGATAAAAATAAAAATCATGTCTTATACTTATGATCAAGATCAATACTATCCTAAATATATTTTATATTAAGAATAGCATGAAATACATTTTTTTTTTTTTTTTTTAGAAAAAACAGGGATGATGTACATCATTCAATGGATCCCTTCCTAATTAAATAGACAAATACCTCCCTCCTCCCAAATATATAACGTCCACTTTTCTTTGCCTTCCCGAATTTTCTTTGTCGCACAACCCACAAAGTCCCAGCATACTCGATGGCTTTCTGCCTATGCTAAGAAAAAATGAAAAATATTACTCCCATGTCTCTCCAATCCATAATATAAAAATTAGATTAGTGGTTTACTTTAATTCTGAATATAAGACTTAAATATATTTTATCTCTCAAATTTATAAGTTAAAAAAAATCATTCATCTACTTGACACACACATGCACCCGAGCACAATAAGGCATTTTTTTTTAACCATATGCATGTCTTTTGAATTTTTAATACATTTCTTAGCTAATGAGATTGTGTTGATCCTGAATATAAAATCTACTTTATTCCTCAAATTTGTAATTTTTTAAAAATATTTTATTGTATATAATTAAAAACGGGTTTTATCAATAAAAATAATGATTGAATGAGATCTTTTAGAATAATCAGCATATATTTTTTATACACCGGAAATAAGGTAACCTAAATATAAGATAAGAGAACCTAAGGACTTGCATAAGAAGCTAAGAGATAATACAATCATTCACTCATTCAGGACTAACAATTTGTAGGCCAACGATTCCATCCAAAGCCCTTTTTGCAAGAAGATCCGCAATGGCATTGGTGTCACGGCTTATCTATTAGATTTCCTGTTGCTACAAATAGTCTAGCTCAGACTCTTGTACTTATCTGAATCCTTATCCTAAGACATATTTATATAATTTGATATGATTACAAAAGTTGGTTAAGTTAGTTAATATAACATATATTTTCTAAAACATCTTAATCATCTTCCTTAATTCCTTAATTCCTTAATTCACTCTCCTTCTTAAGTATTGTTGATGGATCATCGATAGGGGGAAAATTATGAAAACACTGCAAAAATATGAAAATTATGTTTTATATTTAGAATCAAGATCAACTCTCTAAATATGTTTTATATCAAGTACGGGAGGAGTATTTAAAATAGGATGAATGCTTTACATTCTTATTGGAAAAATCTCCAAGTCATTTTCAAATTGTTAGGATAGAGAATATGATTACAACGTTTACAAGCTTGTTACAATAAGTTAAATTTCATAGAAGATTCCTAATATTCCGCGAAGTCTACTATAAACTGAAAAGGAAACAAATAAAGTTAACACTACACACAAGGGAAATTGATTTTGGTTTTTTAAATTAATTGGCTTCCTTAATTTCTCTAAAAAAGTCAACTTTGTCTTATAATTAGGATCGGAGGGAGTATTACATAACTAATTGGGATCATAAATTCCGTACAAGTTGATGTGTAATCATGTCACAAATGCGATTCATTCTGGTTGAAGATGTCGCATCAATATTGGACGAGGAAGCCGCATCGTCTACAGTATTATTATCTTCCTGAGCTACATTGGCACTTTCTGCTACGCCGAAATCAACATCACTCTGAGAATTTCTCCTAATAAAGTTATGAATGGCCATAGTTGCCACAACTAAGCAGACTTGCGTTTGGTAGGTGTATTTGTGTATTTTTTCCAATAATTTGAATCTATTCTTCCACACGTCAAAAGTCCTTTCAATAATTAACCTCAAACTTGAATGATAGTAATTGAAGGTCTCTTTAGCATTTGCCAAACCAGGTCGACGCTGAAATTTTGCCAGGTGATAACACTGACATCTGTAGAGACCAAGATACCCAACTGGTATGGGATATCCAGCGTCGACTAAGTAATATTTGCCTAATAAATGTCTCAAATCATTTTGAAGGTGTTAGATTAAGCAAAGTGTGCACAAAAAGTAATTAAACTGAATGGGATGAAAATATACCTGCAGGTGGATGAGGGAAATTCTGAGCTGGATTTGAGACAGCAGCTTCAAACACACGAGCGTCATGAGCAGAATCTTCCCAACCCGCCAACACGAACGTAAAACACTTATCCCAATCGCATACAGCCATTACGTTCTGTGTTGTATATCCTTTTCTCCCGATATATCTTTCCCGGTTGGGACCAGTGATCACACACTTGATGAGAGTTCCATCTATGGCTCTAATGGCATCCTTAAAGTAGGGATAATAGCGAGGATCGTCGAGGATTTTTGGGTGGCATCCTTTGAATTCGGGATCATAGGGTTTGATATATTCTCGAGCTAGGCTAATACAAGCCTGTAGTACCAAGTGCAATAGCTGACTGACAGTTTCCCCTGAATGCTGAAACAACTCTTGGACCATCCTATTACCGACGCCATGGCCAACTGTGAGCAAAAACATCGCAACCATTTCTTCGACTCCGACATTCTTAGAATCTCGTAACCCATGTTTGACCAATTTACTGCACAACCGGTAGAATTCATGTTTTTCAACTCTAAACATGTCATGACATTGTGTTTCATGCTCTGCCAAAATTTCTTGGACAAAGAAATGACCGGATCGTGTACTTGTTTTACGAGGTTCTTTACACATGAAAGGAACCCAATATTGACACACCAACGTAGTTAATTTTCATACTCTGTTATCTCTTCATCGATAAGAGCTAGTATCCGAGAGTCGTCGTCTTCTTCCTCCATCCAATTTTCCATTGTAGATATAACCTATGCATTGGATCCAAACGTATATAACATAAAGATAATTCAGTCAAAGTTATAATATATGTCATAAAAGGAACGTTGGATTAAAATATACATAATATATATCCGAAATTTACATTGTTGGTCCAGTAAAAACAAAAGACAAAGCATGCATACAATAAACACTAAACTATTTAGCCATAAAATTCAGATCAGGATGGTGTCATGCAATGAAAACCATATCAATAGTTAAGAACATAATTCGTAGCGACTCAATCAAGGGTCATAACCATATATTGCAGCAACGCAATCAAGCAATCCTTGTTCCGCTTAACAAGTGAGAAAAACGTGTCCCAACTAGTCTTGTCCATGATCAGCCTGATACAGCAAACTTGAAAGTCCTCATCTTCTTGCACTTCTTCCAGCTCAAGCAGGTTTGCAATAGCGACATCAACACTCCTTGCTTGAATCTCGCTGATGGTTGCAGATCTACTCTTCGATGCTTCTACCATGACACTAATCGCATCCGCAATCTGCTTTGCCGCTGGGATCTTCTGCTTCTTTTTCTTCCCGAAGTGATCAAATCGTTTCCTCTTTCCCTGACTTCCGGAATTAGTTGGAACAGAGGATGCGCCTGAACCAGAGGGAGGGGTTTGGGAGGATAACCCAACGCTCGCTAGCTTATCTATCACTCCTGTGCTAAGTGCTGGGTCAACTCCAAAATTCTCGTCCTCGCTATCCCCTGAACCTTCTTCCTCGTCCATAGTAGGTTGGTACACATCTTCTTCCTCTGCATCCTGTGTCTATGTCTCTATGAACGACGGATTAAAACCATCCTCGCCTGTTGCCACGACGTCCTTGAATATAAGCCTCAATTCTCTTTCGTTCTTGAGGGCTGAACGGCGAAACTTTCTATACGCCGAATTCTCCTACATATAGACAAGTAACAAAGATATTAACTATATTACAAAAGATGATTGAGGCAACTGAATTACTATTTTACAACATTATAAGTTTCAGTAGGAATTACTAACTTGACATTTGCGCTGCCACCACTCGGCCGAAGCAACGACATTTCCGGTTCCAGGCTTTCAGCCCACACTGGTCTCTTCTATTAACGCATCCCAAGTCCTTAAATCCTTCCTTAACATATCAAACTTATTTTTTAACTGTTTCTTCTCATACGCTTTCCCAGTTTTCTCGTTGAATGTAGCAATAATAGCTTCCCAACCATCTTTCCAAAAAGATAGCCCTCGTCATTCTTTTTTTAAGATTTGGTCAACCATGGCGTAGACAAATATCTCAGTGGACGTATCATCCCATAACGCTCTGTCATTCATCTTTCTATGGAAAAGTTTCACTTTACAGTGTAGACTATGAACATATGTCACTTATAGCATTTTCATGAAGCAACCATGCAAGATAAGCAATAGAAGTAATGGCATCTAAAAGCAATACAAAGTTTATGACACCACCGTGTAAAAGAACATGACATACAAATGGACATGCATCAAATTCATTGTTAGTTAGACTTGTAGGGAGATGTTAATTTTGTCTTCTCCCACTAACTTGTCAAAAGCACGACGAACAAATCTGTTTAGGACACACACAAGTGTAGAAGAAAGGCAAACTAAAAGTGTAATAGGAAAGAAGTGAGATCAAAAGCATTTTTACCATATATGATATTTTTATCGTAAAAGTACATTGATCAAACATTGAATCTATTCCAATTAACTCATTTAAAAAGATTCAAATACTAATAGTTGAAACTTAGAGTTTGAAACCGTCCATAAATCCTAACTTTCAAAACTTTATATAAGAACTGTCCATAACATCACAGAATATTGGAAACAATCCCCCAACCAGTTCAACTCAATATCCAAGTTATGAATTCAAGTATTACATAAATGTGGATGGCATATAGAAGAATCAATATCATGCAACTTAAGCCAACATAACTACATAATTCTGCAAAATACTTTTTTCCCTTTCTCTGAAACATAAAGACAATGCATATTTATATCCTAACCGACTCCCCTAAAGATTAACCTCAGCCGATGGCAAAAAAAAACAAAGAAAACTTCAGCCAACATAACTACATAACTGCTAGTTGTCCACTACTTCCTACTACTAGACCACAACTTGATAAATGACTCCACTTTAACAGAACATGATGTAAAACAGAACATAATCTAAATGCCACGTCTGAACTATGACCTAACAAGACATCCCACTTTCTAATGTTTCCTTCTACTATAGACCGGATGTGGGTTCTTATCAATTTTCTTCAACTGAAAAAATTACTTATAATGTTAATGTAAAAAATTTAAAACACACACACACACACACTACATCGGCAAGCAGAGGCAGAGCTTCTTCAGAACATCGAAGCAAAGCAAGCAACCAGTAATGTACACCCGAACGAAACAGGATTCTGACTTATTTATAATGATATCACAGTTAAACTTCAATCTGCAAGAAGAGGATCCTGACTTATTTATAACTGGGAAGCAGAGCAAGCAATGCATTCGTCTATAGATCGAACGAAACAGGGAAAAGAAACAGAGGGTGCAATCGACAACTTCAGGAACTAATGCCATTATCACACAAAACGAAAAACATAACACACATAGCCACCACCAGCAAATACAGATCGGCTTTCGTTCAGAGCAAGTTGTGAACCTTACCTTGCAAATGCAGGGAGGAACTGACAGCAGGGCGCACACCAGACTCACCGACGAACGACCGGAGGAGAACTTTGCAACACCACCGTCTACACTGGCCGAAAATGCCAAGAAACAACAGATCCACCACCGTGTGTGAACAAATTGGCCGACCTAACACCGCAAGATACCGTCGCACCTCACCTCCACCAACGGTCCGCCTTAGACTGCAAATCGGAAGCTCACCGCTAACTCCAACGACCAGCCACACCACCGCAACCACTAGACTCGGCTTCAACTGCTCTAACACCACGGCTTTACCATGTTCCGGACGCCGAGCAAGAGAGGGATGAGCTTTGGAGATCCGGAGAATGGTTCGCTCGTTCGCTCGGTAAAGTGAAGAGAGGAGGGAGAGAACTGATGTAGTGGTAGAGAACTGATGCAGTGGCAGGGCATTAAATGCCCATAATAACGGTTATAATTGTAGGCTACCAAAACGCATATGCATTTCAAAAATAAGCCTCACCTTCGGGCTTATCAATAAGCTGAATCAATTGGGCTTTTTTTTAAAAAAAAAAACACTGAACCAAACACTTACAAAACGGGTTATAGATTTATTTGGGCTTTTTGTGCTGAAAACGGGCTTATTGGGCTCCTTAAGTGATCCCAAACACTCCCTTATACTCATCTGAATCTTTATCCTAAGACATACTTATATGATTTGATATGATTAAAAAAGTTGGTTAAGTTAGTTAATACTACCTTCGGTCCTAAATATAGGACATAGTTTGCAGTACAATTTGCACTACAAACTATGTCCTATATTTAGAACCGGAAGGAGTATGACATATATTTGCTAAAACATCTTAATCATCTTCCTTAATTCCTTAATTCACTCTCCTTCTTAAGTATTGTTGATGGATCATTAGTAGGGGGAAAATTATGAAAACACTAGAAAAATATGAAAACTATGTCTTATATTTAAAATCAAGATCAACTCTCTAAATATGTTTTATATCAAGGACCGGAGGAGTATTTAAAATAGGATGAATGCTTTGCATTCTTATTGGAAAAATCTCCAAGTCATTTTCAAATTGTTAGGATAGAGATGTCACGCCCTTATTTTAATTTCACATTTACCAGAGTATTTGCGGAAAACGATATGTGGTTCGGTAGGCAACACAGGAATAGCATGACTATACTGATAATATGTGCATGATTATATAAATTCTCCACAGGGGTTCGTACATGATAAATTCAAATAATGTAGCCGCACAAGGCTACCAGGGTGTCTAAACTCATCCCAGTGAAACAGAGACTTCTTCCCATCTTCATTCCACTATTGTAAACCCCTCGTACGGTACTCTGCATTGTTGTTTACATATCCTCTGTCGTCTCCTGTCTAAATTGTTGGTAGGGGAGGGTGAGATTCGAGAGAATCTCAGTAGGAAACAGATACCATAATGCATGCATTATTGATGCTATGTGTATGACATGTTAGCTTTATCTAGATGTATGCACCATAATGACATTTCTGCATGCTCTATGTTTCATACAACAAGACTATGTGGCCACAGCGAAAACAGAAACAGAGCTTCATTTATTCAAATATGCTCTACACAATCAAGTAAAGCAATCACATACATCATTACACAAGCGAAAATATCAATTACATGCAAGTAAGGTAAGTCCCCTACCTTAACCCTTTTTCGCCTCGAAATGCGTGCCTCGATCTACGTGCAAACAGCTCGGGGCTCCACATTCGATCCTACAATGTCAAAAGTACTATTTAGACACTTCCATAATGTTTCTAGGGGTTATATGAGTCTATCTTAAAAATTACTAAAATACCCCCGGGGACCCAGCCCCATCATACCCGGTCCGGCTGTACTTTTCCTGAAATTTTGACATGGGCTATTCTTACATATTTTCACCCAAGGAATCCATTTCCGGACTCATAATTATCAAATTCAATGTCAAATTACGAAAATGCCCTTGGCAGCCCTACTTTTAGGGTTTTAGGGGCGTTTCCGTAATTATGCTTTCTAGGCTTTTTTCGAAAAAGTGCCCAACTGTAACCCCATCTATTTTCGCCCACTGAATCCAATGGAATCATCAAATCATTGAAAATCCAACTCTAAGACCCATTTACAATGCTGGCCGAAATATATAGGTTTTAAGGGGAAAATCGGGGTTTTTCGGTTTCGGCTCCGTAAACACGTTCCTTTCTACTCCTAACCACTTTATTGACTATTCCATTAGGTTAAAACTACCATTTAGTATCAATTTGGGCAGCATAACAGCCCCACATACCCATTTCCAAAAATTAAAACCAATGGCAATCCGGCGAAATTTCACCGATTAAATTGCCCACAGCAGCTAGAATAGTCAATACACAAAGGTTTGGAAGTTACCTCAAGCTCCCTCTGACTTTTCCTCTTCTTTGATGAAACCCTAACCTCCTTAACCATGAAAACTGAGGTTCCAAGCCTTAAAGAACATAAAGGAGTAGCTTAGGATCGGAGTTATACGCGTTAGGAGCTAGATCGTCGGAGAAATCGGCTTACCTTATGAGATTTCTTCCTCTTTCTCACTCTAGACATCTCAAACGTTCTCTCTCTCATTCAGCTGAATATGGCGTCGGTTTGGAGGAAGGAAGATGAATAAAAAGTGTTTTAACATTAGGATGATGTCATGTTTTATTATGCTGATGTCATAAATCCCATTTTCGGATTTTATGACAGTTTTTCTGCCCAAAATTTGAAAAATCATAACTAATTCTAGAAAAATAAAAATGAGGTGATTCCAAAGCCTATAGAACCCTTATTGAGTCTAGTTTCAAGGAAAAATATAGACTTTTGCTTTCTGAAATCACAAAATTCCCAGAATTTCAATCTTTGCATATTGTTCCAGAAATTTCACAGTTTATCTGTGCTGACTTCAAAAATTCATATCTTTTTGTGTATAGCTTTAATTGAGTCATATGACCTATAAAATTAAATATTAGGATGTCTACTTTCATCCTGTAAAATCTCATAATTTTTTATTATCATTTGATCATTCAAATGAACATGACAAGCTCACTACCTCATAGGCGATTTCACCAAAAACATAATTACTTTCTCCAAAATTCATCATTTTACTTTCTTAATACCCCAAAGATATTAGAATCATTAGGGGATAAATTTGGGCTCCTGCTAAATTGGGGCTTAGAAGTCCACTTAATTTAGGCTTATTCTCAAGCCTCCAATCCCAAAATTCAGGATATTACAATAGAGAATATGATTACAACGTTTACAAGCTTGTTACAATAAGTTAAATTTCATAGAAGATTCCTAATATTCCGCGAAGTCTACTATAAACTGAAAAGGAAACAAATAAAGTTAACAGTACACACTAAATAATTTTAATTTTGTTTCATAATTAGACACAAAAATAGAACAGCGTGAGGTTACTTGGTCCGCAAGAGAGCAGCTGAAAAAAGAAATCTGTGTTCATTTTCAATCACGTATTCATGTGACTTTGCTAGTTAATTTAAATTTTTAACAATTTTTTGGCAGTTTTTGTGACTGATTTTTTTTTGCAGGATTTTCCGCCTGAATAATAAACCCCATTGATAATATATAACCAGATTACCACAAACTTTTATGACACCATTTGGACAGTTCGATAGATTATAATTTATATGCTGCTAAGTGCTAACATCCCATTTCCATGTTTTTTTTTTTTGTTGAAGTGTAATTATCCCATTTCCATGTTTCATAAATGATAGAATATAGAAATAATATTTTCTCACCTTTCAGAGTATGTCAGAAAAGCACATCATTAATTGTGCTAGCTATTTGTCACATATGTGTAAATTTAAGCCTAGATCGATTTATTAAATATTGAATTTTAATTTTTTTTCATTTATAATTAAAATATTATATTTATTTAATTTATTTTAAATAAAATATTTAAAAATAAACATGTATATCAAGGTGTAAAACCAACCATAAAAATCTCTATTTTTTCCTAGACAGAGAATATATTCTTTAAAAAAATAATAGAAAATAACTGTATGATCATGAAAATAGCATAATTTTATGCAAATATATTTATAATTTTCTCATCTCATTAACAAAATAGACTCATAAGAAATAAATCGCATTATTTATCGACTATAAGAATTTACCATAAGTTGGTGAAAAAAATTATTGGGAGAATTACACTTAGGTCCCATGGAAGAAAAAAAAATGAAGAAATGATCCCTGTAGATTGCAAAATGAAAAAATGGTCCCATTAACAACTCCACGAACCTGTAGGAGCCTGTATTGACAACTCCATGAGACCATTTTTTTATTTTGCAATCTATAGGGACCATTTCTTCATTTTTCTTCTTTCTTGGGATCTGAATGTAATTCTCCTAAAATTATTTGCGAAAGATTATATATATATATATATATATAGTGATAACCAAAGATTTTATATATAACATTGGGATTGATATTTTTTTGTAATACTCATATATATAAGCAATGAAACATTTTTAAATAGATTTAATATTAATAGTCAATCAATTTACCAAACACCCTTTCAAATAAAAGGAGTAGAAGTTAGATTTAAACACCACAGGAAAATCCACCCAACATATTACGTCAAAGTTAATTAAATTCTAGTGCGTCGGCAAAATTAGAAAATGCATTTAATATAATATTAAATAGTTAATCGTCTAAATCCTATATAAACCTAACAAATTAAACATTCATCCATATCTAAAGCCATAACAAAGCTTTGAATTTGTGCGGGATCAAAAATCTGAATCCCCCCAGTATTCACAGTACCCCACAAATGCGCACCAGAATGTGCCCCACCTCTCTCTCTCTCCTTGCAGGCACAGTCGCTTGCAATCAGAAAAAGCATGATTTTCTGATGGCCTCGCCGCGTTCGCAACGCACTTAAACGCGCTCTCTCATTTCCGTTTTATTCTCATCCTTGTTTGTTAGGGTTCGTTTTCCCTCTTCTGTTACTGTGCCTTCGAATCTTCGCCTGCTCGCAGCTATATTATCCTTTCTTTCTCATTTCGCTTTAGCTACGATGTGGGTTTTGAAGCTGCGGCTAAATATTCCTTCTTCTTCTTATTTATTCCGTTTCTTACATATCCCCTCCAGATTTTACTGCTGCTCCATTCGATTTGTGTTTTTGCTTGGTTCTTCTTAGCTTCTCTCTGTAGTCCATCTGCATAGTGAAGGCCCTTACTGTAGCTTATTGTTGATTTTTTTTGTAATGTCTACTTGGAAATTTGTCTTTCCTCTAGTTTTGGCATTTCTTTTCAATAGGCCGCAATGATTAGAAGCCCTCTTTTTGGCCAAAACCTAGTGTCAGCCATATGTTTCGTTCGCGATTCATAGCAGTTGCCGCTCACTACTTCTTCTCAGGGATACCTTGTGGCCTCGTTCGCTTATTTCATTTCGCATGCCTAATGTTCTCGGAGACAAAGATGGATCTGGCGCTCTTAGCTTCAAGATCGCTAGTTTCTTGCCACTTTTAGCAAAACCGACTAGTTGTTCCGTTAAGGACGCCTTACCAATGAAGCGTTCGATTCGCCCGCTGTTTGGAGTTCTAATTGTCGTCGTCTTCGTCGCCACTCTCAGCTTCAGAACCGTTGTTCGGAGAGGCTTGTTGTCCATTGAGTTGGAGAGCAGAGTATGGGTTCAAGTTCCGGCACCACCATTGTTGAACGCGACGCTGCTAAAATACGCCGCCATCGACATCGGAGAAGAGAAGTCGAAGCAAGAAATCCAGCAGCTTCTGGATGGAAACTTTGGAAGTCAAGCCCGGCACCGTACGTTTGTCTCTTGGCGTAGATTCATTCACCATGATATCACTGAGAAGGACCACAAGAGACTACCGGCAACGATACGCTCTCCGTTGTTCTATAGGTATTGGCTTGATTTCCGAAAGATTTTGAACGATTGGGCCAGAAAAAAGAGGTTTCAGCCTGGTAGTATTATGTCCGATTTGACGCGGCTAGTGAAGCTCCCAATCGATAGGCACAATGGATTTGACGGTTCCGACCGGCGATACTCGTCTTGTGCAGTGGTTGGCAACAGTGGGATTTTGCTGAACAACGACTATGGGATGCTCATTGATAGCCATGAAGCAGTTATCCGATTGAACAATGCAAGGGTTGAGAAGTTTGAGAAGAAAGTGGGGTATAAAACAAGCATTTCATTCGTAAACAGCAACATCTTGCATCTCTGTGCAAGGAGAACAGAATGCTTTTGCCATCCATATGGAGCAAATGTGCCAATTGTTATGTACATTTGCCAACCAGCTCATTTCTTGGATTACACGGTTTGCAATACCTCTCACAAAGCACCATTACTGATCACCGATCCGCGTTTCGACATGTTGTGTGCTCGGATTGTGAAGTACTACTCATTGCAGAGGTTTGTGAAGGAGACAGGGAAGGATTTGGAAGATTGGAGCTCTGCACATGATGGTGCTCTATTTCATTACTCTTCTGGTATGCAAGCTGTAATGTTAGCTTTAGGAATCTGTGATAGAGTCAGTATATTTGGGTTTGGCAAGTCCGCCTCAGCTAGGCATCATTATCATACGAATCAGAAGGCTGAGCTTCATTTGCATGACTATGAAGCAGAATATGATTTTTACAGCGACCTGGTTGATGGACACAGAGCAATACCTTTTCTCTCGGACAAATTTAAGATTCCACCCGTTGTGTTGTATCAATGACCTAATATTCTGATTCAGTGGTGGAACAGTTAGCAAGTTTGTCTATCATGGATCACCGAGCACCTAAATTTTTCGCGGAATTTTTGTCAAATACACAGATAGTGTGGAAAGCAATGCTGATTTGAATAATTTTTTTTGTCTTTTCGCTCATTTCAGAACTACCTCTGCCAAAACTAGGCTCAGGCAACAGTTTCAAGTGTAAATTGCTGTTAAATCAATACAACTTCGACCCCTTGGTTAAGTCCATGTCTTTGTTTTCTACACGCAAGAATTCTGTTGATCTGCTGTTCTTGTGTGGTTGATTTTGTATTGTAGCTTCATAACGTTACGTGGAATGACAGCATCATCAAAAGCTTTGTCTACATACATACTCAAATAGAACTATATGATCTGCTTAAAGTCTCTGGCAATTTAAGAAAATCTCTCCTTGATACATGATGATCATCCTTGGTGTTTCAATTTGGCTTCTGGAAGCTCAGAAGTTAAAAGCAGTAAAAGATGACTAAATATCAGAAACAGCAATTGAGATATTCGAACACCTTAGCAAGACGCAACAACACAAAACTCCACACCCTCTATGTATCCGCTTATTGGGTGCCCTGCTAATAATGCTCTCTATTCTAATCTTGAAAGTCAAATAGGGCCAACAAAAAGCAAAAAGAAAACAAAACTTGAAAGTCAAATAAGGTGGTGTTTTATTGACTGTCAATTTAACCACCAGGACTGTGATGACAAACACCCGTTTAGGAAGGGGTTATTGATGAGACTAGATTATGAATGTTTAGAGATTGGTGTGTCCTTATTAGTCATATCTCTAGAGAGCAGAACGTTCAAGCTGATAGTCTTGCGAAGTTAGCTCATAGTAGTACTGAGACTTTTGTTAGCTTTGATCACCCACCATCTGTTCTGTTTGCAGGCGGTGGTTGATGAGGGATCTTTTTGAGTTGGCTCTATTTTGGGCTATTTGGTTGTATTAATTTTTTATTGGGCCAATGAATTTCACCCCTCTATCTATCTCACGGCTGCACAAAAACTCATAAGATTAGCAAGTAGAGGATTTGCACCAACATAACATAAAAGGACCCCACCCTCCTATGCGGTGCCACAGAACTGTCTTGTATTTTCAAAAAGATTTCTTACAAGTAAAACTATAAGTACATGTTAGTGCATCTAATCATACATCACAATCTCGTCTCAATCACTGTTCTAATCTGATGGGGTTTCACTTTTCTAAAATTTGCTGGCGAAAAATTTAAGCTGAAGGCTGAAGGTGTAATTGATTATAGCAGAGAAATTAAATGCCAACAGAAACAGTGTTCGAATGTTGAAGGTATGGTTGGTATGGGGCCAAATAAAGTGTATATGGCCTCTTCTTACCCGCAAGGAATATCACAGGACCAAAAGATTAGCCAGACAATATTACCTAAAGGCTAAAGCTATTGCCCTACTCATTCAAGTCACATGGCTTCTGCGACTCTGAATGTATCAACACTTTGTCGTTCAGCCTGTGAGGCCAGGCCACCAAACAAACAACTTGCTTCTTCAAACTTCAACAAACCCAATTTGGTAACAGCAACCAAAAAAAAAATTACACAAGACATTTGGACGGAAAATAACTCATTATCTTATAATTAGTTTGTTACTAATTAATGTTATCTATAGTTGTTTTCCAATAATGGTTTGCTTCCTCCTAAAACAAAAACCACATTAACAAAAATATCCTACGTAAACATCAAAATGGGGCCAACTCAAAATGGGGCAAGTTGGCCCATCAGATGTTCGGTAGTGTAATAATCGATGAGAATAAGATAACTGTTTGTTCTGAATCTTTTGATGGTTTGCTGGTTTAATCTAAATGACGGATCTTTTCTAATTTTTTTGTTTCAGAGCAAAAACCTTTTAACCCAATAAGGTAAGAAGATTGGAAACTGCTGCTTCAATGGACCTCCCTTTTTCCATTTGGGCTTGACAAAATATTACTTGAATTGCAGGCTGCGTTACCAAATTAATCAGCATATATATCATCGAAGCCTCTTGTCCCCTGACTGCAAATACAAGTGAATTTTCCTGTGTGTGTGTGTTATATAATACGTTGTTTCGGATGTCACAGGATAACGTTATTTTCATGTATATATTAGTTATATATTTTTAAAATAATTTAAAAATAAAAACGGGAAAACTTGAGATAACTTGATATAGCTTGGAAGCTCTATTATTTATATCATTATCCAAAAATGCAAAATAAAAAAAAAATCTAAAGATATCATGCATGCAAGAATTCCTTCTTTAATTGAACTCGTACCCAACTATGGGTAATTCATAAGATACTGCTATAACATGCTCATTTCATTCACTAGAATAGGACTAACAGGCCACCAAGTACATTCTATATTCTCATTTTACTTATTCCCATGTAATCTAATAATTAATACTTTCTAAATTCATCGTTATGCCAGTAGGACCACCGATGATTTTAACTTTAATGTCGACAAAATTAATGTTGGCTGAGCTGGATTTATGTGGAGTACAAGAATAAGAGATCAAAAAGAAAACAATGCATAACGTTTTTAAGATGTAGCTAGCACTTTCCTTTAAGTTTAATTTGCCTCCACTTATATCTCTCTTATAGGATGTAAGTTAGATTGACAAGCGAATTTCCTATAAGATACAATAAAGACAATTGAGTATAGATTGCACTCCCAATATTCAAGCAATACAACAATAACTTTTACAAAATGATAATTTAACTTTATCTTTGCGTGCATTCAAGGATAAAGACAATGAGTTTGATCTCTCTTATTGTGTGATTTCTGATATATCAGAATGATTGATGGTGCTTAGTATTTATAGGCTATGAATTAGTGCCTCTTGAAGCAACATTTCTTTAATTAAAAACCATAATGATGTGTTAAATTCATGAATCTCATATTCTAATTCATGAGCAGAGACATATGAAGCGTATACCTTTATATTATATAGAGTTTTCTCATAAATATAACAACTTTTTACCAAGTGGTGTTTACCACATCTTTGGCTATAATCTTTCACATATGTCTTTAGACACTGAATAGACATAACCTTCGTGAATTTTAATGTTATAATTTCTTACACAACTCTTCATATAAATATCTTAATTTAATGAACATAACTTTAAAAAAAAAACACATCTCTTCATTTTAAAATATTTCAACAATTATGACATTACAGAATAACATATAAATGCCGAAATTTTGCTTGGACATAATTTTTAAAGCCTGTTTAACGAGGACAATTAATGTTACCAATTTCATAAAAATGACAACAAAACGAAATATGGGCCCCATGCATCATACAAAATCTAGTATAAATAAAGTGTATTATTATTAACAATACAACTATATGTTTTATACATTGATATATGAGAGTTGTTCAAAAAGTTTTCACAAAAGGCTAGACATGGACAAGGAAAAGTAATTAAGCTGTCATATTCTTTTTTAAACAGAGAAAAGAAGGTTTCATATTGTCTCTATCAAGGCAATAAGTTGAGGGGGAGCGTGGTTTAATTAACCAGGATAAGAATAATTTAGGTGAATGGGATTAGAATATATATGAAAGCAAGTTAGATAATTAATAAGGTTTAATTAGTTTGCTAAATCAGTGCAACTAAAGATGGTGGTTGTGATCTTTTTTCAGCCGACAAAACATGGTGGAGGTCCCTTATCTTCATAAACCAAACACACCCTCCTCTTTCTTCTTTTCCCTTCTACTTTTGTATGCTTTTGGTCAATATTACCTAAAGCCAACCCTGTTTTCAAATTAACCCTCTAATTTCCTTTCTCTCTCTCCTCCTCACGTGTAGCTAGCAAGCACTACCAAGTCATCTTTGAGAAAAGCGTGTCCTTCTTGTTGTATATATTGCTACGCATGCTCTCTCTCTTTTCAAACATGGATGTAATAATTAAGGACATTAATGACCATTTCGGGATTTTTTATTTCAAGAAGTAGATTAGCTAATTAAGCTTGAGACATAAAGAATATTAATTGTGCTTGTTAGATATTTAAATTCTTTTAATATTGGGTAATCCATTAATCTGTCTACATGATGATATTATTGGTGGGTGGCCTAGTTTGGTGAACTGGAGCCCTCCGGAATAGACTCTCTTACTTGCCTCCAACTTTTGCCTTTGTAAATGGGGGCAGGTACAATATAAACATATTTAGTTCACACACACTCACACTTGATAGTCTCTTTATGATTCATTTAGTACCCACCCTCATTGTTTTGTCGCATAGATTCTAACCTCACGAAGCTCAACTTTTTATGATCTCTAATAATGTTGTCCTCTTAATTTTGTTTAATAAACGCTTTTCTTATTACTAAACCTTCTTTTGGAGCTATGAATCACGACTACCCTATATTTAGATGAAAAGAAAATTAGAGACTAATTAAAGAACGTTTCGGAGGAAAAACTTCATCCATCGATCCCCCTATCTTGGGAAGTGTTCTATCATAGTATTCCATCTCCATATTTTCTTCTCACTTTTCCCTCATCCAAACATAAGGTACGAGTAAATTGGCATTAGGGAATGTGAAAGCTAGCTGAAACCAAACTTTTCAACTTTGTCACACATTCACACACACATAATTAAACGCCACACATATGTACATTGGTTTCACATGTATGTGTAGGAAAAAAAAAACACTAATGCATATATCAATCTAGTCAAATCCATAATAACAACAAAGTTAATTATAATATATAGATTATGACAACAAATTAAAGTCCTCAAATGGTACACTACCACCATTTGGTAATGAAGCGGATAAATTTTCTCCATATTTGAAGAGGAGGTCACAAACATAATAAATACTTGAGACACCTGTTTGTTCCTGTTCTCTTATGAGAATAAAATTCATCTGCTTCATCACTTAAAAGAGGTAATAACCATCTTATTATAACAACCATGCACAAAGCAAACCTCTATATATAAATAATCCTTCTAGCTAGCTAGATATATATAGCTCGTTATCACCCAGCAAGTGCTCCCTAGCAAACCGATCCCTATGGTACATGCCTCGGCACTTCCATTCTAGAGAACTTTTTGTTACTGAGCACAAGCGTAAGAACAAGCCGCATAAAAATAACAGTAGGAACAAAGACTTCACGTAAATTATTAAGTTCTCTAGCCCTATGTTTGGGTGGAGAGAAAATAAAGGGAAAAAATCTAGGAGGGAAAACTCCAAAAAAATAGTAATTTTTTGTTTTACCATTTTTAGAGGTTTTCCTTCTTAGTATCCTTCCTATTTTTTCTTTATTTTTCTCTTCATCCAAATATAGTCTACGTGTTTGCTGTCAAATTCTGCAGTGATGTAAATTTGACGACAAACACACGTGCACCTAGATTATTCTGTGTTGGAGATTTATGTACGAGTAGGAGTAGGAGTGGGAGTAGTAGTAATAGCTTCATCTTCTTCAGAGTCCTTCTCAAAACCTTCAAGAGAAGGATGGGGTCTGTGACCTTTTCCAAAAGACCTAATATGATCCTTAAGGGACCTTTTGTGCTTGAAATCTGAACCACAAGTGCAATACCATAACTTGCCACAGTTCTTCTCATGAGTCCTCCAATCTCCTTTAACAGCAAAAGTTTTTGCACATTTTCTGCACATGAAGGGTTTAGAGCCATGCTTTCTCTTGTAATGTGTCTGCAGGGTTCTGAAGTCCTTCAATGGCTTGGCTCTTGGGTGGTTGATATTGTTCTTGCAGCCATGAGCACAACAATAACATGGTAGCCTCAACATTGCCGCTGGTTGTGTTCCTCTTAGTGAGTCTGGTCCTTTCCTAAATTCGGACCCATGCCCCCACATATGCATCTGCCAGAAAAAAAAAAGATCAAATTCATTAGGGTTACGTGATGTCAATTATATATTCTGAATAATACTTATCAGGTAATTGCTAAAGGGGTTGGCTCATAACCATAAGGTTGTGAGTTTAAATCCCATTAATATGAGTATCTTATTAGTGAACGATCTATAAATAATTCTTTAAGCATTTAGAGGCATACTTGGCCTTAGTGAGTCTCCATGTCTCAAGTCATATAAACTTTTTATTCACAAAAAGATAAGAAAAAGCTGGCTTAGATTAGACAGGTTCTTGACTTTTCCAATTAATCTGATCCTAGCTAGTTTATTATGTCTTGCAATAAATCGGGGCCTCCAATTTGTTTACCTGCTAATGGATGACTAATCAAAAGTAATGGACTGGCATAATATTTGTGGACCAAATCAATTATGTTAAGTAAATGGGAGTTTTATTGAATAATATTTAGACAGTTATATTATCTTAGTTAATCTCTTTTATTCAAAAGCTTTTCCTATTCTTAACAGTGATGAGGTTTCGGTCTAATTAACTAGTAACTAGAGTCAAACACTGGTCAATAAGTTACGGCTATAGCCCTAGCTAATCGCGCTAAATTCTTTATCCCCTCTAACTACCTATCATTCCAGTGCTATGATCCCTTCTGATCGAGGACTGCTCTGCCCCAAAAGGGCAATCTAGGGAAAGGAAGAAACAGAAAATTATGAGTAAATTTTTTCTGACATGTTGTGGAACATACCAAAGTTTCTTTTCTGCTAAAAGAAACAAAGTAAAAGAGTGCTAATATATATAAAGCGAGAAGCAAAAGATAAGAGGGTCATTAAGTAGCCATGCTGCGTTAAAGTTCCTTATTTTCCTTTAATTGGATCATGATGTGTGAGTTTTATTATCATATTCATATAAACATTACTACTTAAGCCATATGGCTAGTTTTTTTTTTTTCGTTTGGGGTGAAGCATATGCGTAATTATATTATACAATTTAATTTAATTAGAGATTATTTATACACGTACACAGAACCAGTTATCTGTTTGTCATGCATGCATGCATAGGTGATGAACCTGATAATGAAGACAATGAAATGCTACATATTAGGAAGAGATCAACAATACCCTGAAATATCCAAACTCAGTCAAAAATTCTTTTTCTTTAAGATTTTTTTTTTTGGCTGGATCGAGTTTGATTAATCCTAAACTTCTCCCCATAACTCATCCCTATTCTACAAAACCATTTTTATCAAATAATCTCTAAATAATTAACGTGTATCTGCTAAGATTATAATTGAAGTGTAACTATCTTCTCATTGCACACGTGTGTGATCTAAATTCCCCATATCCTCTCTAGGTAAATTTATATACCGATCCTCTTTATATTTAGAAGACAACTTTTTTCCTACCATATAAAGGGATCAACACTTTAAACCTCATTAAAACTAGACTATACGTACGTAAGAGTAGGGAGTTTGAATATAAAGGGTAACAAATTTGGTCTCTTTCTCTTAAAAAGAAAATAGAAGGGGGGAAAATAAGTACCATAGATCTACTCAAGTGCAAACTATTTGATGGTTTCTGCTTATGGAAGGCATATGGGTGATCTTCTTTGGATATAAACTAAAGCACTTTAGACCGTTTCTATTTAATTTCGTAAGCGACATTCTGTTCTTAGTTCTCACCCAAAAATAATGTAATAACTAAACAAACAGCATCGAATTTAAATAAGACAAAAATTGCTTATTTCTCCTAAAGGAGAAAAGCTAGCTGAGAAGGAAGCTTAATTACCTGCATGTTGTTATACCTATTGAAGGTTTTGCTGCATATGGAACAAGCAAACTGCATCGGCCCAATTAGGATCTGTGCAGGAGTTGGTATCCAGAACCTTCTCTCCAGCTGGTTATTAAATCCATGGAAGCTTCTCTTCATCTTCATCCTCATGCCTTCCTCCTCATCATCTTCATCTTCATCTTCTTCTTCTTTAACTTTCTTCTTCATATCACCACTACTGTCTTCTATGTAATTATTATTAGTAGGCAACCCAATGTGCAAAGCCACCCCAACTTGCTCCAGTAACACTTTCTCTTGTTTCACTGATGATCCAAACACCTCCTTTTGATTATTATCCTCTTTAACCTCAAAATCTTTCGATAGAGGCAGAAACTGGATAGTCTCACGAACGACCTCGTTTTGATAAGTCTGATCATCAGAGGAAGAAGAAGAAGAAGAAGATAATGGTTTGAGCCATTCTATGAAAGTTGGAGAAGCATGAAGGTAGGGATTATTGTAGTAGTACTGATCTCTCAGACCCATCATGTTCTTCTTCTTCCCAACACACAGAGTTTTGTTTCTCTCCTAATCCTATAGATTGGAGGAGTGGTGAAATTTAATTCTCTATCTATCTTCTCACAAAAGGGCCAATATTTAGACTTTATGTGAGAAAGGTAGAGCCTGCACTTACCCCCCGGGGGAAAAAAAAAACTTTTGATTGTTAATCAAAGCAGCGGCCTTTTTTTTTTTTTTAAATTAACCTTTACTTTCTCCCATTGTTTCTTTTAAGGGAAGAGAAAAGAGAGGAGAGACTAAATGGTAGGGTATAGAAAATGACATTCAATATTGTTGGACTCGGCCAATTAATAAAAGGGAATCCTAGAATAGTCTGAGGTTATTTGCTATTAATTATACACACACACATATATGCATGTATACACACGACCCATATATATATATATATATATATCTGTATAATGTGAATGAGCTATGGGGTACATTTTTGTTGTGTGTTGGGTTTAGTGGTTTACTTTAATTAATTCCCTTTCTCTTTCAAGAAAATATATAATGGAATTTGACCCATATCTGGCCCCATTTTCTCATACATATTTGACATTTATATGCCTATGAAACAAGATGATCAAAGCAAAGACGGCACATTTGGTCAATACCTAAAAGGAGAATTAATATACATGTCAGACATTTAAATATGTTGAACGCAAGAATTAATAAGGACCCTAGACAGAATGTTATCTAAAAAAAGTTTGCTCCTTGTATTTTTGGTTAACTTCCGTGTAATTAAGTCAACAGTAGTTTAAGGAAACATTTAATTCCGAGTGTTATAATTTTTTGACCTGAATAATTCAGTGTGCTATGTATTCATTTACAACTGATTTTTTTTTTAATAAATTCACAAGTGAAGATACATAAATTCATGAGATTACCTATCCATCTATGTACTTTCCATTAATTTCACAAGTGACATTTCTTAAATTCACAATTAACTTTCTTTAAATTTATGAGTGACCTTTTATATTCGCTACTTTCAACATTTGTTGATATGGATGGGCAATTCTATAAAACTAGAGGTTTCTCCTGTGCACGGATTTTGTATTAAATGATGCAATTTTAAATTACAATCATGAAGAAATATTTTTATTGTTTTAAAATTTGTAATTGGTTGTACTTGTAAATGGTTTTTTTTTAGTTTATTTTATTAAGTGGTGTAAGTTATCAAGCAAAGATCAAGTAGTTGTTTCTTCATTAACAGGAAAGATTTTTTGTTGTTGTGTTTTTCGAATAATCATATGAGTGGTTGATGTATCAGGTTTGAAATTAGTATGTTTTTTAAGGTAGCAGCTTTGCTAAGTGAGTTAAGCACTCTATATTCAGATTTCAATCTACTTCAGCGAAAGTGGTACTGAAATAGTTAAATGCGGGTAATATTAATTGCAAAGCTTCACCAGTCAACAAACTTTGTTTCCAGAATGTCACTCCAGCATCCATGTTATCGTGCACGTCATCACTTTCAGGATCAAAAAGTTAAAATAACGGTCAAATGATAGTTTTGCACTTATTTTGAAATCATATAGTTACTTTTGCACATAAAAAATGTATTTGGTATTGGGTGTACTTTGAGAAAAATCACATGTATATTTTTACACCTTAACCCTTGTTTCAATCCCATCTTCCTCAACCAAAATAATTATAAAGTAATCACTACGAAAAAAGGTCTTTTAGCAGCAACTTTCTTAGTTTCCTTTAAAAAGAGGTTGTGACAAATTTAGTTTTTGGAGGAGAGACATTTGAATTGATAACTTTTCTATGGCAATAGTTTTTGACATCGATGTAAAAGTGACTTACAGCTGAAAGCTTTAAAGACAGTTTCTACAATAGCAATTGAAAGTCAATTTTTTTATAGTGAATATTTTCAATAACACCAAAAGGAAATAAAACAACCGCCAAAAGGAATAGCAATTGAACTAACTACGACATTGTTTTATTTTTCTTATTAATTGATAATTAATAAGAAAAATAAAGTAATTATGTTTCAATTAATTAATAATTTAAAATAATTATGTGTGTTTTTAAAAATTAAAACTGACATTTTTTATAACACCATAAGGAAATTGTTTTTATAATAGTATTCTAACAGCTGATATTTTCAATCCTAAATAATTTAATATAAAGTTACGACATATGCAAGTCCATGAAATATTTTTAGGGGCATCTAACACCTTGAAATATTTTGTGGTGCAATTTTATCCTTAATATATTAAAAGTAGATCAATCTTTCCCCTCCCCTTAATCATTAAATAAATTTGGTGTACACATATTAAAAAATATTTTTTAAATTAAATTTTAGAATGGAAAAAAAATGACAATTATGTTAAGATATAAAGACTTGCTTAGCCTAATTAAAAATTTATTAGGTTTTCATAATAAAAAGTTTATACTATTAATTTGTTAGATATTAAAATTAATTTTAGGCCACTCCCAAGATTTACATGTATATTCATAAATAAGGGCATGTTTGGGAAAAAAAATATCTCTAATACATTCATTGGTTTTACCTAAGTTTGATCACCAGTTCATTTTGCATAATTTAGGTAGTTGTTGCTTATAATTAAAAAGAACTTGGGGAGTATTATACGAGTATTCTTTTCATACCTTTTTCAAAATTGTGCTAGAGAATCCCAATCATACCACCCAATACCTAGAATGCGTTTTTAATAAAACTTGGTAAGTAATTCTTTCCTAACCCAAATCCACCAATGAATCCGAATTTCTATCTCTAAGCTTCACAATCAAAGTTTACCTAGCAGATTTCAATCTCTTCCAATTCTTTAAATCCCCCCTAGCCTGCTTCTCTTGGATCTTCGATGCCCAATAATTTTTCATCACAATTTTCACTGATGCCTAACTAACACCTACTTCATCCTCGTCCATTGGCCACGACGGCTCATATTCCTCCATCATCTCTAATTGTGACTTAAACCCCGATTACCACATAGTTACATGCCTCCTAGCCTCTTCCTTCTTTATTGGTAGACTTGTCGTTGGTTGAACCCAAATTCTCTTAAGCTGTCGAGATCTACTCAAAGGGTAAAACTGTTTTCCAGATTTTCCTCCACCCCGGAAAATGGGTTGCCACCAAAATAGGTGGGAACCCATTTTTCTATGTATAAAGGAAAATAAGTTGCCGCCGACAACTAATTGCTCCCACCCTAATGGACAATGCTAATTTTCCTTCTCTATCATCTCATTTTTCATGTAGTAAACCAGCACTAATAATAATATAACTCAAGAGGAGAGATGAAGGAGGTCTAGGGATGGAGCTCGATATACACTGACTACACACTAGGTATTGTCTTTTATAAGTAGGGAACGTAACATAACTATTGATGAGCCATGATGTTTATTAAAGGTAGCTTAATGATGATTAAATATGACAATTTCTAACCATTGACAATTATGGTGATTTATGGCAATTCAATGTGGTTAATAAAGAGAATAAAACCAAGTAATCAAAATGCGTAAATGCTCCAATGGTTAGTTCTAAATACTTCTCTTTTCAGCTCTTTTACGTTGCTATTTAAAATGTTGCCAACACAATTAAAAATTAAGTGGCTTTTCATTTTCCAACCGATTTATAATTAACATTCAAGTGGCTTTTGTTGGCAGACATACGAAAGGTGTACACTTGAATAGTAAATGTACTTGCTTTACACTGACATTTACTATTTTAAAGATAATATTCATGTATTTTTTCATTTTCCAAACGATTCATTATTAATATTCAAGTAGCTCTTTTCTCCCAAACTATCTTTCTCATAGTTTTCCTAAAAAGTTTGTACTTTTAATTTGTTGGAATATTAAACCCAATTTCATGTCACTCCCAAAATTTTAATAATTTATTTTCAATATTATAAAAAAAAAATTATTTTCAATCCCTTGGCCCAACTATAAAAGAGAGGGAGAATTACGCTCAGGTCCTAAGGAAAAAGAGAAATGAAGAAATGGTCATTTGAAATTGCAAAATGAAAAAATGGTCTCATGAAGTTGTCAATGCAGGCTTTTGGAGTTGTTAATGGGACCATTTTTCATTTTACAATTTCAAGGGACCATTTCTTCATTTATCTTCTTCTTTGAGACCTGAATATAATTCTCCCTAAAAGATATCTGAAATCGTGAATAGCTTAGATCCCAAAAAAAAAAAGCTCATGTCTTTTGCACACTTTTGTGAGGGGGCCTTTTTCATTAATCAAGTTAAAAAGTAAATGCGGTTAGTATGCATGATCACTACAACCTTTTAAGTGGGCTTTCATTTTTTGATAGATCTATAATTAACATTCCAGTGACTTTTTTTGGCAAGCATATGAAAGGTGTATAGTTGAGTAGTAAATAGACATGCTTCACATTGACATTTACTATTTCATAGATAATATTCAAGGGCCCTTTTATTTTCCAAATGATTTACAATGAACATTCAAATAGTTTTTTCCTTCCAAATAATCGATCTTTCCGATAGTTTTCTAAAAATACTTTATACTTCTAATGTTAGCATATTGAAGTCAATTTTAGGTCACTACCAAAATTTTAATATTTTTTAATATTATCAAAAAAATATATTTTACTTTCAATCCCACAATTAAAAATTAAGTAGCTTTTTATTTTCCAACGGATTAGTAATCGACATTCATGGCTTTTTTTGACAGGCAAATGAAAGGTGTACAGTTGAATGGTAGATGTACTTGCTTTACATTGGCATTTACTATTCATAGATAATATTCAGATGTCTTTTAATTTTTCAAACGATTCATAATTAACATTCAAATAGATTTTTTCTCCTAAACTGTCTTTCCTACAGTTTTCTAAAAAAATTTATACTTTTAATTTGCTTGAATATTAAAGCAATTTCATGTGTCTCCCAAAATTTTAATATTTTATTTTCAATATTATAAAAAAAAAAATTATTTTGAATCCCTTAGCCCAACCATCAAAAGATATCTAAACACTTGAATAGCACATGTACATCCCCCCTAAAAGCTCATGTCTTTTGCATAGTTTTGTGGGGTGACTTTTCATTTTCTGACCAATTTATAATTAACATTCAAATGATTTTTTTTTTTTTTGCAAGCATGTGAAAGGTGTATAATTGAGCAATAAATGGACTTGATTCACAATTAACATTCAAGTAGCTTTTTTTCTCCCAAACAAACTTTCCCATAGTTTTCTCAAAAAACTTTATACTTTTAATTTGTTAGAATATTAAAGTCAATTTTAGGACACTCCCAAAATTTTAATATTTTATTTTTGATATTATAAAAAAATATTTTATATTTCAATCTCTTGGCGCAACCATCAATAGATATATGAAAACTTGAATAGCATTTGGCTTCACTAATCAAGGTTAAAAAGTTAACACGATTAGTATGCATGGTTATTATAAGCTTTCTATAGATATTATAGATAGATTATTTGATTTTCCATTGTAAATAATTTAAGATCTATCGTAATCCTGATATTTCAATAGTTAGAGATCCTCAATTGTCGTTAATGTCTTCATAAGATCTCCAATTGTCAGTTTGCCTTAATTAAATAAGGCCTAGCTAATTGTTTGTACATGCATGCATGATGGCTTCAACTTTGAGGTTTAATATTTATAATTCTAAAACAAACAAATCAAAAATATTATTTTAAACCAGTTTCTTTGTTCTAACCTCCTGTATTTTTCTTTCAAATGATATGCAACCATATGTCCATGTCTTGGACTCATGTAATGGCAAAAGGTAATATATATATATATATATATATAGCTACTTCTTAAAATCACACATAATTTCCAGGTCAAAAAAAAAATCACACATAATTTGAATAGGACCCATCCTTTTTCAACGAAAATTGTATAAAGTCAAATATATATAAAAAATCCTCATATGCGGAAGACTTTTGGACACCACAGGAAAGCTCAGTGAGTTTATATTATATTTGTCAAGTAAATTTATGGGAACACACGGCTCATATATATAATTCATCAGACACCAGCATTATAATGAATGATTTTCATACACATACAATTGACCATATATACTGATTTCTCTCTCAAAATTCTAACTTAATACATGAGCATGACACCATCAGACGCGTAAGAAAAACGTCCTTCTCTCAAATGTGGTGGGTTTTCAAAGAAAATGTCAAAAATCACATCACGCTTTGATATACCGGAAAGTTTTTAGTTAAATTCGAGTATTATCCAGCCTAATTGAAGGTATGGTATTAACACATGCTAGTTGAAATTTTCAAAATTTGAACCACAAAAATTAATTAATGATGAAAAAAACTAACCAACATATAGAACACACACACAGATATATATTTATATATATATATATTGCATAGTGAAACTTTTATTTATATGCCTACCGAACTTGTTAGTCACTGACAAAATAATTTTGAGCCGATCTTGGTAGGCCGATTCTCTTGTTTCTGACAGATACTGCCTCTGATTCTTTATCAGTATCACCAGCTCTCCTTTCCCACCGTTTTCCTCCTTTTCACACTCTGAGATGTGAAACAATATCTTCATATCTATATAATTGTACTCCACACACACACACACATTTATGAATTATGATGTCCGGACAATCATATGTAGTTTTTGTACATGAAGAAACTAATTAGTTGAAGGAATACTCCTCTAATTCTATTTATAAAACAAAGAGAAGATTTGTTTTGGTCATATTTATAAATTACCTCATTAAGTTTTTCATGTGAATTTACAATTTTATTGTTATGAATTTTTTCTTAATTTCAGTGTAACATGTTAGAAGTAACTTATATAAATAAGATCAGAGGAGTACTCACACACTTTCCAGTATAATATAATAAACTAACATTCTAACAATCATTGATCTTAGTGGGGAGGTGGCCTCACTCAAGTATAAAGTTTTGAGTTTGGATCTGTGAATGAAAAATAATTTTTTTTAGGAGAGCCACCTTAATTAAAACTGACACTATCTGACTCAATTAAATGGTCATATTGTTAATTTTTAGGTCAAGATCTTTCACTTCATGTTGATCAGTTGATGTAAGTGATGAGAAGTTCCTTATTTTCTTAAGCAAAGTTTTTAAGTTTGAATTTTTTGAATGAAAAAACATGAGTAGGGAGAACTTTACTTTTTTTAATCAGTGTCACTTCCAAAGACTAATTAATTAGGATGCTTAATCAAAAAATAAAATTACCTCCCATCAATCAAAATCTCTAACCCATTTTTGTTTATATTCTGCTTGCATGCTCTCGAATTGAAAGATGGGAATAAAAACCTCTGTTCTTTGATCATGAGGATCAACATTAATATTGTGAAGGCTTTTTTTTTTTTATTGACAATCTAACTACTAAATAAAGTGAAGAAATCAAATTGAATCTATTTGTCTGCTAAAAGAAAATTCCAGTTGTTTTTTACAAGAGAGAAAAAAGTGAAAAGTAGATAGGGTTAGCTAAGTAACCACACAAATGGTGGTAGCTAGTAAGAGCTAGAATTATATATCAATAAGAAGTAGGTTTTAAGCTTGAGACCTTTTTGAGCTATGTCCCAGAGAGAAATTGCCCCGTGACAATACTTTTTTTAAAATCATTTGTCACCTTTTGGTTAATTTAGTTTATTTAATTTGGAATATATTATAAGAGGTTAGTGGTAGACAAGCTTTTGCAGATTATGATAGAACTACGTGTCGCTTTTTGATTTTGCTTTCTTTTCTGCTCTCTATCATCAACCTTGGATATGTGGAACTAAATAAGATTTTATGGATTATATTATCCCGATTTGGATATATATTCATCTCCACTATTAATTAAAGATCACTTGTCAAAGCAAATAAAATAATTACCACGATAAGCTATAATAATAATTAACATGCCGTAAAAAAGGGTAAATTATAGTTTACTATTCATTTTAACTTCACGATTTACCTAGCTCTCATTTACCAAATCCATGATGGATAATGAAGAGATTTTCATGACTTGTCCTTTCCTTTTCTGTTTTATTTTTTGCCTTTACAAATTTTTAAATAGTAATTAAATTATTTTTTGCCTCCACTTTTCCTAATTCACTATTAGGGTCATATATTATGGCTATATGTATAAAAATTGGTCTCTGTTTGGCAGAAAATATTGAATTCTAAACATTTGAAACGAATATAAACACACAGATATATACAAGCTTCTAATCAGGGCTTAAAGAATTCCATAGAATTCCGAGAATATAACAATGGAGTTTCTTCCGAATTGAATATGTTACTTGGTTGAATTAAACCATAGCTAGGTCTGTTTCCAGTCTTTGCATTTTGATCTGCAGGAACATTGATCTGACAATGTGAACGAATTTCAATCGTATTAATTTAATATGATTCTAGCTATTTGCTGATACATCAATATCTCTCGGGAAGATAAAAGTCATTTAAAACATGATAAATATTTTACTGATAGATAATAACATCTGAAAACTATTTAATTTAGATCATTTTTGCTTTGGTTTAACTTCCATAAAAGATACTTTTTTTCGTATTCATGTAATTGTTTCCGATCATCAGAGAATATATAGAGACCTTAAATAATAATTAATACCATATTTAAACACTTTTTTAGAAAAACGTAACATGTAAAACACGTCGGGATAATAGTAGCTGAAAATGAAGGAAGGCTAATATGGGTTTGATATTCAAAAAAAGTAGTCCGCAATTGAAGGATTGGGTCGTCTTTGGTGGAGGAAAGAAAAAAGAGGGATTAATAAGTTCATGTTCTTGCCTGTAATGATGAAGCTCATTGTGCTTTCAACAAATCATCAAATGCACAAAAGAATTTGATAGCTCAAATTAAAGACTGTTATTAATTAATTAATTTATTAACTTAAATGGTCTTTGCCATTACCAAAAAACCTACCCAACACAACCTTCCATCTCCCCTACGTTTTGGAATTCTATTCCAATCTTCTTCCCGGTCTTTTTCTCTACCAGTTTCCAGGCAAACCGCCAGGACAGGTACATTGGATTCCAACTAATCTGAATTAAGTTGTATTTTTTGAGCTATGACGATGATCCTAATTAAGTGAATAAGCCAAGAAAAAAAAATATCTTGTTTCACTATTGTTACATATTTATTTATACAGCGCAAGTTCACTTGAAATAAGTCAATTCAAACACCCACTAATAGGATTGGTCCTACTAAAGAAGGGTTATATATATAATCACTTAAACATAAAGTTTAGAGTTCAAGTGTACATGGATGCAAAAAAAAAAAAAAAAAAAACCTCCTTAAAAAAAGTTGTCTGACCTAACGATCTCATGTATATGACATGGTGGTATTAGATATTAGACGCTGCTAATAAAAAATGGCGGCTCAGTACATAAGACTCTTGTCAAATGGGATTTGAGGAGGATCAAATATACACAATCTTACACCTCGAATGAAGAGACTATTTTTAGGATTTGAACTCAAAATTTAATCATATGGTAGCAATTTTTATCATTGTTTTGAGGCTCACCCTCTATATATTATATTAGATGCTTGTGGTATCTCTTGAAAAAAAAATGCTATTGGAGTGACTTAGATTGTTGAATTAATTGAAAAATATTGCTTGTATTATGCAACTAAAGAGGGGGAAAGGTGAATTAATTAACTGTTAGAAGGTATAGTGGAATTAATGTGACATGATAGTCTTACATCATGTTGGTGGTAGGTCAGGGACTTTGATCGATTTGATTAATTAGTGACATGTATAGTTACTTAGAAAACATTCCAAAATTACAAGTAATTAGTGAGGAAGTCTAACATAATTATGCACTCTAATGACTCTTATCCTATCATCGTCATTATGGATTTTCCATACCCACACACACACACACATTTCTGTGTGTATGTGGGTTTACTTGGTCAAGCAAGCGTAGAAGTTTCTATACGTGATAATGGGTGCCTAATTGACCTTGACCTATCTCATTACTTGGTGTCTTATGCCAGTTTTCAGGCGTTGGGTATATAGTGAATGTGGGAGAATACCAACCGGAGACTTGATTAATGAATCATTATTTCATTAACATTGTCTTGGTCTCTCTTTGTACTTCATTGAATTTATAGTCTTTTGTTTTTAGTATTTTCCAAGTCTTTCATCATTCGCTGCCTTTAATATTTCTTTTTGTAACTACCAACTTAAGAAAATATGTACTTTTATTTATGTCATGGAATTGTTTGAATAACTTGTTGTCTTATCGTTCGATTCATGTGAACGAAACGTCAACTTGCAACTGCGGCTATTACCCGGTCCCTTGTGTTTACGCGTATGTGCATGTTCTGATTTAATCCTTTTTAGTGATTATCTTCTTTTTCCAGATATTCTTAATTTTTATGATTGTCTGTGGACTTTTGACGGTGGAGGCACAGAATCTCCAGATGTTAGAATAAATGGTTTAAAAATTATGGGAATGAAATTTAAGTCCATTAAAGACCAGTTCAGACTAGAGCAATCATGGATTCATGGAGACAATCTTGGCGGGTAGAAAACCTCGTTACTCATTTATTTTAGACGTTTTCAATTCATTTTTCAAAATTGGCGTGTCATGAAAACCTCAAGAGACCAATCCTATTTGGATAGGTCGACGACTCATTAAGGCAAAATCTTGAATTTAAATTCTTTAAAATTAAAGTATTTTAAAAGTGAAATAAACCATATACAAAATTTAAATAATTTTTATTTATTTTACATGAATTTATTTTTTAAATTTTTATGTAACCAACCTAGATAATTTAAAGAAACGAGATACATTTGGGCTCTTGCATGGGTCTACAGTATTGAGATTGGGCCCATATAATTTAAACAGCTGGCATATAAAGGTCAAAAACAGCTTGCCTGAAGGTGGGCCCAAGATATTGGGCTCAGGCAACAATGTTTGGATATGATTGTTTTTGGTTTGTTTCCCATATAATTATTTGGAAATGAATCTCCATCTGTACCAAAAAAGGTTAAAAAAAAAGAAAAAAATAAAAAAAGAATATCCATCATCATCTCTTTCATTGTTGACTCTGAGAATTATGAAGAATGTATCTGCCATCTCGTGCTTCTGTAATGGTCAGTTATATATCAGCAACCAGATGTGGCTTCTACAGTTTGTTGTTTCAGAGAACGTTTGATTTCTCGATAAAAATTCCTAAATGTAAAAGTTATTGAAGAAATTAGCACTTAACCCACTTTGTCTTTTAAACTTAAAATTTTTTTCTAAACTTTTTGTGCTTATTTTACATGTTAAGGGGTATTCTATTAAGGGAATAGTTTTCAATCCAATTGATTAAGAGGAATACTAAAAAAAAAAAAAACTAACACACACTTTTACAAACAACTAAATTAACCAAATTTTCTTAAAATTATACAAATTCATAATCTAACTCTTACATTTCAGAAGGGATGGAGCACTAAAATTTAGAATTTGATGAAAGTCATTCAATTATTACTTTAACCAAAACTTGGTTTTGATGATTTAAAAAAAAAAAAAAAACTAAACATATGCACTAAAACATATTTAGCAGTGAGACGTGCCCATAGAGGGAAAATGACATCTTTACCCTAAATTTTTCCTCAGTTTTCAACCTGGTCCATGCGATCTGTTTATTATCATTTACATCCCTATAACTTCATGACATACATGGATCGTCCTTATGATTTGAAAATGGGGTATGAAAAATGAAAACATTTCACTGTGAGGGGAAAAATGAGCTTGAATGGTTATGATCATACTAATGAAGTTTGCTGTTTGTCGTTTTCAAACCTTTAAAACTAGTCATACAAGATTGGGATATCATTAAGGTGTGATTGATAACAGTACAACAATAGGAGACCAAAACTTCTACTATTAAAAAACGATAAATATAAAAGATAAAATAAATAGAGATTCTAAATCTAACTTTTAAGCAACTCTTATATTAAAGATTTAAAGTATTAGGAGCATTACTTAACCTCTCCCTAGAGGCCCTCCTAATCATACCTTTTTAAGCATCTTTCAACAAGATATGTGGTGTCTTAACATAAGCTACAGTATTGAAAAATAGGATAATTACTATGAGGTATAAAATTTAATAATTAAAAAGTCTCAATAACAAATTAACATCATAAACATATAGTCATTTCCTATACTGGAATTTATCATTATCTGCTTTTTAATTGTTATTAAATTTTTGAGTGATTAAGTATCTTCATTGAGACCTTATATAAATTCTCTCTAAAAAGGCCTTTTTGGATCAAAAGTCTTATAACTTTGTGATATGAATATTCTCTAATAAGTGAGAGATTGTGAGTTTGATACTGTTTGTAACTCAGGTCGTCAGTACTTACTCCGGTAACTAAAAAAAATCCACATTCACTGAAAGGCTTTTGATGAGCACCGTTACTGGTTTCCAGTCAGCAACTACGTTGTGTGATGCCCATTCATTTCAGTCACCTCCCAACTAAATATCTTTCTGCTTTCATTGCTTTTGTTCACAATCACACAACGTGCCCCACCACTTCATCATATATGTTCCCGTATGCCTGCAGTTTTTTTCTTTTAGGATCCAAATTAATGCTTGCAGACCTACAGTTTGGTAAAAGCATTTTCTGCAACGATCAGTCAATCAAACACCATACCACTATTAAATTGCCAACATGCAAAGATGTGCTTGTGTGTTTGCATTAAGATTGAAACAGTAAATTTTTGAAGAAAAAGCCCCTAACTTTCCCCTTATTTACTCATACTTACTCATCATGAATGGTTGGTTGACTCTCTGAGATTTCGGTGAGTTATGCCTTACTGAACCAAGCAGAAGAAGATGTCGCTAAGGTTTTTTTTTTTTTTTTGTCACTTTACTTAGTCAGGGAAAAACCAAGATCACAAGCAATTCAAGTAAAAACCTCTATTACAGAGTGGACCCATCACTATTGGTGGTGCAATCAGATTCCATTTCACTGGTCATATAGCTTCGTTCTGGTTTCACACTCTCTTGCTGTCTCTGCCATCAACAGAGCCCATTTTTGAACGATCTTCTATCGATAATTTACTTCTTCCAGGTTTGCCGCTTGCATAATTTCAAGGATTTCCCCGTTTTTTAACTAGTTAAGTTCCTGTGCATTTGGGTTCAAATTCAAGAGAATCTTTTTTGAGAAAGATCCTCAAAGGATAAATGCTGCTACAGTGCTACGATCTGCTGATGCATACTCTCATCGACCATCTTTATTTGCGAAATTTACTAACTTTGGCAAAATTTCACCATTCTGAGTTGATTTTGCTTTACTCTGAACGAATTAGCTCAAGGGGTTGCCCCTAAATTCTGGGCGTCAATAGACACCACCCTGATATCGTCTCTTGGTTTCTGCTTTTCTGGGTTGCCTGGCTTTTGTTGAATATCATATTACTTCTTTGAATGAATAGCTTATTTTTTTGGTAATAAGTATTTATAAATCGTAATTCACGGTATACGAGATAAGTATGTAAGAGAAATTTTATCTCGGCTTGCATAATAAAGACTTATTCTCTAAAATTAAGTGATCCCAACACACACTATATACGCTCTGATATGTCTGCTGCATCATTCCCATACAAGTTATTCAACTCGTGATGGCTATTTGTATATGATCTTATGTAGAGACTACTATCATCAATACGATAAAAAATATACCCTATAAATTGTACATACATACTAAAAATTTAACAATGTAGCCTATAAATGGAATAAAAAATATACCTTATAAATATTAAAAAGGACTAGAAAGGGGTACATTAGTAGGAGTAGTGGTATACCGCTTATCGTCTTCAAATGTGGCACGTGGGGCTCTATGTTATACTTCTCCAATCTCAAATATAAGAGAGGGTTGGCTTTTTTTAAAGTTTAAGAAAATTAAATAAATTATCTAACTATATAATATGTTATATATTTTTGGGAGAATTACATTTAGGTCTCATGAAAGAAAAAAAATGAAAAAATGGTTCCTGTAGATTGCAAAATAAAAAAATGGTCCCATTAACAGCTCCATGAGCACAACTCATTAACAATTCCAGGAGCCTGTATTACAACCAATGAGGAAAAAATCGGACCGGAAAACCGGTGAACCGGTCTCAAAGCCGGTCCGGTCCGCTGCTGGAGAGGGGGGAGGGCTCGAACCGGTGAGGAGCCGGTCGAACCGGTGATAACCGGGTTGGCTCGGCAAAACCGGCGGGCGGAGCGGTTAGGGCGGGTCGGATTTTTTTTTTTTCCAATGCCAAAACGTCGCCGTTTTGGGTCATTCTGAGGAGCAAGCACCGCGACCCGACCCGACGCTTTTTGCCCTAAGCCCCTAATCGAGTCGATGATTTTGCAGAGTATTCCACTGCCAGGCGCGACGAGAATGAGAAATTGAGAATCTGAAAATTCTCAAAAATCATCGATTCATCCTTCTCGGTCTGAAACTCAGAATCAGATCCAAATTCTTCATCCCTTCTCCGTGATTGGTAGCCGAAACCTGGAAGTGAAATCGACGGCGGCCTTTTGCGACGTCAATCGGCGAATGTGAGTGCGTGAGCGGCGGATGGCGACCTTCGATTGTGTGTGATAGATGAAACTCCAAAACCGATCTGAAAGCTTATCTGACCTTCGACCTTCGGCTGATCTGAACCACCTTCGGCGCGAGCTGCGACGAGCGACGTGTGTCCTGCGAGCTGTTTTGGTTTTTTTTTTTAAGTTTTGATTTTTGATTCATTGATCGAAAATCCGATGAGCTGCTATCTGTCATGTTAGATTTCTATCTGTTCATTTGTTATCAACATCATGTTAGAGCTGCGACCTGTTATATTGTTGCGTACTTGCGAGTGATAAACTGATAATAAATTGCTGTTGTATTAAAAAAATGCAAGAGATATTCTGGGGCTTGACTCTGTAGTTTGTATCTCGCATAATGGCTTATCTAGAGCCTATCTATATAAATTGTGAATGAATTGTGAATGAAGAACAAAATGAGCTGGCTGCTAGCATCTTCCTCCTCCGTTTGTAATTGCAATTGGAGATGGTTTAAATCAAATTTTAACATAAAATTTATTTCAATTGAGATGTTACTGTTTTTTTTTTTAAAAAAATAGTATTATTTTTTTGTGAGTATGAGGATTAAGGTATTGATAAATGATAACAAAAGATATACCTCTCTCCTAACTAGATTGCTATATTCACAATGATTAGAATTTGAACCTCCAATAACTTTAAGTGTTAAGAATTCATATCATGCATTGAGAAAATTCGTCATTAGCAACCTTTTTCTTTCCCTTTATTTAGTGTGTTCTTTCATTAATAACTAGAGCCTATCTATATTCTATACTAGTAGTGGTAACTGAGCTTCTGTAGCTGTTATTCTGACTTGTGAACACTAAATTTGCCTTGTTAGCGGAAGGCTCTGGCTTGTCTTTTTGTGTTAATGCTTGTCTATTTGGATTAAATTCATCAAAATGCTTGCTGCTAGCTATTGGAAGTGATGTTAACTTACTGCTTATTTGCTTCAAGAGTAACTACTTTAACTTTTCCCTTAATTTAATGCCAATAGACAAGCATGTTTCTTTGTTATTGAAACTAACAAGAGTAATTTTCCCTTAATTTAATGCCAATATAGTGATATAGAACTTATTTCTTTGTTGTTGCAAGGATGGATATATCTAGTTCAGGAAATGAAAATGTCACTCCTAGTGGTAATACTGAATCTGATACTCCTAATACCGAACCTCACACTTCCAATTCCAACACTAATCCTACTTCTACTCCCAATACCATAATTCGTGGTAAAACTGATCCAGCATGGGCACATGTTGCCTTAAAAAAAGAGGGGACACAAAATGTATACACATGCCTCTTTTGTGGTAATAGCTATAGAGGAGGAGGCATAAACAGAATGAAGCAACATCTTGCTGGTGTGTCTGGTCAAATTGCCTCTTGCAAAAAGGTTACTTCTGATGTGCGTTATAGGATTGCAGAGTCTTTGAAAGAAAGTTCAAAGAAAAAGTCCGTTGAAGATATAAGAGAGGAGGAAGTTCAAGAAGAAGAGGTTGATAGTGTATCTAAAAAGAGGAAACATCCTGGGACGATGGATAAATATTTCGCTCCTAGGACAACTCCTGGAGCTCAGCCAACCATCAAGAGTGCCTTAGCATCAAAAGAAGCACAACACAATGTGAAAATGCTTATTGCTGAATGGGCTATAGTCAACTGTATTCCATTTAAAGCATTAGAGTGCCCTTTATTTCAAAGAGCTGTAGATGGAATGTGCTCTATAGGGCCTGGGTTTAAAGCCCCTAGTGCTTATGATTTTAAAACCAATTTGTTAAGAGATTGGAAAAAGGAATGCCAGTTACTCATTGATGGTCATAGAGCTAAATGGAAGCAAAACAGCTGCACACTTATGGCGGATGGATGGACTGATGTTAGACAAAGGACTTTGATAAACTTCTTAGTTTATTCTACCCACGGAATGGTGTTTGTTAAGTTTGTTGATGCATCAGACTTAGTCAAAGATGCTAAAACTCTGTTCTCGCTGTTTTCTGAAGTGATTGAGTGGGTTGGTTCGAAGAATATTGTCCATATGGTGACTGACAATGCTGCCAACTATGTGGCATGTGGAAGATTGATCAAGGAGAAATATAAAAATATTTATTGGACTCCTTGTGCTGCTCATTGTTTAAATCTTGTATTGAAAGACATTGCAAGCATGCCTCATGTGTCGGACATTGCAGCAAAGGCATAAAAGATAACGGTATTTGCTTACAATCACATGATATTCTTGTCTTGGTTGAGGAAGAGGACGGGTTGGAAAGAAATTGTACGTCCTGGTGCTACAAGGTTGCCACTACCTTCATTACATTGCACAGCATTTACATGCACAAACATGACTTGCAAGCCCTTGTTGTCGATAAGCATTTTGTGGACCATAGGCTATCTAAGACTACTCCGGGAAAAATTTTTAGTGCAGTCATATTAGATAGCCGGTTTTGGAATGAGTGCTACCAAATTGTGAAGATTGTAACTCCTCTGATAAAATTGTTGAGAATTGTTGACTCAGATGAGAAGCCCTCACTTCCATATGTTTATGAAGGCATGCAAAGGGCAAAAAGTGGAATTAAGGAGATATTCAAGAGGAATAAGGATCATTACAAGCCCTACACAAGTATCATTCAAGCGAGATGGGATAAACATCTGAAGACCAATCTCCATGCAGCTGCTTATCTATTGAACCCGGCATTTGTATATGGTCCAGCTTTTGTACACAAGGGAGGGTTAATGCAAGCTTTGATTGACGTGGTGGAGGCTAATTCAGATGAAAATGTTGATTGTTATAAGGTAATGAAGCAAGTGACATTATATCTTGATGGCAACGAATCTTTCAGCAGAGAGACATGCAAAAAAGGGGTTGAAAAACTAGATCCTTGTAAGTAATTAAGTATTCATCTTTATTGTTTAATATTCAATTAACAACATATTAATCGATTGTAACTAATATTATGTATATGTTTTATTTTGTAGATGAATGGTGGATGTACTATGGCTATTCGGTTCCAGAATTGCAACGTGTTGCCACACGTATTCTTAGGCAAACATCTGCTTCTTCTGGTTGTGAGCGAAACTGGAGCTTATTTGAGCGCATCCATACAAAAAGGAGAAATAGATTGCAGCATCAAAGGCTGAATGATTTGGTTTACACTAACTATAACTTGCGATTAAAGCATAGGTACTTTTAGATATGAAAAATGCTTTTAATTAATATGGATTAAGTTTTAAATTTTAACTGAAATCATTTATCATTGGAAAATTGAAGGAGTGTATTGAATAAAAAGAAGCTAAGTTATGATCCCATTGACTATGAGTCCATTGATGAGGTGGATTTTTGGGTGACGGAAGAAGATCCCATTCCAGACTTTAATGATGAAGATGCAGAAAATCTTGAAAGTGTTCTTAATAATGAAGGCGTTGCACTTTCATCAACTCTGGATAGGATTACTGAAGGTTTATATAATTATATATCCTATTAATATCCTAATATCCTGTTACTAATTTATTATCCATCCATATAATTATTTGTTATACGTAATCATTGATATTCATTATTGTTGTGCATTTGGATAGGTGACGAAGATAGGGACATTCCCGAACCCCCGGCTTTGAATGATGATGTCACTACTATTTACCATTTCCCAAATCCACTACCTATTGACTCATCTCCAATAGATCAGCTTGATGAGTTGTAGAGTTTGTTGAGTGATGATTTACTCATTTGGTTATGGTTGATGGATGATGTTATTAGCTATTTTTGTGACTATTTTGATGCTATTGGCTTGTTTGATGAATGATGATTGATATTGTTATATTTTGATTATATTTTGATGTTAGTTATGGGTTTGCTTTGAAGAACTAACTAGGTATTTTTACTATTTTGATGTTGGTGATGACTTATGACTTATGAATGTTGATTATTTTGTTATTGTCAATTAAATTATAATATTTTAATATGACCGGTTCGACCACCGGTCCGACCCCGGTTGACCCATTAACCCTTGAACCTGTGCCGTGACCGGTTCATTGACCGGTCCGATTTTTCGTTCCTTGATTACAACTCTATGGGACCATTTTTTCATTTCTCCTCTTCCTTAGAACCTGAATGTAATTCTCCCTATATTTTTAGATTATATATATCAGTTTATAAGTTAGTTAAAATAATTTGAAGAAAAATGATAAATATAAATACTTTACAGTAATTTAATTAACTTCTTTGATCTATTAAAAAAAATCATTTTTATCTTATATTTAGGGTGAGACTGGATAACTCACAAGATTAGTTGAATGCATGAAGCCACGTTGTGTGATGTCAATCCATTCGCTCACCTCCCAATTAATTAAATATCTTTCTCCTTTCATTGCTTTTCTTCACTATCACACAGCCTCCGTCATTTACCTATGTTTCCTAATGCTCACAGTTTGGTTAAAACTAGAATTGGGAAAATGGGTCGGTTTGATCTTATAGGATTAGCCCCTTCACGGATTTGGATCTAAACGGGTCAGTCAATTTCCTAAAAAGTACCATATTTTTGAAGCTCATGACTCTACAGGGTTGGCCCTTGGGCTCAGGCCTAAACGGGTTTAAACTCATTTTAATTCAATTTTTTTTTCAAGTTTTACAATTTATTTATTATTTTGTTTTAAATTGAGACACATTATTTTTAAAACTCATAAATTTTTAATTAAAATAATCATCTAATGTCCAAATTAACCTTTTTTTTTAAAGTTTAAATAAATAAACCATTGTAGAAAATAAAATAAATTAAATCAATTAATAAGTGTTTATTTGTTATTAATACTCTATTAGGTACTTAGGTATCTCTCATATTGATAATTTGATATAATGATATTATCTTTAATAATTTATTTTAAAAAAATTAAATGGGCCTAAAAGGGTCAGCCCTATAGGGCCCATCCTTTTATGCCCGCTTCCCATTTTAATTTCTAAATCATAAATCCAGTGTTTAAAGAGCTTGAGCCTAAACGGCTGAACCCGTCCGATTTCCCGCTCTAATTAAAACATTTTTTGCAGACGTGTGTGTGAGTTTTTCTTAAGATTGAAACCGTAATTTTTGAGGGCAGGACAACTTCCCCTTATTTACTCATTGTAAATGGTGGCCTTTGGGCTTGAGAAGATGTCGTCGCCAAGGTGTTTTTTGTCACTTTACACACAAGCAATTCAACCCAAAGCCTCTATTATAGAGTGGACCCATCGTCCCTGTTGGTGATACTCACATTCCATTTCACTGGTTTATAACAAATATAAGTACACTCCGAGCAAAAACTCAATGCTTCGGTTTCATATCCTCTTTCATTATTTTGTTCTTGCTTCACTCTCTCTAGCTGCATCTGCCATCAACAGAGCACATCTCTAAACGATCTTCCAATAATTTACTTCTTCCAGGTTTGCTGCTTACATAATTTAAAGGATTTCCCCTTCTTTTTGAGATTTTCATGATGAACTTTTGCTAGTTAGACTCCTGTGTATTTGGGTTCAAAATCATTAGAATCGTTTTTGACTGCCCTCAAAGGATAATATCATATGCTGCTCCTCTGATCTGCTGATCCATACTCTCACTGCCCATCTTTATTTGCGAAATTTATTAACTTGACGTAATTTCCCCATTTAGAAATGCTTTTCTTTAAATCTTGAACGAATTGGCTCAAGGGGTTGCCATTTTCAGCATAAAGTGCCTAAATTCTGGGCGTCAATAGACACCGCTCTGTTATTTTCTCTCTGTTTTTGCTTTTCTAGATTGCCTGGCTTTTGTTGAATATTAGATTTCACATACTCCGTTATGTCTCCTGTATACCTATATAAGTTATTCAACTGGTGATTTGTTATTTGAATATGATCTCAAGTAGAGACAACTCTTAAACTTAATCACAGAAGGTTTCTGCAACTGCCGACGCATTTGAATTGGTTCTTTTGCAGCAAATGGTGAATCCTGTAGCAGCAGCGGTGGTGGTGGGTGTGTTAGGGTTGACTTATAAGGCCCTAAAACCACCTCGTCCTAAAATCTGTGGCTCGCCGGGAGGTCCTCCGATCACATCGCCGAGAGTGAAACTGAGCGACGGCAGACATTTGGCCTATCGAGAAATGGGAGTTCCCAAGGAAGAAGCTAAGTACAAGATCATTGTGGTTCACGGATTTTTGTCTTCCAAAGACTTGAACTTACCTGTGTCCCAAGTAAGAACTTTTGTTTTATTGAAGCTAATTGATACCTCCAGTATTTAATATAAGATATATTTATTTAATTTGATTAGATTAAAAAAGATAATTAAATTAGTTAGTATGACATATATTTTCCAAAACACCTTAGTTTGTCATCTTTAATCCCTCGTTCCCTCTCCTCCATGATTATTATCGATGAAGCATTAATAAAGGTAAATTAAAAAATTGATAAATATAAAAATTATATTTTATATTTTAAATCAAGATCAACATCCTAAACAAGTTTTATATTAAATTAAAGTCCGGAGGGAGTACTTTTATATTCACATTCTGAGAAGGAAACTGATAATAAAGATTGTTGATGATACAGGAACTCATAAACGAACTCGGCATATATTTGGTGTTCTATGATAGAGCAGGATATGGAGAAAGCGATCCAGACCCATCACGTTCAGTGAAGAGTGAAGCATATGATATTGAAGAGCTAGCCAACAAACTGCAAATAGGGCCTAAATTTTATGTCATGGGCTTATCAATGGGAGGCTACCCTGTTTGGGGCTGCCTCAAATACATTCCTCATAGGCATGAGATGATGAGCATTCCATCAAGACACTTAATTTATAGGGTTAAGGTGCAAATTCGCTTCAGAAGTTTTCGTTTAGGAGTAATGTTACTTCAAAAGTGTTAAAATGGAACATTGTTGTTAATGGTTAACGTTAATTTTTTAATGGTCAAGGTTACATTTTGAAACTGTCAGGGTAAAATTGAACCTGAAAAAAGTTCCAGACAACATTACTTTACAGTGAAAACCTCAAAAGCAAATTTGCACCGTAGCCCTTAATTTATTTTCATGGACAAAATCGAAAACTGAAGTTTAAGGTTGTGTGTGAATGACCTTAATTTTGGTTGGCAGGTTGTTAGGAGCATCCCTGGTGGCTCCATCTGTAAACTACTGGTGGTCTTGTTTTCCTAAGGATTTACTGAGACAAGCCTTCAAGAGGTTACCTCACAGAGACCGATGGGTATTTAGAGTGGCTCATCTCGCCCCTTGGTTGTTACATTGGTGGATGTCTCAAAAATGGTTCCCTACTCTGAGTTTTCTCTCCGGAAACATGTCAGTTTATAGTCCTGACGATCTGGACGTCATGAACGAATTGTCACAACAACCTAGTGTTGGCGAGGTAAGTACGAGGTTTCTGTCTCTCTGCTGTGTATATCCTTGTTGATGTCCGAGATGTGAATAACAACATGAATGTTTATGATGATCAGGAGAAGATAACACAACAGGGGGAGTATGAATCGTTGCACAGAGACTTGATTTGTTCATTGGGGAAGTGGGAATTTAGTCCCATAGAGATTAAGAATCCATCTGCAGAGAAGGAAGGTTCGGTTCATTTATGGCAAGGGTATGAGGATAGGGTCGTTCCTTACACAGTGCAACGATACATATCGCAGAAACTTCCATGGATTAAGTATCACGAGATCCCAGAAGGTGGTCATTTTATATTCTTTAGGAACATTCATTGTGATGCTGTAGTAAGAGCTCTTCTGCTCTCCTGATAAGCAAGTAATACTCCTTCCTGTCCTATATACAATACAGAGTTGATTTTTTTAGAGAGATTAAGAAAATTAATTAAATTATTTATATTTATCATTTTTTTTCTAAACTATTTTGCCCAACTTATAAAATGATATTAATATAAAGATATATAATATATGATATAATTAAGTAAATTATTTAGTTTTTTTAATCTCTCTACAAAAATTAACTGTGTCTTATATTTAGAACCATAAGGTATAAAAATTGTAGGAGGTGAGGAGCAGGGATTCAAGAATTTCTGAGATTTATACAAAGGTTGATACTTATCACATCCTCTTTGAGATGCGATCAATACTAACAATGACAGTTGAAATAACGCTTTATATGTGAGTTGCAGACACATTGAAGAGCATGAGGAGGGTAAAAGGACATGATGATGATAAGACCAAAATGAATTATGTTTATATATATCGTGATGAGAATTATTAGGAGCATGCGAATGGTTTTGTACAAACTCTCTTTGTAAGTAGTGGAAGGTTATGATTTGATTCTGTTTATAATGTGACGTTGTTAGTGCCTATCCTTTAGTTGATAATCCTAAAAAAACGATTATCAGGTGAATTGACTTAAACTATATTTATTCCAAGTCTCGTCGTAACAAATGGGCTGCTCAAAGCAAATATAATATTAGAAATGGCTAACTATATCTTTGTAGAACTTAATACAATAGTTATAACATATATGGTTGGAAACTAGGAAGTAAGCTAAAAGTTATATATTTAGAAATTATGTAAATCAAATTACCAATTTTTTAATTGTAGGAACGTTTCCCATATATAAAAGTGAGCGAAATTATTTGAGGAAATAAAGAATCGAACAAATTATATATACTCTCTCCAGTTCTTAATATATGACATATTTATCTAATTTAATTGGATTAAGGAAGTTAGCTAAGTAAGTTAAAATGATATGTATTTCTTAAAATATCCTAATCATTTTCCTTAATTAATTCATTCCCTCTCATTCTTTATTATTGTTGAAAGAGGATCCATAGAGGGTAAATTAGAAAAAGATTGGCTAATATCATCTATATATAAATTTTATATTTAGGACTAAGATATTCATACAGAGTAAATTAGGAAAAGATTGTCTAATACTCCTATATACAAGTTTTACATTTAGAATTAAGATAAACTTTCCAAACATGTTATATATTAAGCATAGGAGAGATTATATATATATATATATATATATATATATATATGAAGGACTACTCATTTTCCTTATATTCATCATGACAAGTACCACTCTGGTCCTATTTATAAGTCTTCTTTGACCAAAAACTTTGATCCTATTTTTAAGTTCATTTTTAGGATAGTAAATGCATTTTATACTTTTTTTACCTCTATTAATTGCAATAAGCAAAAGGAATTTATTCATATAGATTTTTGGAACCAATTTTAGATAAGGGCAAAACTGGAAATTTAGCCCATAGTTAATGAGTTAACTAACTCTCCTTAATATGTGAGAATTAATTAAAAGGGACTTATAAATAGGATCAGAGTGGTAAATAATAATACTATATATAATTGGGAGAATTACATTCAGGTCTCAAAGAAGAGGAGAAATGAAGAAATGGTCCCTATAGATTGCAAAATGAAAAAATGGTCCCATGGAGTTGTCAATACAAGCTCCTGGGGTTGTTAATGAGTTGTCAATATAAGCTCATGAAGTTGTTAATGGGACCATTTTTTCGTTTTGTAATCTATAGGAATCATTTCTTCATTTTTTTCTTTTCTATGGGACTTAAATGTAATTCTCCCTATATAATTTTGACATGTCACCAAGACTAAGCATGAATTCATAACATATGTACGAGAGGGCGTGGAATAATTGAATTAATAGGGACGTTTCTAAACCGTAGTATCAATTATTGCTCTGACGTTTCTAAACCGTAGTATCAATTATTGCACTGATGAGATAATGCTAGAGTCGTGACGCTTGTGGTGCTGGTTAATTAATCAAGTCTGATGTTGATCAAGGAGCTCATTAATTGTCCCCACATTGAGAAACAAATAATTAAAGTAGTTGTAACTAACAAAGGTTATTTCAGTGTTTGGATCTTGATAATTGAGTTTATTTCAATTGAACTTGTTGTAATATTATTTTTAATAAAAGTCAAATTGTGTAATGTAATTTATGTTTGAATTAGCGATTGTTAATTGGGTTTTTACAAAAATAAAACTTGTTGGGATTGGTTTAAACATAAGGGCTTTTATAATAATGGTAAAAGAGAGTAGGTGGGAAAATATTTAAAAAATCAAGTAAATATTTAAAAATTACTTTAAAATATTAGGTGCCATTGGAAAAATATTTTAGAGTGAGTGGAAATCAATAAATCAGTATTATAATTTTTGGGTGCTCTTTACTACTACAAAAAAATACGGTAAAATTGTAATCAGTCTCCTAAGACTAGGTGCAACTGAAAAATTATTTTAAAGAGTTAAAAGCACCAAAAAATATTTTAAAGTAATTTTTGGAGCTGAAAAAGTATATTAAAGGTAAAATTTTAATCAGTCTAATAACACACTGGATACAGCTGAAAAAATATTTTAAGGGGTTAAAAAGTAAAAACACTAAAAAAATATTTTTTGAGTGGCTACAACTAGAAAGTGGGTAAAATTACAATCATTCTGTTAGTACACTAGGTAGTGGGTACAACTAGAAAAAAATTTTAAGGGGTTAAAAACACTCAAAAAAATATTTTTTGATACTACATACTATTTAAAAAACATTTTATGGGAAAAGCCAATATCATATAATTAATTTTCAGACAATCCAATCTAGTATAAAATACCATTAGCTTTAAAGCTGGCAACTTTTCTCCAAAAGTGAGAGTGCGATAGGGTTCTTCCCTCTGTTTATCACTGGAATAGTGCATCGGCCGGAAGTGCTGAAATAGTAGGAAACGTAATACTGAATCAAAGTAGTGCTACGAAGAAAGGAAATCGATGGAAAGGGGTAGTCTGGACATCAATCTCCAATGGAAGAAGAAAGGTGAAGGAACAGAGGAAGGGGAAGCTTTAATCGGGAAGATCATCTCAAAGACGAGAGTGGGGTTAGGAACGGTAAGAGAAGCGGTAATGGCGGCATGGAAAGTACAAGGTGGACTGGAGGTTAAAATGATAGGCTTTAACTTGTACCGATTCGACCTGGAAAATGTAGAGGAAGCCAAAAGAATATTGAAGGGTAATCCGTGGGTAGTTAGAAATTATATGCTGAGTATACAGAAAAGGAGACCGTTTTTGAGTGATAACGAAATTCAGGTTAACACCTGCGAATTTTGGGTCCAGTTTCATAACTTGCCGTGGGAGGGGAGAATGGAAGCTAACATCAGACTAATGGCAAGCTTGGTAGGAAAGGTGATTGAAGTTGAAAATCCAGAGGATATGCGATTCAGACACAGAAGTTTTGGAAGGGCTAGGGTGATGGTGGATAATGAAAGATCATTAGTACCAGGATTTGTGGCTCCTAGGCCTGATGATGCTCTGGACTGCGTATGGATTCAGGTAAAGTATGAAAAATTAGTAAGATTTTGTTACAACTGTGGAAGGCTGGGTCACGAGAGTAAAAACTGTGAGGAGGAAGCTGTTGAGTTCATGGTTAACGGCACAGCAAGGGGTTATGATGCGAGTTTATGTGCCCAAGCAATCCGGGAGTCGGCGATGAGTTTAGGTGATCGGAGTTGGCAAGGGCAGCCGGTGAAGAAAGATGTGCGCGGGCATACGAAAAATTCGGGCGGGAACGATAAATCGATGCTGATGTGGACTACAGGGGAGAGAGGTGAGTGCTCCAGAGATTCACGTGGGAGGGATGGTGATGGAAGTCAACAAAGGCTGAATGAATTAATGGTGATGGAGAATGTAAGTATGGTAGATGTCAGACAGGAGATCACTGGGACCCACAAGATTAATATGCACGAGGGATTTATAAAGGAAAAGGAGCTGGACAGTGATGGGCCGAAGCAGTTGGGCCCTATGTATTTAGGTTCAAAAACAGATAGAATGAAATGCAATGGAATAAATAGCATTCTTAGGGCCCGTTGGGAAAAATTAAGAAAAAGACAGGTGAAATATTGGGTTGAGCTGGCTGAGGATGAGGAGGAAAATAAGAAAGAAATCAGTGCTATAGTGCCGTACCAGAAAGAGGTCATCGGGGAGCTTGCCCAGGGTCTAAGAGATGTATCATTGAAAAGGAAACAATATGTAAATGATGAGTCACCGCTGGGAAAGAGGAGGAAGGATCATTCGCAGGAATCTCCTAAAAGTGCTGGAGATAGGGAGAATGCTGTGGAAAAATTGAAGGCTCTGGAGGAGGCAGAAGGACCGAGATCCTTTGGGTTCAGCTATGATGGAACAATCGGATTTTGTCTGGGGGATGGAGGGTCCGGGAAAAGTAAACCAAAAAGGAAGGTACGAAAAGCTCTTTTCCTGAATAGAAATTCAAATGTGGAAATTGTCTGGAATCCTGAGATTTTTAATGAGATGTGTTCTGGAGAGGAGTCAAATGAAGAGGAAATGGATCAAGAGAATCAAGGGTGTGGTGGCTGGCCAGAAGCAGCCACCGGGGAACAATGAATTGTATAGGCTGGAACTGTCAGGGGTTGGGAACTACCCTGACAGTTCGAAACCTAAGGTTCCAATGCGGGAAATTAAAGCCGGATCTGGTATTTCTTTCGGAGACTAAGATGAAGAAAGGAAAAATAGATAAGGTAAGAAGAAAGCTAAAGTTCGATTTTGGGGAATATTGTGAGCCAGTAGGAAGAGCAGGTGGGTTGGCTATTTGGTGGAAGGATGGAACTTGCTTCAGAATAGGCTTCATTGACAAGTTTATTATTCATTTAGAGGAGGTGAAGTTAAATGGGGCAGATAAGGGAAACATTACCTTGGTTTATGGTCCGGTGGAAAGAAGACAAAAAAGACAGTGGTGGAGTGACTTGGAGAAACTTAAACCTGAGGAGGGGATTCCATGGATCATAATGGGGGACTTCAATGATATTTTATACGCTTCGGATAAGGAAGGTGGAAGAGAATGCGTGCAGAGAGATTTGGATAGATTTCGTGGTTTCATGTTAAATTGTGATTTAACAGATTTGGAGTTCAATGGGTGTAAATTTACGTGGATGAACAATAGGAGAGAGGAGGGGCTGATAAGAGAAAGATTAGATAGGGCAGTTACAAATATGGCTTGGAGAATTCAGAATCAAAAGGGGCAGGGGCATGTTTTAGAGGCAATTGGTTCTGATCATTGCCCAATTTTTATTGAATTTGAGCATGAAGAGAAAAGGGCACCCCTACTATTCAGATTTGATGCAAGATGGTTGACTCATCCTAAGATTTTCGAAGTAATCAAGGAATGTTGGGGATCTGGTGGGGATAGAATAGGGCTGCAAGAATTTGTGGACAAGCTAGACAAATTGTGCTGAAAGATAGATTGGGAGAGAGTTTAAAAATAGTCAAAGGCAAATATGCAAACTAGTAACAAGAGTGCAGAAATGCCTAGGGTCAAAGTGGAATGATTCTGTTGCAAGGGAGGTGGAGGTGTTAAAGAGAGAAATAGATGTGTTATGGGAGCAAGAAGAGTTATTCTGGGCCCAGAAGGCACGAGTTGATTGGCTGAAATGTGGTGACAAGAACTCCAAGTTCTTCCATATAACTACAATTAAGCGAAGGTGCAGAAATAAAATAGCAAGGATAAGGGTGGTAATGGGGATTGGATTGAGGAGGAAGGAGAAATAGGCGAACACTTTGCTGATTTCTATGCGTCACTCTTTAGGTCCGTGGGGGAGAGGGACTTCACATCTGTGCTGGAATGTATGGAAGAAAGAATTTCAAGAGATGACAACCAGTTGCTCATGGCTGAAATAAATGAAGAAGAAGTTAAGGATGCTGTTTTCCAAATGGGTGGACAAAAGGCATCAGGTCCAGACGGCTTCACCGGACTGTTCTACCAAAAATCATGGGAGACAATCGGCAACCAGGTATGTGAGCTAGTGAAGGGTTATTTTAAAGATGGGTTCCCATTAGAGGAGGTTAATGATACTGATTTAGTTCTTATCCCAAAGGTAGAGTGCCCAGAATCAGTAAATGACTATAGGCCAATTAGTTTGTGTAATTTTTCATATAAAATCTTTTCAAAAATAATGGCCAATAGGTTAAAACCCTTTCTTGACAAAATAATAGATGAGAGTCAAAGGGCATTCGTTCCTGGTAGGTTAATACAAGACAATATTGTTGTAGTACATGAGGCATTTCATTACTTGAAACTGAAAAGAAAAGGAAAATGTGAGATGGCTCTGAAGCTGGATATGAACAAGGCCTATGATAGGATAGAATGGGACTTTTTACAAGCTACATTGGTAAGATTGGGGTTTTGTAAGGAATGGGTAGATAGAATAATGTGGTGTTTGAATTCAGTTAAGTTTTCTGTTATGATAGCTGGGAAGAGATTAACAACGATAGAACCTCAAAGGGGATTAAGACAGGGGGACCCAATCTCTCCTTATCTTTTCATCATTGTGAATAATGTTTTATCCAAATTAATTGAAAAAGAGAAGAGTGAAGGAAGATTGAGAGGTATCACGATGGGAAGAGGATGCCCAGAGGTTACTCATAGCTTCTTCGCAGATGATTCTGTCTTCTTCCTAAGGGCTGAAATAGATAACTGTAGGAGACTGAAGGATATGATTAATATCTACTGTGTGGCTTCGGGACAAGAGATAAATGTGAGGAAATCATGTTTATATTTCTCAAAGAATACCCTAGAAGTAACTCAGGAAGAAATTGGTCATATTTTTCAGATCCATGCGGTTGATGTACCAGGCAATTATTTGGGAATGCCTATTATCTGGGGGAGATCAAAGAGCCAAGCACTCAATTTTGTTATTGATAGAATGGAGAAAAGAGTGCAGGGATGGAGGAAAATTTTTTTATCAGAAGCAGGTAGGGAAGTGTTGATAAAATCTGTAGCCAATTCACTACCGGTGTATTCTATGTCATGTTTTCTGTACCCAAAATGTGTGTTGCAGAGGTTAGACAGAATAGTCTCTAGATTCTGGTGGAAGGGGGAGGAAAAGAAAAGGAAAATCTGTTGGGTGTCAATGGAGAGAATGAAAAAACACAAAATGGAAGGAGGCTTGGGATTTAAGGATTTCGAGGCCTTTAACTTGGCTCTTCTAGCAAAAATAGGATGGAGAATAATGAATAATCCAGATCAATTGTGGGTAAGGATCCTAAAAGCTAGATATTTCCCTAAAGTAAATTTTCTTGATGCTAGAAAGGGTAGAAGGGCATCCTGGTTGTGGAGTAGTATCTTAAAAGGGAGAGGGGTCCTAGAAGATCATGTCTTTAGAAGTGTGGGGAAGGGGAATAATACTAGGGTATGGAGTGATCCATGGTTAAGCGATTTGCCCAGGATGAAATTGTTTTCAGCTTGTCCCCATGAGAGTTTACAAGAGATGAAAGTGGCAGAGTTAATGGGAAGGGGGGATGGAATCTGTTGGCAGTGGAGGGTTGGATTACGCAGACTGAAAGGAAGGCTATATGTGATACTGTTATAGCTCCAAGGGATAGGGAAGATAAATGGGTGTGGGCAGGAGGGAAGCGAAGTGAGTACTCGGTTAAGGAAGGGTATGTGATTGCTAGAAGGAATGTTCTGGGAAGGGAAGTAGACGTACCAAGCTCTTCTAATAATGTGCAGAAGATGTTATGGAAGGAGATTTGGAGTCTTAGAACACCACACAAAGTCAGGAATTTTCTTTGGAGACTACTGAACAATGCATTACCAACTATGGTTAATCTGTGTAAAAGAAGGTGTAGTGCTGTGGATAGATGTTTAATATGTAATAAGCATGAAGAATCAGATGTTCATTTGTTTGCAAAATGTGAATGGGCGTCCTTAACTTGGTTTGGGAGTAATTTCAATTTGAGATGCACGGAATCAATTAATAATTTAGAGCAGTGGGTGGTTTTATGCTTATGCGAATCTGAATTGAATTCTTGGCAAAAGGCATTGTTTGCTATGATGCTATGGCAGATATGGAAAAGTAGAAATGCATTCTTATATGATAATATTTCCCCTGACCCGGTGTTCACATTTTCACAAGCAGGTAGGGCCCTTCAGGAGTTTTGGGAGGTTAATGGGTGGATTATGCAGCAGAATCCGGAAGGAGGTACAACCAACGTCAAAAAGAAAGAGCAGCAAAAGTGGGTGGCGCCAAGAGGTAATAGAATTAAAGTCAATTGTGATTGTGCTTTTTCTGGGGATGAGAATAAGGCGGCTGTGGCCTTTGTAGTAAGAGATTCCAATGGATGGTTATTGGAGGGGGTGGCAAAAATCATAGAAGCAAGATCGGTATTCATGGCCGAAGCAATTGCTTTATTGGATGCCTTAAAATTCGCCCATGACAACAACCTATCAGATATAGAATTTGAGTCAGATAATCAGGAATTGATTTACTGTATCTCTAATGACTTACCCTCTAATGATTGGAGGTGTACTAATATCCTTGAAAATATTAAGGAATCAAGGAAACTAATTGGGAATCATACTTGTGTTTGGATTTCCAGGAGTGCAAATTTAGTAGCGGACTGGGCTGCTAAAAATACACTAAGTGGGAACTGCCCAAGCAACTGGGTCGATAGTCCCCCGGAGCAACTGCAGAAATTGCTGACCATGGACCAGAGGTTTTTGCCTAGAGAGCCAGACTGATAGAATGCTGTAATAGGTTCTTGATATTTTGTTGTACTACGGTTTGTTACTTATTAAAACTGGTACTGTGATGTTAGTATGTATGGGTTGGCGTTGTGAATGAATGAAGGAATAGTTTATTGGCCAAAAAAAAAAAAATACCATTAGCTTTTAACAGAAACTCTATTCTCTAGCTTCTCCTAATTGAGCTTTCATCAATTGGGCTTTACAAAAGCGCAATTGTCAATAGATATCTCAAAACACTCAAAAAAAAAAAGTTTGCCGCTAATTGGGCTTTTGCTTCCCCCAATCGGGCTTTCTGACCTCTCCAAACACACACTTAGTAAATAGGTAAGTAACTTTGTCAATGCTCTCTAAGCCCATAAGTATACCCTAACCTAGTGAGTCATGAGATCCAACCGAACTAATTTTTTTTTTAATATCAAAATTAAAAAAAAAAGTACTTACGTTGAAGTTATCAACTGCAAGTAAAAAATGACAGATATATATGCCACGCTATGCTTGACCCATAGGTAGTCAACACCTAAACGTCAAACCAAGGAAAAGCCGATTAAATAGTTAAATACACGTGTCACTTGCACCCCTGAAACTATATATACGCACGGCCGTCGACTTGGAGAGATATTGATTTTACAGTAACAATGTTTATTTTAGCATCTGCCTTGTTAATGACTACGATTCTGATATATGTGTATTACAGAAGGAAGATACAGCCTCCAAAACCAAGAATCTGTGGCAGTTCAATGGGCCCTCCTGTAACCTCTCCAAGAATCAGGCTCAGTGATGGCAGACATTTGGCTTACAGAGAAAGAGGAGTCCCCATACAAGTTTCCAAACACAAAGTCATACTTGTTCATGGCTTTAACAGCTCCAAAGACATCTATTTGCCACTCTCTCAAGTAACTAACTAGTGATGTCAGGGCTTTATTATTTGATTATCTCAGTTTTGTAATGCTGTTTTATAACGCAGGAAGTAATGGAAGAGTTGGGGTTGTATGTGCTTACTTATGACAGATCTGGGTATGGAGAGAGCGATCCAAACCCAAAACGAAGTGTCAAGACCGAAGCTTTTGATATTCAAGAACTAGCTGATCAGTTGGAACTGGGTCAAAAATTCCATCTCATCGGCGTCTCCATTGGAACACACGCTGTCTGGGGTTGCCTTAAATACCTTCCACACAGGCATGCTTATTAATGCTTTCTCTCTCTCTCTCGTTAAACTTCTGTCTTTAACATATGATTTAATTAACTTTTTATAAAAAAAGTTAAAAAAACGAATAAATTAATTAATCATAACCTGCATCGTTTGATTATATATCAGTTTATAAGAGAGGAGACATTAGTTTAATATTAAGGGCAAGAGGCAGTATTAATTATTGTCTTTCTTAATTTCTGCTAAACAACATGATTATGAGTCCCACATGGATCAATATCATGAGAGGAATTTGGTCATTATACGTACAGGCTGGCTGGAGTGACGCTGATGGTTCCTGTGATAAATTTCTGGTGGCCATCTTTTAATTCAGAATTGGCCAACAGGGAATTCAAGAAGCAACTAAAGAGGGATCAATGGAAACTCAGAATCTCACACTATGCTCCAGGCCTGGTCTACTGGTGGATGACCCAAAAGATTTTCCCTTTTTGTTCTATAATGCAGGGACACCCAATTCTAGCTAACCGACGAGACGTCCAAACCATAAAGCAAATGTCAGACTTACCTATGCCTCACGACGTTCGTTTACTTTTCTCTCTCTCACTTCATTTTCATGTTCTATATGATTCTGCACCGACACTTTGACTTGGCAAGATTCTATCTATATAGTTCTGACTCAGTTATAATTCGGTTCCTGAATTTTAATTTACTATAACTTAATCCTTATAATTTTAATTATTTTATAAATTAGTTCATACCCTTTATTATATATTTGATTTTATTTTTTAAAACAAAGGGACTCAATTATAAATTAGTTAAAATTATAAAAATTGAATTGCAGTGAGTCAAAATTCAGGCACTAACTTACAACTGATCAATGTAGAAACTATAAGGATACCGAGTCATACGGAGTTAAAGTATAGGGACTGGGTTACAACTATAAAGACTGAGTTGTAGTGAGTCAAAGTTCAAGGACCGAGTCAAAACTAGAAGGATATCAAGTTATATCGAGTTAAAGTGTAGGGACTGAGTTACAACTGTAGGGATTGAGTTGTAACGGGTCAAAGTTCAGAGACCGAATAACAACTGAGTCAAAACTATAAGAACTGAGTTATATCAAGTTAAAGTATAGGGACTGAGTTACAAGTAAGTTAAAACTACTGGGAGCAAATGATTAATTTTACCCATACATACATAGCGCGAGCGCGCGTTGTCTTTCAGTGTTGTGATTTGTGTGCAATATAATTAATGAAGGTTTGTTTTCTGGTTTGTTTGGGTTGCAGCATAAGATTAGGCAGCAAGGAGACTTCGAATCGCTGCATAGGGACCTGATGGTGCATTTTGGGAGGTGGGAGTTCGATCCAATGGAGATGAAGAATCCATTCCCATTAAAGGAAGCTTGTCGTGTGTATCTATGGCATGGTCATGAAGATAAGTTAGTGCCCTATGAACTGCAACGATATCTGGCGAAGAAGCTTCCATGGATAAACTACGTTGAGGTTGAAGATGGTGGCCATCTTATGATTCACGAACCACGTTTATGTGAAGCTATTTTCAGACAGCTCTTGCTCGGTCAACGACCCTCTCTCCACTAGTTTTCAACTTTGTTTCGTGTTTATCCTACTATTGTGTTTCGGTTAATTACTCTGTAATTACAGCTCAGGTCGTTTCGCTTTCTGAGTTAATATAAGATTAAATGAACAACTCTGGTAATGCTAGTGACGCTTGTGGCCCTGGTTTATTTATCAAGTCTGGTGAGGAACTAATGTTATGAGACAATTAATTATTATAAGTGGTAGTTATCAACTACAAATCAAAAATGTGTTCAACGATAGTTAGATATACATTTGGTCCTCATACAGCCAGTCAACACCTAAAATCAAACCAACCAAGCCAATAATATGGAAGGTTTCTTATGTGGGATGGTACGCGGATGGCATTATTGTTTATTTGATAAATGGTTAGTTGGCTAATTGGGTTTTGGTTAACTTTGTGACAATAAAATCACAACTCAACTCAAAAACTACAGCTGAGGTCGTAGATTGCAGGTTTGTTTAGTTCGGCGTTTTCTTAAAAAACAAGTCCTTATTATACAAGCCGAGATAAAACTCCTCTTAAATACTTACCTCGTATATCGTGAATCACGATTTATAAGCATTTATTGCCCAAAAATAAGTTATTCTAAACAAGCACAGCATATTTTATGAATTGTTGGCGCACACCGAGATTCCTTGCAGCCGATAGTTATATAAATTAAAGAGAAAGTCATTATAAGGTTAAAAAAAAAGATAATTATTAAAAAGTGCCCCGACAAGTAAGTAACATGTAATAATAATTCCAGTGAAAAAGAAAATGTCCATGTTTCTCTCTTGTCGTTGCTGGGAACTTTTGGTGATTGGTACGTTATTACATTTCTTGCTTCGGCCATACAGTGCTTTCCCCTAAAATAAATGTACACTTGTATATTTGCCACTAATGTATTATAGGCCCACACCATATATATATTTATGTTTAGCTTATACTGATGTTTGTTTTTTAAACCATTTTTTGATGTCTAAATTTAACAAACTCTACATTTAGTCGGCCTTGTTTGACCCAAGACGCGAAGCATGTCTGAGAAATGTTCTGGGCCTTAAAATCTCCAAAGAAATGTTCAAACCTGAAGTGAAGTCCATCCCAAATCGAAAACGGTGATTGGATGATATTAGCTAAAAAGGTTGCTGGTTTTTAAGGCCCAGGATGAAGTCCAGCTTAATCTGAGTAAAAATCATTGCTCCTGACTTCAGCTTTATTTATTACCTTTTTATTAAGGATATTAAATTTGTGAGAGTAATGTGAAGAAAAAATAATACATGAGACAAAATTAATTGAATTTCTATATTTAGGACCAAACCACATTGATCAATTAAGTCTATAACCCTTTCGGTACTCAATATATGGTGCTTCTAGAAGAATAGATTAATTTAAAATATAAGTCACTTATAAGATAATAAATATTTATTTTTTCAGTTTTGTCCTTGTACTCATTTCCAATTTTTTCCACTTATTGAATTTTTAAACATATTTTTTTAATAAAGGTAAAAATGAAAAAAAAATTAAATTTATGATATATTTAATGAGTTAACTGTCATTTCTCATATCTTATAAATTAGTTAAAGTATCTCGTATTATGACCTGAAGGGAGAGGATATTTAGCATTGAAGGGAGTGTATATATACTAGTATTTGATTTTTTTTCACAACCATAAAAACCAAGAGGGCAAAATAGAGTATGCAACATGCCAAGTTGCCAACCCATCACAACATCCGAATAATATTTTTAAATTCAGTTGGACGTTAAAATATATTAAAAATAAAGATAAAAAAAGAATTTTGAAATTATAAAATCTCAAATCAAGTTTATTATTAAGAGTTGATAAGGATGTAATGAAACTTGATAAACAATTAATAACTCATTTTTTAAAAAATATCTGATTTAAAATTTTACAAATTCAAAATTCTTTTTTTCCCCCTCAAAAAATATCGTTTTTTTAAATGGAAAATTAAATAACAAGATAGAAACGCAACTGTGGGGTTGATACTAAAAACTAAAAAGTGATGGATCCAAGGTCTTGGAGCCTCCCATGTGTGTATGTCAGGCATGTCAGGTTGAGAGAGAGAGTGTGTGTGTGTGTGTGTGTGAGTTTGAACTTTTAAGTTTAATGGGTTTGGTGGCTGGCGTGGACTGTGGGGCAGCTGTTGACCAGTTTTTGCCTGATGATTCCGATGTCTTCGAATTAGATTTTGAAAAATAATTTGTAAAACAAACAGCGATAAAAATAATTTTAAAAAATACCTACTTTCAACGTGTCATATCGAAATCCATAAAAATATTAATTTTTATAAACTTTATCTTAAAATTTAGGATTAAGGTGTAAAAATACATATGAGTTTTTGTCAAAAGTGCATCCAACAGCAAATGCGTTTTTTAGGAGTAAAAGTGCCCATGAACTTTTAAAATGGGTGTAAAAGTTACATAGCCCGTTATCTTAAACTAACGTTTGTTAGTTTAAATATTTTGCTGCCAGGTGGAGAACTAGTGTGATTTGAAGCATTTGATTGAGCAAACGTGGTAGGGGTTTCATTTCTTCATTAAACACACACATAACTCCACCAACCACCCTGTTCATAATATCACCGTCATCTTCATTGTCACAGCTGACACCAACCTTCATCTCCAACACCATCACCCTTATCAACGTCAGACACCAAACTCAGAACAGCTGGTGTGTTTCTGCAACTTCTGGCCCCCATTCCGGTAAAGCTCTAAAATTTCCAGCAACCTCTTTCATTATTTTTATTCCACCATTATTGCTCCTCAATCCCTCATTGTCACATCATCAGATTCTCTGTGATTTTTAGCAAGTGTTTTGTGAGTTCCAGCTGTGTTTGCAATTCTCCTGAGGAGTTGTGCATTTTCTGGCTAGTTTCTTGATTTTTCCGGCCTCCATTTCCGGCGAACCTCAATTCCGGCGGTCTCTACTCCTTGTTTCTCATTGCTGCCATTGTTCTAGCCTTCCAAGCACCATCAACTCAGCCGCATAAGCACCTTCTGTGTTAATTCAGCAAGTTTGTAACTTTCCAGTGAATTCTTGAGCTTTTTCGGCGACATTATCATTTCCGGACCCAACTCCGGCGAGACCCGGTGCCATGTGTTTCACCATCAACTTCCAAGTCTACCAAGAGCTCCAGACCAGTGAGTACGTGATTTACGCTTCAGCTCACAATTGTTTGCACTAAGGAAAACTTGTTGGTGAATACAGAAAAATTATGCAACGTTTTAAGTCCCCATATAGCTGAAGGAATTGGACTATAAATTTGTTTGAAGAAAGGTCTAAATTTGCTTGTAATGCTTTAATCGAACTCCGTCGTCGTTAATGCAATTGAACTCGCCTCCGATCTCGCAGTCGAGGTCTCCTGCTCTCTGAGTCCAACTCGGCGTCATCCTTCCTTTCTCAGGATTTCTCCAATACCCTATGATAACAACCTTCGGTTCAATTTCCTTTAATTCCCCTTTCATTTCCCTTTTCTTTTTCATTTTTTATTTATTTTTAGTTAATATTCAGACCTCATTTGCCTTGCCATGTCAGCATCTCATCCTTGCAAGTTGTTTATTATTCCTCCACATCATGCTCCTAGTCAGCATTTTTTGTCAACAAAGTTAAAACTCACGGTCAATATCCTTAAGATAATGGGCTATGTGACTTTTGTACCTATTTTGAAAGCTTATGGGCACTTTTGCTCATAAAAAAGCATTTGGTGTTGGATGCACTTTTGACAAAAGTTCATGTATATTTTTGCACCTTAACCCTAAAATTTAATAACTTTTCAACTCCATGTATATTATACCTATGAGTATAAAGTTTGTAACCTGCACAATAATAAATGAATAATAAAGTATAGATTTATATGAAAACTTTAAGGATGTTGTCTATAAATAGGATAAAAAATCTTCTCTCTATCTTATAAATAAGATCAAACTTGTTCCTATGTAATTTGTTTCATAACATAGATATATATTATTTCACATATTTTTTTCCTTTACAAAATTAATATGCGCGTAAATGTTATTTATGGCGAGGGTCTAATAAATGATAGAGAAAAAAACATTTAAACACACCACTTGAACTTCAAAATCCTAAATCAATGATTTTTCAAATAAATGAGTTATCAATTGTTATACTCTTTTTGTCAATCCCGTTACTTTTATAGTTAATAAAACCAATTTAAGATTTTGAAGTTCAAATAGTATTTTTTTAATCTTTTTTTCTAAATAATATAATAATCCCAATAAATAATATAATAACCTCTAATAATCTAACAAGGCAACCATTATTTTTAAAACAGGTTGGCATGAGAAAGCAGACAGAGTGGCGCCAATTGTAGTTTGGCTTTTCCTTTCTTTTAAAAATAATAAAATAATTTTATTGCTTGAAAAAAATAATAATATTACATAGCAATCCTGAATCCTGATTGACAATTCTCTTTGGGCCTGTTTAGTACATTGTAATTGATTTAATAGAAATAGAAATGGATATGAATATGAAAATAGGGTTTAAAAGTGTGTTTGGTATGACTTGGAAATAAAACCTAATTTGTATATAAAATACTAAAATACCCTCAATAAAAAAATCCATCTACTATCCGGAAATACAAAAGCTGCCCATCACCTTTTTGTGTCTTCCCTTGTCCAAATCAAGGACCTGCTTCGAGCATCCTTTAGCTTCAATCAGATCTCACTTCTCCAGACCACGGACCAGCTTCGAGCAACCTTCAGCGCCACACAATAAGGAGGTTGATGGAGGAGGCCGCTGCCACCACCGTCATCGTCGTGCACCTAGTCATCAGAGAAGAGGAGGGTAGCCGGAGATGAGGATCAGACGAAGAGAGGCCAGATCTCACCAGATGAGACGAAGAGGAGGGAGGAGAGCTGTCGTCGCTGTAGTTGTCGTCGCCAGGGCTAAAGGTGCCACTGTCATTGTCGTTGTCGGTGGAGGGGGGAGCTGTCGTCGCCGGTGAGGGAGAAGAAGTCGCCGTCGTTGTCGGTGAGGGAGAAGAATTCGCCGTCGTCACCGATGAGTGAGGAAGCTGAAGTAAAGAGGAGGGTACTGATAGAAATATGGGGGTGAAATTACAAAACTTAGCTTTTTTTATGAAAGCCATTGTGATGGAATTGGATGATTTGGATTCCACTTGGAATTTGAATTGAACCCCAATTTCATTGTACCAAACAACCCTCTTCATATAATTGAGCCTCAATTCCATTTCCGCCACTCCGAATCCCATCATACCAAACATGCCCAAATTTGATTCATTCATGACTCAAGGATTCAGCAGATAAAGCAAAGTGGGGTGGAGCTTTCAACAAGTTAGGACAGATAACAATGTTGTTGTCAAATTGCACAACAGTCCAGCAGTACATAAACTCTAAACAAAATTCTATTTTCTGGGGTTATACACACAAATTCTGATGTCATCATGAGAACCAGCCTTAGCCACGAAGTAGTCTCATCATATGTTATTCGTCCCTAGCCCCGCCTTAACCCACTAAGCACTAAAAACATCACCCAAAGAAAAAAAGTTGAAGTTAGTTCAACACTAAAATAAAATTGGGAACATCAATAGGGTGAATGAGAAAGATATTTACAGATATAAAAAAAATATTTTATATTTAAGACTAATATCAACTTTTAATTGGTCCTATATTAATGACTAAGAAGTAAACGAGAGAACACGAGTGGAAGAGAATATATTCTTCATGGGATTCATAATTAATAAACACGGCTGTGCTTGAACACCCAAAAAGTCACGACTGGCCAGCTCTCTATGCCCAGAAAAAGAAACATTATGTTACAATCTTATAATGTGTCCATGTGTCAGAAATAGAGCGTGCGAATCATTTTAGGTGCATGAATAAGCATCCAAAGCAATAAAAACGGAAACATTGTTGAGTTGGCGGAGAAATATTTCAAGGCGATAAATGTACTTTATCCAATTTTATTTAAGGACTTAGGTGTAATATATATTCAGCTAGGTAATTATCGTTCAGTTGTGTGTAACATGCCTTTCACTATGTGCAAAACAAAATATATACGTACATGATTAAAGATACGTTAGTTCAAGATAATTATATTTTGACCGGCCATTGAATCGATTATGATATTAGGTCAAGGGTCAAGAGTCAAATCGGAACTAAATCAGTGAGAAATTGAAAACTTTAGGATTATTAATATAAAATTTTGGACTGAACCAACCGGTCAGATCCGAGTCTGAGTACTATGCATTAGTTATACACAATTGAAAAAAGAGGTTGTGTTTGCTCAAGCCATGGGTCATTTGATGTTGTTGAGTGGTGGTGGGTTTTTTTTTTAGTAAATACTTGTTTGTTTTAAACTTCTAGAAATACTTTTATGACATTTAAGATAAATATATGAAAAAATATTTATCGCAGCTTACTAAAAAGTGATTCTTTTTAAATGTTTTTTTGTGTTTCCCAAACAAACACATTTTTTCATAAGAAAACAATCAGGGGGTCATTATTTCATTAAAGAAGATTCGATAACATATAATCGTTGGTTCCTTTCATCAAGCTCCACCACTTACCTAAAAGATGATGGTTGAGTACAAAAATTGCCTTTCATATTAAATCAATATAATAAGGGGTGACTAGTGTCATTACTCATAACTTCTCAAAATTAAATTAATAGCTTTGATGCAATCGCGAAAAACATGGACTTGTTTAATGCAATTTCTTATTCATTGATCCGAATTCTGCTAGCGTAGTCACGCAGTTACTTTCTCAGTTTCTCCCCAAATCAAGAGAAATCTTGTTTGTGATAGTTTAACTTTAGCTTATAAGTATTTTTAAATCGTGATTTACGGTATATGAGTTAAATATATGAGAACAATTTTATCTCGACTTATATAAAAAACACTTATAAATAAAAAATAAACTATATCAAATATAGGCTTATTCTAACACTAATACTAAGATTTTTATAACACCCGTTGCAAGTTTCCGGGCATCTTCTTACAACTGTTTTATAATCAGTTAGCCTTTCTTTAAGTTCTATTTTTTTTAAAAAAATATATTATAAAGTGTTGCTCATAAGAAGACGTAAAAAACACAGAAAATTATTTTTTGTGCCAGACTAAAAATAAGTGCAAAGAATGGTTTTAAATCATAATCAATTTCCTCCCTTTTTCTATTCAACAGGATTTGAATTTCTAACCTTCTCATCCATACCTATAATAACCATCCGAACTTTTTCGATTTGGATTATAAATCTCCCTATATGTGCCCTCATAACCGTCTGAGTTTTGTTTTTTTTGGTAGGGAGTAATTAAATTTTATTAAGGGTCCTAATTCAATCAATATTGAATGCATGCTTGTCAAAGTTGCTTTAATTAAATTTTGGGAAAAAATATTCTGTCCACCTTTAATACTTTTTGGTCTTTGTATCTACAGAATAAAATAAAGGTTAATGTCCTTGTTAATTCTTACAATTTGATGGAATTTTTACTTTAGTCCTTATAGATTTAAGTTGTTAATTTTATCCCTAAAGTTTTATGAAAACTTAATCTAAATTTAAATAAAAAGATCAAAAATCAAAATTTGTTAAAAATATAGGAACCAATCATTAAACTCAGACAAAATTTCTATAAAATTATAGAAGCAAAACTAATAATCTGAATGTTATAAAAAAAAACTGATAATTTGAAACTACATGGAAAAAAAAAAACAAAATTCAATCAAAATGTAAAATACCAATTTACCCATAAAATAATTAGGAGGAAAGATGGGGCAAGCTGTGAAATTGAAAAGAGATATGAAGATTGGCTAAAAAAAATCAAAGAGATATGAGAGAGAGCAAACGAGGCTGGAGCCGCAACTGAAAGAACACAAGCAAAAGCAGAAGGAAACAGAGTGTGGCAACTGGCAAGAAAGATGCTCTCAAATGGGAACCTTGAGGAGGGATATGCTCTCCGCTCTGGTATGTTAATTATCAAATACATGTCCTTCTCAAATTCAAAGTCAAAAAAAAGTATCACCCAGAAATCGATCCTCATACTTCCTCTGTTCCATTTCCTCTCGTTGATTCCCATTTCAGGCTATCATGCTTAGATCCATATGTCAAAAGCGCAATCCCTTCGGTCTCTGCAGATTCAATTTTTGCCAGGTGAGTCAATCGTGTCCTTTTACCCAATAATCCCCAACGTTTCTTCTTCCCCTCGTAAAATTTGGAAATCAAGCCCTGCTAGATCTACCCTTTAATTCTTCAGGGATGGTATCCAGAGCAGCCATAGTTTTGCTTATAGGCCTTCTGGGCATGGTTTATCAGGCCACTCAGCTTCCTCCTCCTAACCGTTCCGATGAGATTGAGCCCTCCAATGGTGAAACCCACGTCGTTTCTCCCAAAGTCAAGCTCGGTGATGGAAGGCATCTGGCTTACAGAGAATTAGGCGTCCCCAAGGAGAAAGCCAAACACAAGATTATTATCGTCCATGGATTTGGAAGCTCCAAGGAGATGAATTTTCTGGCACCCCAAGTACCCTAACTTGAATCCCTCTTCTCATTTTTCCTCTTTTTTTTTTTTGGTTGGATTTAGATCTGAATGCTACTGTAGCAAAGGGGAAAACACAACAAATTTGAATCTGAAATATAATTAAAACTAGGTGCGACCAATCATGGAATATTTGACTGAAAAGTGTACTCGAGTTGAACAAAGCATGACTTTAATGGAGTCAGTACATTATGTTTCTGATTTCTCGGAAGTATGATTTGTTTGACCCCTTCCCCTTCTTTAATTTGTACTGGATTTAAAGTATATACTCATAATTCCAGCTTAGAGAAGCATACTGCAATGTTGAACATTTACTCCGAATTTGCAGGAACTAATCGATGAACTAGGAGTATATCTTCTGCACTATGATCGGGCTGGATATGGAGAAAGTGATCCAAACCCAAAACGTTCGCTGAAATCTGAAGTACTTGACATTGAAGAACTTGCTGATCAGCTTCAGTTAGGACCAAAGTTTTATGTGGTTGGAGTCTCAATGGGGTCCTATGCTACCTGGAGCTGCCTGAAGTACATCCCCCACAGGCAAATTACATGATCCAAAATGTGTATCTTTATAGTATTTTTTTTATTGCCGGTTGGCTCATTTGATTTCAAAGAACTAAATCCTTTGTTTCACACACAACACCATTTTGTGCAGGCTAGCTGGTGTGGCTTTCGTGGCTCCTGTCATAAATTACCATTGGCCTTCACTTCCTGAGAAATTGATAAAGGAAGACTACAGAAGGAAACTTATGAGGTGGGCCATGTGGCTTGCAAAATACTCCCCCACACTATTGCACTGGTGGGTGACGCAGAAATGGCTCCCCTCAACTTCTGTAATTGAAAGAAATCCCAAATTCTTCAACAAAAGAGATATTGAAATTTTAAAGATGATTCCTGGCTTCCCAATGCTTACCAAGGTAATCAATTAAGTACTCTTTTCGCTTCTTAATGTAAGACCTGATTTGATTAGATTAAGGAAGTTTGTTAAGTTAATTGTTATAATACATTTTTTCTAAATACCCTAATCATCTTCCTTAATTCCCCCTATCTTTCTTTTACTTGTTTACTATTAAGGGAATATTAATGTAAGTATATTAGGAAAATATTGACAAATATAAAAAAATAAATTTTACATTTATGATCAAGATCAACTCCCCGATTAGATCCAGCATTAAACATAGAAGGAGTAACCTTTACCCTCTTTGACATTGACATTTCCCTATAACTTTTCCCTCATTTGGATTGCTCCAAATCAGTTTTTGCCCCTTCAGTTCAAAGTGTCTCATTCAACTCCTATATGGTTTGATCTGTTACCCTAAACCATTTGGGGGGATGTTTGACTTGTTCTTTTAAACAGTTTCATATAGTCTTTTTAAGGCTATTAATGTGTTAGAATAGAAACTTTCCTCTCACTGATAATGTTCAAGACATGAGCGAAACGGTCACTCTTGCACGAATCTGCAATACACTGTTTTGGTGAATTAACATAAATGTGGTGTGTTTGAAGAGAATTTGTGATGTGATGGTATGTTTGTCCTGGCAGGAGAAATTAGTGGAACAGGATGTTTTCGACACACTGCGACACGACTGGATGGTG